>CM021110.1:327341862-327775702 GCA_007115665.2 Sequoiadendron giganteum
AATAATCATTCAATAGAATGCAAAGGAGAATATGAAAGAAAAGGAATGAGACTAGAACAGTCTCACCCATTTCTCTCCTCCATGACTACTTCCATTGTACCTCCTCAAGCTTGCTGTTATGATAATAATGCCCTCAGCCTTAGTGTGAGCAAACTAATATATGCCTAGCCTTAGCAAAAGCCTTTGAAGGATTTTAAATAAACCTATGCAAACTAGAAAGTTAATTCTATTATGTAAGTAATAATAATAATATTCCTATGTGATATGATGAAATGCCAAAATGAGAATAGATTAAATGATTGATCGATAATAATGATTCATGGATCCCGAAAATGAGATCAAGATTGTCATTTTATAGAAAATGCAATCTTGAACGAACAGACAAGATGAGAGATTTGAAGAAGTCCCTAGAATCAAAGGTCAAGATTCAATAAGGCAACTCTCATTTAGGGTTAGGGAAAAATACCCATATGTGTGAATAAGATTTAATTAAATGAATTAAATCAAGACTGAATGTGACAGTTGAGATGAAATTAGTAAAAATCTGAAGACAAGAGGATAAGATTTTAGAAAATCAATAATTTTAGAAATTACTTGATTTGTAGAGGAATAATTCCATTTTGAATTAAATTAATTCAAAATATGGATTTTGTGAGATAAGAACTAATTGATTTTTGAAATTAATTACTAAATGAAGAATCAGTTAAGTATGTGAGATATTTTTAAATGATTTTGTTCTATTTAAAAATATAGAAGTGTCACATGCCATAATTAAATAATTAAAAATAATTATTTAATTTAGAAGAAGTAGTTAATTAATTAAATAAATTAGCAAATCTATTTAATTAAGAGGATTTAGGAATTAGTGACACATTAAATAAATATATTTTAAATATATTCATTTAATAATCAGGAGGACATTAATGATAATGATTAATTAAATAAATTGATGACTTTATTTAATTATTAGAAGACTTTGACAATTAGTGACATATTAAAATAAATAAATAAGATTTATTTATTTAATAATCATGAAGAATGAGAGATTATGAATTAATTAAATAATTATGAATTATTTAATTAATAGTTGAATGTGGATTAGGGACATAATTCAAATGTTACAATTATGCTAGGATGGGAAGTGGTAAAATAGTGGTCGCAGGTCTAGATCATTTTTATGTGTCTACATTTGCCCCTCTTTGTCATAATGCAACTCATCGCGTTATGGCAAAGAAAAACAAATCTAGAATATGCCCCAGTGCAGAATAAGTTAAGGAAGAATGACGAGAAGGTAGCGGTATGCCCCCTCGAGAGGATAGTTGGGTTTCAAGAATACAAGTGTGCTCTCGAAATTGATGAGAAGACTAGAATATGGCGAGACAAAGAAATGTATAGGAAAGATAAATAAGGATGATAATGACGCGGACTAGAAGAAATATTTAGAGAGAAAGAGACGAATGTTAGGATAGAAGACATGGATGTCGATATGAGGAAGGAGATGCAAGTTAGTGCAGAAAATGAAATGCATGTTAAAATCCTTCAATATTTGCCAAGGTACTAATACGTGTTGCTCGAATCATCATTGGGCAGTGAAAATGACACAAATGGACAACAAACACTAGGGTATGACATAGACCAAGGTGTGCAAGGTCATCCACTTGCAAGACAGACAATTGCAGACAAGGAATGTCCTAACTCATACTAGAGGCCCATTTGCCCCAGTCTTTTTGTTAAGACAATCCACAAACAACAATCAAAGAAAAATAAAATAGGTCATGAGACGTCGTCGCACCTCTAAATCCTTCAAGGGACATCCTCGAGGTAGCTAGTAACATGACCAAAAGACAAGTCAATAAAAAGATAAGACAAAATAGCCAAAAATTCACAGTCATTTACTTTGTATTGCCAATGTTTGTTTGCTGAAGATTAATTGTTTGAAAGCTTGATAGGTTGATAGGTTTTGACGGTTTGATGGTGCCTAAGATCAGGAAGGACACATCCTGAAAAGGCAAAATGACACTTTGACGAGATCCAAATCCAAGAAGGACACATCTTGAAGAGGACCAAAAAGTGACAAGAGGGATATTTTGACCAATGTTTTGGCAAGCTGATAGATGCTGACTGCATAATTGATTGGACTATGTTGTCTGATTTGGACTTGATTTTGACATTTGACATTTCAAATGATTGTTTTAAAAGACATGACCAAGTTTGACTGACAATTTTATTTTGACAAACCTAAAGGACTAACCTAATGTCTCGGGGATTCAAAGATGAATCTTGCCTACGTAGCAAAGGCGTAGAGACAACGTAGTTCGGACAAAGACGAAAATTGACTGATGAGACTGATTGGACTGATCTGATATGATTGACTTTGACTCTATTTTTGGGACTTTGACACTTTTTTGAATGTTTTTGTGTTTTCTGAGGACAATTTTCAAATTTTTAGGTTTTTTTCAGGACTTTTTCTGATTTTATGACTTTTTGATGTTTTATGAAAAACAGTGACAAATGCATGTGAATGATGTCGACGCACATGAATCCGAGGACAAGCATGATTTTGCTGCTAGCCAAGCTGAATACCGACGGACAGGTGATGATGACGATGATGATGTCAACGTTGTTTGACGTGGGAAGGACACATCCCGAAACAACGTGAAATGACAATGTTGTTTGACGTGGGAAGGACACATCCCGAAACAACATGAAGATGACAATGTTATGACAAGAGTATAAAAGTCTGCAGTAGGTCTAGGGACAAAGCCAAGGAATGTTTTGGATAATGTGCTAGGGTGCCATATTTTTGCATTTGAAATGAATTGGTGAGGACTAAATGGGATGACGGAGGATTTGTAAACCATTGACAAGGGAAACCAAGATGGGTGACAGGTATAAGGCAAGAAAGATTGATGACTTGGACTAGGAGAATTATCATATGGTCTCCAAGGATGATGTTTCATAGTGAAAAGGAGGCTATAATGACATGGTATTTTTTGACTAGTGTATGACCAAAGGATGGACATGTCAAAATTTTTCCAAAGTCTGATTTGTGTTTGCGCCTTAGTCTTTGTCAAGATCAAAGTAGGTAGAAGAATGGATGAACATGATAGGGCCAAGATGGATGAATGGAAAGATGTCATGGGAAATGCATGGGAGATAAGACAACTTGCCCCCAAGTGTAATGGTCCACATAGATGATTTATTCTACACATGATGCCTGTTTGCTAGGTTTTTATCATGGTACTTATCCAAAGCACCTGTTTGCCAGGTTTTCACTGTTGGACAAAATTTTTCTCTTCACTGTTTTTGATATTTTCTAATTTTTTTTGGTGTCACCAAGACGCCTGTTTGCCAGATTTTCATCAAGGGACGATTTTTTTTATTTTTGATTTTTTTTGCATTTTTGCATTTTTGCCAGATAGCCTTGATGCTTTATATGACCACTATCTATGTTGAAGCCTTTGATGATGCCGATGTAGAGACTAGTGCCATGACATGCCAATAGTGACCTTTCTGAAGTAGTTTCCTTGTTAGGATGATAGCGCTTGCATACACCTGATTGATGTCATTGTGATCTTTGTTGATACTAGAGTTGGCTTTATCAGAATACGCACATCGCGATAGAGTGCCATGAGAGTCCTTATGATAGAGAGTTGTTGCCAAGATAAGATGAATTTTTGACATGGGATGTTTGGACTTTAAGGATGATGTAGGATTATGATGGATGATGGTGGACGTGGATGGTTTGGTTGGATGTTTGGATGTAGCTATTTTTACTCTCCAAACTTTGGGTGTTGGGTTAGGATGTTGTTTGGAACCAACATTTTCATATGTCTTTCTTGATGGCCATTTTGATGGAGGTGGACATGTATTGTATGTGGGAATCCTCTTGTGTTCTGGCTCCACATTTTGATTGACTTTTGAATTTTGCATCTTTTCTTTGCCTGATTCTTGACTTGATCCATTTTGTTTTGGGATCCATTTTAGCTTCATTTGTCCACTTGACTTTTTGTCTGATTTGATGGCCTTTGACATTTGATTTTGTGTTTTGTAAGACTTTTGTTGGTTCCAAATGGAAGGTTTATTCATGAGGGAAGGGGTATTGGCAACAAAATTATGACAAGGACTACTCATGATACCCATTTTGACATTTGTACTAGATAAAGTTGCCCCCAACATCGAGGAGGGACCACTAACATCGTTTGATTTTCCAACTGATGGATAGCCAAGACCTTGATGTCTGTAATGTACTTGAACTTGTACAGGTTCCGGAATTCCTTGCTCGTGTAGGCCTAATCCTTTGCCTTGATAATGCATGTTCTGACAGATTTTGTTGGCAATGGGATACTTGTTACTTTGGAAGCAAGATGATAACCCATCATTATTGGGGAGATTAATGCTTGAAATCTTCTCCTTTGTAAGAAAGCCTGCTCTGAAAAACTTAGTTGATCCTAATTGATAGGATGTTGTAGCTTTATTGACATGTTGGACAAGTTTTTGATTAATATCTTCAGTCTGATTAGGTGACCTGTCAGATTCCGATGATTCTCTTGGTGCTTCCAAGTCTATGTCAAAACCGTCTTCATGGTCATTGTCATAGAGCCCACTAAATTCAGCTATAGCTTGATCATTTGTAAATATGTCCATGCTAGAATATTCTTGTTCTAGTGGTAGATCATCTATGTGTCCCATGGAGGCAAGTGTCTCACTTTTGGGAGTGTCAATACTTGGAGTTTGAATGGGATCATCTTCAAGCGTTTCATTGTGAATGGCATAGAGGTCAAGGAGTGGATCATTGTGGACTTCTTGATCAAAGATAGATTCTTGATCAAAGATGGGTGCATTTTGAATGTCATGATTGGAAGTAGTGTCTTGAATGAGGATAGGTTCCTCTTGAATGACATGGTTTTGGATGGACTCTTGACCAAAGATAGGTGTATTTGGTATGCCATTATTGTCTAGGAGGACTTCTTGAATGGACGTAAAGATGGAGTCATGGAATGGACTACTTTGATCTTGACATGACGGTGATGTTATAATGTTGTGCTTTGGACTTGCCTCTTGACATGTTTCCTCAAGTTTATGAGATGGGATGGGACTTTGGAGACCATGACTAGATATGCTTTCATGACCCAATCAAGTGTCTTGAAATGGATTGGTGTATGATGGACTAGAGTATGACATGGAGCTTTGGACTTGGTTGAGAGATGATGGGCTAGAATAGGACATGAATGTATGACAAGGATTTGTCATGGATGAAGGACTAGGATTAGGATATGACATGGGTGGTGGGCTAGGATACAACGAAGGGCTAGGATATGACATGAATGGAAGACTCTGATATGACGTGGATGGAGGACTAGCATATGATGAAGGACTAGGATATGACCTGAATGGAAGATTTTGATATGACATAGATGACAGACTAAGATAAGATGAAGGACTAAGATATGATGTGGATGCTTGGAATGGATTAATGGAGGGTTGGTTTCCCTTGTCAAAGTTAGGGTGGGTATGACTATTGGAAGCTTGTTGTGACTCAATGCCATGGATGATGTTATGGGACCCTTGATAGTAGATGGATAGCGGACCAAGACTATTAGACTGTTGGTAAGAGGGATGGATGGATGAAGGACTAGAGGGTGAGGTGTGTTTGGACTTGAATTGTAGGTATAGCGTTTTGAAGTCCCTAGCAAGTTGTGCGTGACCCTGACTATTGAATTGGCATTCGATTTGACTAGCAAGCATGTCATCGTGACTTGAAGACATGATGGTGGATGAAATGAGACTAAGACTATGCAAAGGGATAATGCAAAGTGATAAAAGGGGATGCCTTATGTCAAATGATTTTTAGGAAAGGTTTCTAACCACTCAAAGTTTGGCCAAATGTCTCGATTTGGATTGTCAAAGGACTGATTTGAAGGATAACATGATAAAATGACAAGGTGAGATTTCCACACTAGACTTATGAGTTGGAAATGGCTCACCAAAAAGGATAATGACTTAGGATCGATTTGTTTTGACTTGGTCCAATGACAATGTATTTTTGAGACAAAAGTTTTGACAAAGGAAGGAAAGTTTGCCTATCCCAAAGGTGTAAATTTGAGGACTTAAGACTTTTCCTATGAAGATGAGGATGACGGATTGCAAGCTAGATGAAGACTAAAATGCAAAGATGGATGACTTGGACAAGTGCTTTTCTAGTTTTCGACAGAGATTGGCAGAAAAGGGTGTCAATAAAATTTGATTACAAAAGTTTGGCATTTGGTTTTAGACAGAATTAATGTTTTCCCAATTGATAGGCAAATGCGTCGTTTAAGGTCTCATATGCGCTGCAGTCTCAGATGCGTCACTCCAAGAAGTGAATGCATTGCAAGATTTTGATGTGTTCTACAGATTAGCAAATGTGTTGTTTCAGATTTCAAATGCGGTGCGGTATGACGAATGCGTCGTTTGACGAGGCCAATGCGTGACAGACAGCCAATTGCAGTTTTAGGACTTTCAAATGCGACTCAATGTAGCAAATACGACGGGACACTCGCAAATGCGACTCAGTGATAGACAGTTGTGGTTCACCAAAGTGAATGTGGCTCAGGGTGACTCAAATGCGGCTCATCAAAGCGAATGCGATGCACAAGGTGACGCTTGTGGTTTATCAAAGCAATTGCATTGCAGAGGTCATTTTTTTTTTTT
The DNA here is from genome assembly GCA_007115665.2 of Sequoiadendron giganteum. Taxonomy (NCBI): domain Eukaryota; kingdom Viridiplantae; phylum Streptophyta; class Pinopsida; order Cupressales; family Cupressaceae; genus Sequoiadendron; species Sequoiadendron giganteum. The sequence goes on from CM021110.1 coordinate 327,348,556, forward strand.
AGAAACCCGAACATTGTTTTGCCATTTTGACAAGTTTTTGTTTTGACTCAGAATTGTGAATTTTCAATTTGTTCAAGTCTTTTTGAAAATAGTTATCAAACACAGATATTAAAACCTTAAATGTATGTTCAAGCAGACTCACTCTTAATGGTCAAAGGGTCATCGTAACAATCACAACCCACATCTTAAAATCACGTCGACTCACACAACCATGTCACCCCCTAGAGGGCGCCCATGTTTTTGTCTTTTCCATGTGCGTACCCAAGGTGACAGAAGTGGATACTGAATCCCCTGAGCAAACAGTCTGTGGTGATTATATGGTGAGTATCTTGGGGGGAAATTCTTCCCTCCCCTTGCACCGTGATTGAGACAATGTCTGGCTACTGACTCGGCTGGCTTCTACACTATGGTTTTTAGTCAAGGTTTCCGTTCGGCTCGACAAATGATAAACTCCCTTAGGAGACCTCCCAACTTTTAGAAAAAAGGTTTTGGGGATAGTTATCTTTGCACATTGCCGTCGAATTGCGGACTTTCTTCGAATTCGCTTTTGATTATAGTGGGTTGGAAAACCTGGCTTTGGTTATTCCCACTTAGGTCGTTCCCGTAGGGTGAGTACTTTTTCCCACTATGGCAGACCTTCTAAAGGTTGTAATAAAGCATGAAAGTGCATAAAATTAAAATGGGTAAGTCTGGTTTTTTGATCACCCAATAAAGGGGAGAGCATACACCTATTACCCCACAAACACAGCAAAAAGATGTTCAATTTTAAGCCCAAATGAAGATTATCTAAACTAAGTGAAGATATTGCTTCACAACATGCATGGGATTCATTTTTTAACCAAGAATTAAGGTGTGGTGACTATCCTAGAGTTGGTAAATTTCAAATTAGATTGCCTATCCTAGGATTGATAGATTTCCAATTAGATGTCTATCCTAGGGTTGGTTCTTTTTAATCCAAAATAAAAATAAAAAATAAAAGCAAAAAACTGGTTGCGAATGCGTCGGATCCAGATTACAATTCAATAATGCAAATTACCAGGCAATTGCAGCTCAAGATCTGGCGATTGCAGTGTAATATGGTGATTGTGGCTTAGGATCTGGCGATTGTGGTACAATATGGCGATTGAGGCTTTGGATCTGGCTATTGCGGTGCGACAGAGCACTTGCGTCATTTTTGAATGCGGATGTGGCACTGCATCATTCCGTGCACCTGTTCCTACAAAAGAAAATCCGAAGCCGTACGAAAAGCTGCAAAATGTGTTAGTGGGTCGGGTTCACCAATGTAATGATCTAAAATATATAAATCCTGCAAAACAGATCTTGATTAGAACATGCATGCAATATAAATAATCATTCAATGGAATGCAAAGGAGAATATGAAAGAAAATGGAATGAGACTAGAACAACCTCACTCGTTTCTCTCCTCTATGACTACTTCCATTGTACCTCCTCAAGCTTGCTGTTATGATAATAATGCCCTCAACCTTAGTGTGAGCAAACTAATATATGCCTAGCCTTAGCAAATGCCTTTGAAGGATTTTAAATAAACCTATGCAAACTAGAAAGTTGATTCTATTATGCAAGTAATGATAATAATATGCCTATGTGATATGTGAATGCCAATAATAAAAATAATTAAGTAAACTATCGATCCCGAAAATGAGATCAAGATTGTCATTTTATAGAAAATGCAATCTTGAATGGACAGACGAGATGAGAGATTGAGGAATGCCCTAGAATTAAAGGTCAAGATTCAATAAGGCAACTCTCAATTAGGGTTAGGGCAAAATACCCACATGTGTGAATAAGATTTAATTAAATGAATTAAATCAAGACTAAATGTGACAGTTGAGATGAAATTAGTAAAAATCAGAAGACAAGAGGATAAGATTTTAGAAAATCAGTAATTTTAGAAATTACTTGATTTGTAGAAGAATATTTCTATTTTGAATTAAATTAATTCAAAATATGGATTTTAGAGATAAGAAGTAATTGATTTTTGAAATTAATTACTATATGAAGAATCGCTTAAGTATGTGAGATATTTTAAATGATTTTCTTTATTTAAAAATATAGAAGTGTCACATACAATTAAATAATTACAAATAATTATTTAATTTAGAAGAGGAGTTATTAATTAAATAAATTACAAACTATTTAATTAAGAGGATCTAGGAATTAGTGACACATTGAAATAGATATATTTTAAATATATTCATTTAATAATGGAGGACATTAATGATAGGATTAATTAAATAAATCTCATGAATTTATTTAATTATTAGAAGACTTTGACAATTATGACATATTAAAATTAAATAAATAAGATTTATTTATTTAATAATCATGAAGAACGAAAGATTATGAATTAATTAAATAATCATGAATTATTTAATTAATAGTTGAATGTGGGTTAGGGACATAATTAAATGTCATATTTATGCTGAAGTGTGGTAAAATATTGCTTGCGTGCCTAAGTCATTTTTAGGTGTCTACAGTGCAGATGTATGCCCCCTTAATTCTGCTTTCTTTTTTGAGGTGGAATCGAGGCAGTAGTCTAGCCACATCAAATAGGATAAGTCATATCATAGGGAATTTCCAAGTACCATGCCACATAATGATAGATGATTTTTGATGTCAAGAGTAGAATCATGATTCCAACACAACAAATGACATAAAAAAAGGAGCTATCTATCACTCGATATGTTGATTTTATTTAAACATGCTTTTCAACCCTAACCTATTGAAAACCTTAATTTTAACTTACATAAGAGTGAAAAGTGAAGTAAATCCTTTCTATTTTTCTATTTTACCTTTTGGAGCTTCATAGTGATTGAATAATAGTGAAATATGTTGATAAGATGGGATTACAGGCTTGTGAGACTAGATGTGTTACAAGACTAGGTGGCACACAAGGAACATCATCATGAGGTAAGTCAATATTTGACCTTTGCTTTGTCCTTGCGTAATGATTTGATGATTTTTTTATGTATATCTAGGTTAATTTAGGGCCTTGGAAAAACAAGTTTGTAAAGAATCCCCTTTTTTTTGTGAAGTGTCCCGCTTTTTCACAAACTGTCACTTTTGTTCATGAAGTGTCCCACTTTTTTGCAAAGTGTCTCATTTCTTAGCGAAGTGTCCCACTTTTTTGCAAAGTGTCTCATTTCTTAGCGAAGTGTCCAAAAAGGATTATAAAGTGTTTAGGGCCTTTAGGAAAGCACACTAGAGACAAATTAGTACACATTTATGATTGTTGATGTGAAAATTGAGGAGATTAGACTATTTATAGGATATATTGTTATAATTTTTTTAGGTGCCCACCTATTTGCATCAACATCTAGGAGGCACACAAATCAATCTACTAAGAGATTTATCCCCCACCCTTTTAGTGGAGGACACAGAGTTATTATAGATTGTTGGAGATTAATGGGTATACCTCATTCCCCCCATGAGGTACCATTATTCTATGTTGATGGTGCTAGTAGAGTATTGGGATGTCGATACATGCATGCTTCATCTATCGATTGGTGAGATGGTGATCACACTAGAAGATGTACAATGCATACTCTAAGTTCCCATCCAAGGTGAATGAGTACACTTCTGAGTGGATTAGACATTCCAAAAGATGAAATATGACACACAGTACTCCCTAAATAGACCAATACATGATGAGAGAGTGAAGGCATGGATAGACCTGGTGATGCTTCTATATTCATGAGCTCCATTGGTTAGATGGATTATGATACTGATAGTTGCACTAGTGCTCATCCTGGATGGGCGAGGAGCACACCTAGAGGGAGTACTAGTACATCTAATACAGGGCATGGTAGAGCACTAGATAGTATATGCTTGGGGGCGCTGTATCCTAGCTCATTTGTACTAGCTGATTTATTTTTAAAGAGGTGGATACTATGGTACATTGTACACTTGTACCAGACCTACCGACTTCACGTGTTTGAAATCCTTGGGGTTTCCTTAGGCCTTTATCTTTCCTCTATGATTCTTTTGGTAGTATGCTAATTTACACTTTTAGAGAGTATGATTTGACTGCCTGGAGGAGGATGAGATCCTTTAGAGAACTTATCAACTTGTGCCTCAATGGCCAGATCACACTCAGAAGATGAGGAGATTATAGCTTGATATATTTTTTTGTGGTGGGCATGAATATATAGTATGTCCTTTCTACTATGATCGAGTCATTCGATAGTTTGGGTAGTTATAGATAGCACCTAGGGCACAACCCATCTTCAAGAGATTAAAGTGAAGTTCTTAGAGACCTAGTGATACTATATGGTTTATCATAGATGATGTTATTCATAGTGAGTCTGGGTATTCAGATCATGACACACCTCCAATCTTTGGTGTGGATGATGTCAGTTCCACATATGACTATGAGGAGTGGTGGACAGTATCATGACTAGCCCCCATGTTTCTTATGGAGGAGTCGATAGGTGATGCAAGACTACTCCCCGATGAGGGAGATGATGTAGAGCACAAAGCTGAGGAGACATGCTATAGGGATATATACATATTTATAGATTTCATAGATGATGACTATGAAGGGGATGTTGATCCTGACTATGATAACCAAGAGTGAGGAGATGAGGAGGATGAGGACAAGGATGAGGAGCAGTCCATGAATGAGGGTGATGAGGCAAAAAATGAGGATCTAGTAGGGAACAAGTGGGGAGAGTCCTCTCCCATTCATATGATTAGATCATGAGAAATAGTTGTGGTAGGTACCAATACCTATAGTGATGGAGAGGCTAGCACATCCTCCATGCCCGCAACATGTGACAAGTCTAATTTTTGACAACCTACCAGAGATATAGGTGATAATATATTATTTATTGATATGTTTTCATGCTTGTTGTCATTATTTATATTTATCATGATGTGTACTAATATTTTATTGTTTCTATCTTACAAGACCTATGAGAGACTTCAAGGATATCTATTGATAGGAAGCTATAGAGATAGTGCCCTCATTGTTTGATGAGGAGGACACAGACTCAAACTATGCTCCACCACCCATCATGGATTAGGACCCAGAGTCATTTAGGTCATATGTCAAACTACAGGCAGCATATGGGAGTTTAAGGAGACATGTCCACCGATACCATGCTTCCCTAGAGGTACAATCATCCCATACCCCCATAGAGTTTGAGATACTAGAGGCATAGGTAGTGAGGCTACAAGTGGAGAGAGATTAGATAGCAGGAGCACAATGGGAGGCCCTTGGATAGATATGAGGTTTAGAGTTTTCTCTTGGCACACTCAGTGGATTGTGATCATGATTGCACACCATTGTCTCCAAACAAACTACTACCAAATAGATGCAACCACCAGGTCCCGAGGGATCTAGTAGCCATAGGCCTTAGTAGGATTGTATATTTGATGACATGTACACAATAATTTGATATATATACACAAGAACATGATGTTTTATTATCCTTTGTGTTGGAATGTTAAATTTCAATGTGATTAATTCAATAACCTTTGTAAGCTTATTTAATGAATTGTTCCATGATTTAACATGCTTTATGTAATCTAATCAAAACTTATTATAGTTTCTCTTCGATGGAACATTGTGATCAAGTATGCTATGTTAAATTAAATGAGCTTATGATTTAATTAGAGATCTTTAAATTCTTATAGGGATCTTATCTAAAATAACATATAGAATAAACTTGAATAGTATGAGACCTAAAGTAATTAAATAAAAGGAAATTAAATAATCACTTTAGAGTTCAAGATACACAAAGAGTTTCTTTTAAAAAATGAAGCAATGTAAAAGCTCACAGAATATAATCCATTAGCTCTAACAACACTGCTTACCATCCATACTATTCAAGGGGATTTAGATATAATACTGGCATAGATGCACAATATTGATAGGATCTTTAAGGTGTGTATTTTCCATGTCTATTAACGTATATGCATTGGACCCATAATATTTGTTCATTATATAAGGTCCTGACCAATTAGGACTAAATTTTCCTTTTCCAGGTGGATCGACATTAACGTTTCATTGATTTTCACACAAGACCAAATCACCTTTAATAAATACACAAGGGATGACATGATTACGGTTCTTTCATTGTAATTGCTTAGCATAAGCCTGGAGGTGCTTGAGAGTGTTAATGCATTGTTCATCAAGAATCTCAAGCTGGTGTAATCATTGTTGTTTGTAAGTGTCATCGTCGATGACCTCTTGAAGACCAATCCTTAATGTAGGGATTTATAACTCCAAGCGAATCACTACCTCAGTACCATAGAAAAGGTTATAGGGAGTTGTTCCTATTGATGATATAAAACTAGTATGCTAAGCCAATAATGCATATGTCAGTTGTGTATGCCAATCCTTATTATGTTTATTAACTATTTTTCTTAAAATTTTCTTGATAGTTTTATTAGTTTCTTTGGCTTGGCCATTGGATTATGGGTAGTAAGGTGTTAAAAAGCGATGTTGAATATTAAATGTGTCAAGGAATTTCTTCACATCATTTTTCTTGAATGGTGTTCCATTATCTGAAACTAATGTAGAAGGAAGTCCAAAGTGAGCAATATTTTTTTTCAATATGAAATGAAATATTATATTAGTAGTTTTGGATCGAAGAGGAATGGTTACTACCCATTTTTTAAACAATCCATGGTTGTGATTATAAATGTATGGACAGTAGATGAAGGTGGAATTTTTTTTCCAATTAGATACAATCTCCATACTGAGAATGGAAAAATAGAAATTTGGGCATGAAGGTCATCAACAGGAGCATGAATCAAATTTCTATTGTTCCTAAAATTTATGAAATTTATTAATGTACACAAAGAAATTGCTTTCCATATGTCTCCAGTAATATCCCATACGAATGTGTTTTTGCACTAAATATCTACCTCCAAAATGACCTCCATAGGAACCGACATGTGCCTCTTCAAGTGCTATGGGGATTTCAAAATTTTTATGGCATCTAAGGAAAAGTATAATTAAAGGAGCTTTTGTATAATATGTCAGTGAGAATAACATACTTGGCTGCTTTTTTTCACAAGCAACCTCGAGTTTTCATTTTTTTGGGCTTGGGAATAGTACCATCTTTCAACTAATTGAATATTGTATCGTAGCATTCACTCGAGTCTTTTTTGGTTGCCGCTAAATCTTCTTGAAGTTTCCCTTCAATGAATGGTTTTCTGATTGGTTGAACAATAAAAGTCACATCTTTTGAAGGATCTCGAGGTGATATAAGAGAGTCCACACTCGACATTACATCCGCATGCAAATTATCTTTTCATGGGATTATGTCAATGGTGAATGATTAAAACATCTCTAATAGGTTCATTATGAGATCCTTATATTTGGTTAATTTATCATGCTTTACTTGATATTTCCCATTTATTTGTTTGGTGACTAATTATGAATCACCAAATTCCTAATGTTTTTTGGACCCAAGATTAAAGAAGAATGTAACCCCATGAGCAACACTTCATACATAGTAGTGTTTTTTATACATAGGAAATTTAACTGACATGAAGAGGGAATATGATTTCTTGTAGGAGGAATTAATACAACCCCAAAACCAGAGCCTTTTCTACACTTAGATCCATGAAAGTATAATTTCCATGTAGCAATTTCGATTTTCAACACCTTATCTTTGGGGAAAGAGTCATTACTAGGTAACGCCAATGGGGAAGGAGCGTCAACTAACTATTCGGTCCAGGCTTAACCCTTAATTTCTTTTTGTGAAACAAACATTAGGTCAAACTCAATCAACAACATCACCCATTTAGCTAGACATCTAGATAAATATGTTTTATTAAAAAGACTCTTGAGAGGGTCAAATTTCATCATCAATTGTATTTCCGCATTCAGAAAATAGTGTCATAATTTACTTGTAGCGAATACAAGGGCCAAACATTTTTTTCTATTGTTGCACATCATTTCTCATAATCAATAAATGTTCGAATAATGTAATATACAAGATGCTCTATACCATTTTCATCTTGTTGAGCCACAATGATGCTAAAGCATGGGTTGAGGTGGTGATATAAAGTATAAAAAATTTGTTTGGCATAGTGGGTTGTAAAATAGGTGGAGTTGCGAGATATTCTTTTAAACTCTAGGTATGTGCAAGATCATCATGGAAAAAATAGGCCCTTAAGTGGCAATAAAATTCAGAAAATTAGAGTTAAGAAACTTGACATTAAATTTTCAATAAGTTATCTATATTATTTAAAAAATATGTAAGAATAGAATCTGTAGAAAATTGAATGTAGTTTATAAACTACTAGGTTTATTTTTAAAAAATATAACTATTTGGTGAAAATTTGAAATTTCAATGCAATAGTACTTAAATTTTAGGGAAAAAATAAGAAGTAGGTGTCCGTCTGACCACCCTAACCACGATAAAACAATAATATTTTTTTATAATATTATATATATAAGTAGGGGACTCATTTCCTGATGTGATGCATTATTTTTTGTAGTTTTTTTCCAAGTAAATAATTAATTATGATTTTTTTATTACAAATTTAAAAAAATATAAAAACTCAGATGTCTGACCACCTTAACTCGGTCAAAAATTCATGAAATTCATATATTTTTTTAATCCTATAGTATGTGAACCATAAAATGTGACACATGTTTCAAATTCAAAAATGTGATACCATTTGAAAGCTATATTTTTTTTCAATCAGCCTATCAATCGGGACTTTAGTTGTAACTCAAATAGAAAATTAATAATAATTATTTATTAAATTCAAAGTAAAGAATAATTTATAATGGTGGAAAGCTGAGAATCTCCTTTAAAAACCCTTTTCATTTCATCAATTTTGGGTAAAAAAGAATCGTTAGCCACATGGGCCATCATATCACTTAAATATCGCCACTTTTTGGCCCATCATGAAACTACACATACCCCTCTAAAAAGCATGTTGACAATCATCATTCCAGTTAAAGTGCACATCATTTTTGAGAAGATGTGTTAATGGTAATGTGCAATTGGCTAAACATGCGACAAAATGATGGATTGCTTGGATTGTGTGTAGCTGGGATTTTTTTTATGGGGGTGGAATATTGACTATAGCATCAATCTTCTTTGTATCCACCTCAATGCCTCAATGAGACACGATAAACCCTAAAAAATTTCCACTATCGACACCAAAGACACATTTCTTTGGATTCAACCTCATGTTGTATGTTCACATTTGTTCAAATATTTTTTGAAGGACATAATCCTCCAAGATCCTATGTATGTAATCATGGAATATTAGTGTCATAGCTCATTGATATATTGCACCCACATTCTTTAATCCAAAAGGAATCATAACCGAACAAAATTTACCCCAAAAATCCATCCACGAATGACAACAAAACATGTTTTGTAGTCAAGTCTACTATCATGTCAATATTAGGAAGGGGAAAGACATATTTTAAAGATTCTTTATTCAATTCCTGAAAATTCGTACACATCTTAATACAATTTTCAGGTTTTGTGATAGCGACAATATTTGAGATCCATGGAGAATAATCTATAGGTCTTATGAAGCCAACATCAAGGAGCTTTTCAAGTTTAGCTTTAACAAGCAAAGCTATCTTAGGATTCATCTTGCGTATCTTTTGTTGAATGAGCTTGGCATTCTCAACAAGGACAATGTTGTGTGTCACTATCTTTGGATCTATGCCAGTCATATCTGAATACTTCTAAGCAAAGAATTCTATAAAGTCATGAAGCAAGGTTGTAGTATCCTCTTGTTCTTCATCATCAAGGCATTTTTTGATTTTAATGACTTTATCATTATCTATCATAGCCATTGGAATGTCAATTGTGTCCCCTAAAGGGGTGCATTAGATTTTTGACATTCAATATTATATTGTTTTACATTTGTGTCATTTTCATGACTTTCACCTTCGACATCTCTCGGCTTGGTATTGATCATAGCACAGGTAACCTTTTCCTTGGGAGGAGCAGATGGTAACTCATAAACTCCTAAGATGCATTTTAAAGCTTCTTCATCTTCAAAGTACTCCCATGATGGGAATAACTCCATGCAAAGCAATTATAGATGTTTCATTGTGAGGTTGAATTTTGTCTTGCACGTGGTAGTATTGATGTTTAGCGATGGTCACTTTGTTGCTTGCATAATTTTAGAAGGACAATATCCCAAACAAGTCTTTGTCTCTTATATGTTAGGCTCTATAGGGACTCAAATATTTTGTTCTTTCCCTCCACAAGCTTCACCATTGTAACCCAATTGCTTCACATGTTCATAACCTCTCTCGTAAAGTTGTTCCATTTCTTTCAGGTTTGGTGGTTGTTGGTATTCTATCTCATCAAATTTTGTTGTATAACTTGTATCTTCTTCAAGAGTGGCCGAGTTAGATGTTTGTGATTGTTCCTCCAAGTTTCGAGTCTATATTACTGTTGGTTTCTTTTGCTTGTCATCTTCTTTTTTTGTGATTATGTATTCTCCCATGAATGAGGGTGTGAAATATAAGGAACCCCAATCATCATCCAATAATTTTGACACTATTTCCCTTTCTTTCTTACCTTCATTTACAGGTGCAATATTGGATGGGGGAATTAATGTGTTGAGAAGACTTGTAGTTCCTTTTTCCACTTATAGACAACTTTCAGGTTCGGGGTCCATTTCAAATTTGTATACCTTGTTTTCATGGACATAATTCATAATACAATGAAGATTCAAAGGCGCCACATGCATCTCGTGAATCCATGGTCTTCCCAAAAGAAGAATGTATAAAAGGTCATGAATCATAACATGAATAGGATTTTAGAAGGTAACCTTTCTGACTGTTATAGGTAAAGTAATTACACCAAGCGGTTTCCTTCCTACATTGTCAAATCCTCGAATGGATAAGGAGTCGGGTTGCATTGTTGATTTATCTCCCCACAAATTATGTAAGAGTTTCACACTGCACACATTAAGGCTGGAACCATTATCAACCATGGTAATTTTTATGCCTATTCTATTGAATTGAACAATGATCATAAAGGCCTCATTTTCTATCTCAATGCCAAAGGGGGAAGCTCATGTTGATGAAATTTTATGTCAAAATTAACTATATCCATTCCTTGTATAAGAGCTACAACATCATTTACATTTGTACTAGGAAGAACCACTACTTGTTTTAAATCTGTTTGAAGCATAATATGATAGTTTTGGGAATTCTAAATTAAATCCCATAGGGATATCTTTGCAAGAGTATTCTTAAGTTGTTCAATGATATTATACTCCTTTCCACTATGCGAAGTTAAACGAGGAGCTGTGCGTAGGGTTTGATTGGGTAAAGGTAAGGGTGTTAGGTTGGTTGGTGTGGTTGTGGGTTTTTTCTAGTATTATATGTATGAGAAACGATATTATAGAAATATAATGAGCAACTAGGAACTAATGCCGAAAATGAAAATTATAGAAATATAATGCTATCCATAATTGCCATAAATACAAATGATGCTAATTATAATAGTTGAAATGTAATAGGAAGTAACCAAACTAAAACCGAAAAAGTAATAGAACCAACCATAAGCCTAAAAACTAGAAATTTAATTATGTAAACAACAACTAAAATTTTGCACTGGGACTAATTCGCCTAAGGTGGCGAATAAGTCCCAGTAATGGTTTTTTTTCAAATTTTTGATTTTTTTTGGTTGATTTTTGTGTTTTCAATGTTGTATGATCTAGATCTGGGATGAAAATATATTTTTTTATGGATTTTTAATGAAATTAAGTGCAATCATGCAAGCTAAATGATCTTTTCACTAATGCAAAGATTTAAACCCTGGAATACAAATTAAAAAATGCATTAACTTAATGCAATGTTAATGAAAGCTAAATATAGGATGTAAATGCACTCTATAAAATAATTATGATGCTCTGAATGTACGTTCACTAAAATGAAATGGTTAATTTTGTGGTTTTTCCAGGGTTTAGGACCTAGGGCCACAATCTTCCGCATTTTAAATTCAAGAACAAACCCTCCAAATTTTAATGAAATGGAGATTGAAATCTTGTAAAGCTAATGTTCTAAGGGGGATTGAATGATGTAAAATAAGGGGTTCATGACTAATTTTAAACTTGGAAAGATAATGCAATGAAGAATGAAATGCAAAACCCTAGTTTGATGCAATGCTATAATGGATGACCTCGAAATGCAAACAAACAACAATAGAAAATTGTAAAACTAGAAACATGCACCTAGAAACCTCCAAGGGGTTGGAAATAGGTCTAAATTTTTGGAAATTCTAAGTTTTTGACCAACTAAGACTCATTCACCAACTTGGGTGAATCAGTCCAAGATATGGATTTTTGTGTGAGAGCCTATTTTGAGAAAAAGGGTATCAAAATCTACAACTTGATCTGACACACAACAATAGTGGGACTCATTCGCCACTCTTAGTGAATCAGTCTACTTCAACTTTTTTAGGACTTGAAAACTCTGATATGCACATTAATAGCTATCCCTCTCTTCAATATGGAGTTCTGGATCTAAACCTATAAAAATAACCTACAAAACAAAATTTGGCTTGATTTGGTAATGGGGTCTTTGCCTTGGTTAAACCCCTAGTTTGGTAATTAAACCTTGAAAAAGATAATGAAAGGTGCATGAAAACCCTAGCCTTAACTGTGTCTAAGACTAGGAAATTTGAAACATGATGCAATCCTATTCTAACATGAAAGAATATGATGAAATAATAGAAATGAAAAGATGAATGATTCCCTTGTGATGATCTTCAATCATCCCAAATGAACCCTAATGATGCTTATAACTTCCTTAGGTTTAATGTAGAATGATAATGGATGATGAAACCACTTAGGAACAAAGTCTTTAGGATTGGCTTGATGGCTAGTGGGTAAAAGCACAAAGTTGTGTCACACTTTATAAAGGAAATGGCCAACACTAATCCAACTTTTAAACTTGAATCACTAAAAAGAGGCATATATGTTTTCAATTTTGAAATGATGTGAACTTGTAAAATTTACATTTTTTAGTATATTTTAGGTTTCAAATTTTTTTTTAAAAATATAAAATATTTTAAACTAGTTTTAAATAAATTGCCTCTATAATTTAGTTGCTAATAAAATGTTGAAAAATGAAGTTGCATGGGACATCAAACTTTTTATAGTAATTTTTTTTTTCTTTCATTTTTTTTGTGTGTATTTATAACTTGAAACTTTAGTGCATGAATATTTTCTCTTCCAATTTTGATAAATATAAAATTTTAAATAAATATTAAAATGTGCATGAATAAAAAAAAAACCATTTCCATTGGATGCCAACTCTCATATTAAATATTTATCTAAAATGCAAAAACAATTATTCCATCTTGAGATAGATTCTTTTATCTAGTGCATCATATTTTTTTCTATTTTTTTAATAATTTTTAGTATTTTTCCTTGGCATGGTAATCAACCTAGTAATTTATGCTGATAACCTGCTTTTAGTAAAAATAACAAATAAAATATTAATTTTAATTAAAATATTATAATAAATATATTTTTGAAAAGTACACTTATATATCTACAAAAGGGTATTTTTATATTCTAAAAAAGAAAAATTTACATTAGTAGGAGTTATTGAAACTTCAAGTTTTCCAAATAATTATTTTTTTCATAAATTGGACTCAAATTGGTGCTCCATATATTTTTAGCCAACAATTTTAGTTGAGAAAGTTATTCAAGTATCTAACTTAGCTATACTAGATCATATGTTTGACCAAAATTGATTGTTAGTGAGAAATACTTAAATTAAGTTGTTGATAAGTTGGCTAAGACTGTGATACAAATTTACGCATTTACCCTAGTTGCATCTCCCCAGCCTAGAATCCATCATGATTCACCATAGGAATCCATGATCAACCCTTAAAAATGTTAGATATTAATTTAAAGTGAGCTTGAAGACCTGCAAAAGAACTTTAATGTTGCTCCAAAGCTTCAACCTTACTTGCTCTTGAAACTTTAATTCTCTTGTGAGAACTTTCTTGAATACTCTTGATACTTGATGCTTGAAAATGCTTGCTCAATGTGCTTAAATATTGATAAAAATGATGCAAAAGATTTCTTTTGTAGGATTCAACACCTAATTGACTGTTATTTAGATCCCAAAGGTCAACATTCATCAAAAAATTGAATTTAATTGATGAATTCCTGCTCAAATTTGAAAAAGGCCCCAAAAGGGACTCAATCGCCACCCTTGGAAAATGGATCCCACCTAAGGGGATTCATTTTCCGACGGTGGAAAATGAGTCCCACCTAAGGGGATTCATTTTCCGAAGGTGGAAAATGAGTCCCACCTAAGGGGATTCATTTGCCCAAGGTGGAAAATGAGTCCCACCTTAAGTTTTTGAGGTAATTTTTTGAAATTTTCTGGATTTTTGATAGATTTTAAATGAATTTTAAGTGGAATGGGCCTCAAAATTCCAAAATAATGGATCCTAGGGGCCTATAAAGGATGATTTTGAAGGGTAATTAATGCAAGGGTGCCAAAATGGGTCCAAATTAAGTGTGAAATCATCTCTTTTTTCAATATTGCATGATTTTCTATGCTACAACCTTGAATGCAAAATTGATTAAAGAATTCAAGGCAGGTTCTAATTTCAATCATGAAATATTAGCAAATCTCGACATAAAACAACATGAGTTAGAAAAAATGAAAATTCCAACACTTGAATAGTGGAAGTTGCTAGAAAAGGTGATATAGTGATTTTGATATTTGGTAATATGAGTTTCCAAGCTCTAACTCGGCTCTCTGTAGAGTTGTCTTTGAGCAAGATTTTGCATTTCCAATGCCTCTATGTATTCATTCATATGAAAATCAATTAAAAAATCAAATTAAGTAATGTGTTGATGTTCAATTATCTATATTGTTATTCATTTATTTTATCATTTGAAGAAAATTTTTGGTTTCAACTACTAGACACACATTTAACGATTGTTGATGTTCATTTTTGTATATGATTCTATTGTTAATATGTTATTAACCAATGAGTTGAGTGATGACTAGTCGAACCCTCAAAATATCTTGTTCCACTATTGAATATGCCTTACTTTGGTGGATTTTGGTCTGAATTATAAAGATAGGGTTTGCGGTTTTATGTTTGGGGTGGTTTTTTACTTAGTATATTTTCCCCTTGTCTAAACCCTTATCTTTAAGTCTAATCCTTTATTGACCTGTTATTTTTGGTTGCAATTCATCTTAGTTATATCTTATGCCTTTGGGTTCATTATGTTATTGGCCCCTTTTGGTTAGTGTTCCCCATTTACCCATCGCACATATTTCCTTAATTACTTTGGTTCAGGGATTCAATTATTTGATAAGGTGATGGGCATCAATATTGAGAATGCACTTAAGGTGGAGATTGGTGATTCGATGAAATAACGGTTTTTGCATTTTGTATTAAATTCTAGGCTCGCTAGAATGGGGAATATTGAGGTAGGATCTCAAAAAAATATGGGCATTGAAGTTATGGGACACGAAGGCCTTTAATACTTGTTATGGTCTCCATATGGCAGTACGGGGTTTTTCTTGAAATAGGGGGTGGCAAAGATCATTTTTCCTAAAAAAACATTTCTCTCGACACTCTCTTAAGGGGTGATGGAGACTGCACTCTTTTTGAGTTCCAAAAAGTAGGAGAACACATTCTAATGTGAAGTCACAAAGAACTGGTTGAAGGGGATAATGGTTTCCAAGCACCCACTGGTGCTCTAGGCGGTGAAGGGGATCTTGGGTCCAAAATTTATGCAGCCAACTCAAAAGCTCTGGGTAAATTCAAAAATAATCACCGTGTTTTTGGTGATTCTCGTGAACATGGGTGTGTGAAAACCTCAAGGGAAGAAGTTATGCCAAATGATATTTCAACATCCACTTCTAGAAAATATTCACACATAATTGGACAACATTGATGACAACTTCATGACCCCTCTATTGCTACACTATTACAAGGATTATGGGAATGAATGGTTGGTACACTCGGTGAACCACACAAAAATAAAAAATGGCTAGGGTGAGATAGACAGGTTCATTGACTTCCTCTTGTATGCAACGTTGTATTCTCAAAGACTGGTCGAAGGGATGGGTGAAGGAATTTATGATGGAAGAGGTTCTTGATGGGGAGAGGTGGCCCTCAGATGGGGAGGATTGAGAGTTGGTCATTAGAGAAGAATGGGTTGAGAATTATGACAAGAGTTGGGAGGAGCAAGATAACCATCCTACTTGCAGTGCCTATAGTGGTGATTGCTTGAGTATCTAGAATGCAACCAAAGCCAAGATGACCAACAAGACCAGATGCACCAATTCCTAGTCCTATGAAATGGTGTGGTGGGTCTATGTGTTTTCAATGATTAAATGAATCACCAACTCATTTTTTGTGGGTCCATGATTAGTCCACATTGGTATCAAAGTTTAGTTTGCTTTGTGTCTAGGTCTAAATTTTTTGTCAATCTGAGTTTCTTGATAAATTTTAGTGGGATGAATCTCTAATATATAGTTCAAGGGTCTGATACTATCCAAGAATTGTAAAAACCTTTTTTGATTAATACAAGTTGTTTCCCCATATAGCAACTATTTAAATATAAAAAGAAAGCAAATTGATGATAAGTGTGGTAATGTGGATTGGGAAATAAAATTTTGGGTCTTAAATCTATAAATAAAGTGAGTAAAAGATGGGAGAATTACAATGCATATCCTAAAAAAAATACATATTAGGATTTTTCTAAAGTATGGATAAAATATTGTTTTATCCCCAGTATAATTTTGGTGACAAGGATGTAGACGTGAAAGATCTTTTGTCTCTTCTACTTTTCTATACTTTATGTTTTCCTATATTTTATGTTTAGTGTATGTAGATACAATTTTGGAGCATGTGGATATTGCTACATCACCCTGAAGATGCCTTTTGGAAGGTGGAATATGATCTCCATCGACAAATGAAAATGGTTTTTGTCTCATGTAACATTCCCCTCCATTTGGAAATGCAAATATAACTGAAAAAGGGTGTATTTTGTATCAATCCAATTGAGAATGGACATGTGTACTTTCTTGCCTAAACTTTTTTTTTCTCCTTTGTTTCTATAAGAAGGAATTGAAGGCCAAAAGTAATAGTTTTTTGTTTTGTATTGATCACAAAGAATTTTTTAAAGGGAATTTTTGTCTCAGGTTTTGAGTCAATCAATTTTCATATGTAATTTTGATAACAATACTAGAAATTGAATACAAAATGGTTCAAATTCAAAACCATTTCTCTTCTATGTACTTGTTTCATGAATTATAAATAATATGATCAAGGATTATCGTATTTATCAAATATTGTGTGAATGGAAATGCAATAGGAATTATAAGTAGTGTGATAAGTGTTTTTCTTTAAAAATGATACAGAATCACATATCAAATTCAATACCATGGAATACAATATAATATATCACAAAATACAATTTGGAATATGATTCATGAAGTGCAATATAAAATAAAATATCATGAAGCGCAATGGTTCCCAATTTCATGGAATATAATATAAAATATAATCAACTATAGTTTGGAACAATGGAAACTAATTCATGAAGTGCAGTATAAATACCTAAAAGCTTCTAATTCACTTCCATTTCCAAAATGGATTCAAGTTCCTCAAACTAATGTTCAACTTGAGATAAACTAAAAGAGTCATCTTGATTCTAAGTCTGCTCTTCATTTTCTTCAGCTTGTGTCTCAAATTCAACATTCATTATGTCACTATCATTTATCCCACTACCATTTCTAGTGCCATCAGTACTAATATTTGGAATTGGAGTGTTGCACAACCTAGTCCCTCTTCTTTTGCATGTGTACCTCCATATTGTGAGTGCCCTTTCAAAAGGATTTTTTTTGACATTATACGCAGTTCTTGTCATTCTCAAGAATTTTTTTTAATTCTTGTCTAGTTTGTTTGTTAACTTTTATTTCAAAAAATCCAATGAATTAAAAACTCTCTCATCCTCCACCTACCCCAATATAATTGTTTCACATATATCAGCAAGTTTGAAGTTTCTCATATTGTATCACATAATATTTCACTCTAACCTAAGTTTGTCCAAAGATTTGTTATTGATCCTAGTTCAAAGGCCATCTCTATTCCCATGGAATCCTACTAGTCCCTCATAGTTATTCAAATATTCTTACATTATTGTCTAAGAATTTTTGCATTTAAAATTCCCTCTATTGTCTATTCATTGTATGTTACACTTTTCAAAACAAATTGATCAAAATATTTACTTTATCATGAAAATATTTTGGGCTATCTTGATTTACGTAAAATTGAGCCATAATACCAATAGATTCAAGTATTTCATTTTGAGGGAATATTTCATCAATCTTTGAGGAAAGATATTTTTGCAATTTCCTTCAAATTATCACTAAAAGATTATAAAATGTCGATAAAATATTCCTCTTTAATAGGTGCTTCTCTGCTAGAGTGCATGGTTGTCTTACAATGGTACATTGGTATCTCATATCCACATACACAGATACATAAGTTCATGCTTGCATTAAATTGTCAATAATTATCAAGCTTATTCAAATCAGTAATTTTCTACCACAAGAAATAATTTGGGCTTTCTTGTGTTAGAGATCTAGATATATATGATTGAGGGCCATGCATTTATGTCTATGTAGTTTGGCATATTCATAAATATACATATTTCTATCTCAAGATTTCTTCACAATATTGTTCATTTCATTCACCATGGAGAGAAGAATAGCTAAATTCAAGAGTGTCTCTATATCGCTTAACCTATATAAGAGGTTAGGAGCTTTTTCTACTTTGTTGTGATGCTCATACATTACTCCAATCAAGGAATGATATTTTGAGAGAACTCATTGCACTAGTCCATGAGGGGAGATATATATGGTATCAACATCCTTAATAATCTTATTTTTTGTTGTTATTACCTAAACAAAATTTCTAAATTCTGTGAAACATTTGGGACTTTGGTAGAAGTATGTGTAGAGCTCATAGATTAGATTTTCAAATTTTGATATTATAGGAAAATTTCTTACAATTTTGAATGCTAAATTCATTCTATGGGCCATGCAATGAATGCCAATCATGTACGGTTCACAAGTAAATATATTTAGGCAAACATCACTCCTTTGACCTTGCATCACTACAAATCCATCAACTCCTACACACACCAAATTTTTGGCAAATGGTAATTCATCCATACTTGCAATTTCATTCAAAGAATTTTTGACTAGTTCAAATATATTTTCCAATGTTGAATTTTTCTTCATTTTATGAAAACAGAGAAGATGATCTTAGTGGACAAGTTGTTTAATAGTATACACATGCATGCAAACCCAATAAGTATTGTCTACTATAGTAACTTCATCTAAAGATAATGCAATGAAGTTTGAATCTTTTTATTTCTCCTTTAAATCTTGCATTTCCACTATAGCAAGATAGTTTTCCCATTCCCATCCACTATATACTGACCAATGTGAGAAAGGAAAGGGAGGAACACCCAAAAAAGATAATAAATTAAAATATTCTAGGTAGTATTTCATAGGACGCCCTTTGGACAAAATATGAAAAAAAAACTCATCGCAATAGTTTTTGATAGATTTTCTCCTTCCATTACTTTTAAAAATTGAGCCTCAAGTGTACCTTGTCATGTAGAAAGCTTCAACATTCTTTGCTTATGCTCTTCATATTCCATGGCATACCTAACATGAAGACATTCCTCCTTTGATTTCTATAGTATGATTGATTGTTCCTTTCTGTCTATGATTTTTTTTTCATAAACTTTACCAATATGCTTTTCTACAGTGTCAATCTTTAGCTATAATGTCTTATCTCTTTTACATTTCCAACTACAAATCATACAAATGCATTTTTTTGTAGTTTCAACATTGTTTTATTTCCCCAGTGGTACAATGAATGGGTACTTCGACAACCAACCAAGTTCAAAATTCCTTGTCATTTCTCACTCGCACCCTATTTTTTATTTTCCTTTTGTTTTATTGCTACCAACATCATCTTGATCCAAGTCAATTATCTCATTCTAGCTAACTAGGGTATCCCTTGGAACACATTTTGTGGTATTTCCATCCTCATTTGATACATTTAGCACAATGAAAATCGCACGATCAACTTAACCTTCCAATGGTAGTAAGGTATTGTGAATGCCTTCTTCATTAATATTTGGTGGAAGAGCTGATGATGTAGCTCAATCTTGATCTGATGGATCAAAACTATTTCCAATTCCAAAGTAAGATTGTATGGTACCTCTAAATTTTAGTAATTTTGATGGCCTCCGAGTCCCTTAACCACCCTTAGGAGCCTTACCCTTTCCTCTCGGCATATTGATCTCTCACTTCGAATAAAAGCTGGAAAAAATGTCTTCTTGTTTAAGAAGGGTAGAGAATATATATCCCATTCCCTTCTTAATATCATCTTCAAGATGGAAGCAAGAATGGAAAATAGATAAATAAATCTTATAACACTATGAAGAAATGATCACTCACCTTTAAGTTTATGTTTTGACTGACTTTCTATTCATTAATGTAGGAATGCCTATGTTGTAAGCTTGTAACTTGCCTACGAATCCAAGTTCAACTTTTGAATCAAGAATTGAATAAAATGTGTAAGAATAAATGATAGTTTTGGTTGTATTTATCAATCCATATTTGGTGAATTTTGTGGGATTTTTAAATGGTATATTAAAAATTTGCCAAATCCTGTTTGCTTGTAGAATGATATGTTGTAATTTTCAAGGTGATTATGTCCCTATTATTAGCATGGAGGTGTCACGATAATTGGTGAAATGTGTCCTCAAATGTAATTAGCTTTTAATGTTATTGGAAAATGGGTCCTCATAAGCAACTATTTGTAAATTTTAATTGCAGAAATGGGTCTTCACAAGAAACTATTTATAAATTTTAATTTGTGAAATGGGTCTTGATACAATGTTGTTTTAATAGTATTTACGAATATGTAGGTGTCCTATTACATGCTTCCAGGATTCCAAGAAAAAATATTAATCGGTCCATTTGAAACGTGTAGTTTGTTATGGAAAATTTGTTGCTTAAATATGCCTCATTGAAAAAATCATTGGAAAATGGACATGGATTGGACCAATAATTCATAAAATTTGGGCGATTTGGACACCCTGTTGGGTGCAACTAATTTGACAATTTTGACTTGGCTGATTTCTAGAATTCACCAATTGGAAAACATTCACCACTAAAGTTTTCCCTAATTATATAAGAATAGATAATTCCCTTTCCATTTGATCAATGAAAGTAAGAGAATAAGACATTTAAAATTTTACCCATGAATTTTTATGTTGGTTGTTTTTCATTCCCAACTAGGTCAAAATTGGTAATCATAAAGTCAAGTAAACAAATACAAAAAAGAAAAATTAAAATTAAAATGATTTTAATTGATCTATGTTAGAAGGTGGAAAACACAAAACACATAAAGACAAATAACATGAGCCTTAAAATTTGAGATATGATATTAAAATTTCTAAATTATGTCATATTCTTTCATTTCTTGCATCAAACTCCCATTCTTTTTTACTTTCTATACAACTTCCTTCAATTTCAATGTTGGATTCTATGTTAATCTAAAAGGATTAGTAAAAATTATTAAAATAATGGTCCTATATTATCAAATTTAAAGAAAAACATGATAATACACATTAAATTCTAGAAACAAGAAAACATTACCTCATATAATCAAATTTGTTCTAAAAAAATCATTTTTTTGTTTTCTACATTGTCCAAAAATAAAAAAGGTGATGGAAACATGATGGAATATACAAAATATGCTTGTACAAGATTTCAACATAATGAAAAATTATTTCTTTGTTAAATAATGTGTAAACCCTAGACAAACTCAAAGAATGTGGGTGTGAAAAATCATTTACATGCCTCTTTTTACTATTTTTAGTGTAAGCTATTTGGCGATCATAGAATTTAATGAGTACCAAATAATATTTATCTATAATTTTCAATCCTTAGAAAACTAGGAAAGAAGAGAGAGAGATAGAAGATAAAAATAGAAAGAGATAAGGGAAGTGAATGAGCGAGAGAGAGAGACACACACAAAAATACCCTCACTCATAAACAATTTACCCTTAATTGTAAACCCTAAAATCTATACTGATACCCTCAATTATAAACTAAATAACCTAAACCCTACACCTCAACCTTAGATGTCTTATACTATCAACCCTAATCCTTACACCCTTAGCCTATACCCTTAAATGTACTCTAATATCCTCAACCATATAATCAGTACCCTTACACTCCTAGTATTGACACTAGTTCACTAGGCATGAATAACACCCTTACTAACTCTTTTCCTTCAAGTAGCATACAATTTGAACCAAAGAATGACAATATTCTACAAGAAAACCTAATCCAAATTCATGAGGACCTAGTGAACTTACAACATCAAATTATCCTTGAAAACATTTCAAATATTACAATTCCTACAATTGAAAACATTCACCACATTCTTGAAAGTGAAGATGGCCTTGACCTTGTAAAGAATATAGTGCAAATCTTTGGCAAGCATCTTCCCTCAACCACTAGTTGTCCTTTCCTACAAAAAATGTTCCAAGCTAAGAAGGAATTAAAATTCCACCTCCGACAACCATACCCTCAATACCTACCTACTCCCCTCGTCAAGTCACAATAATGGAACAAGTTAGTAATGTGACTCCTTCCTGAGGTATTCCAATTAGCATTTCTAGCTCCTATGCAACATCGTATGTTATAGGTCCTACTACCTTACCACCTATAAGAATTCAATTCAATTGTCCCACAAACACATATACTCCATCACCACTTTCACTTCCATCTCATAACACAAGCAATGAACCTCTCATACATCAACTTTTCCAAACCATGTCATACCTTCAAAAGAAAGTTTCGACCATCAACCAAAATAAAAATGGCCCACCCACATATTATGTAAAAAGAAATCCATTATCCTTGGAGATATTATGAACACCAATTCCACAAGGTGTAGAGGTGCCTATATTTGAGAAATATGCAGGGAAGGGATATCTTTCTAACCATTTCATTGCCTACATTGCCCTATGTAGTGACTTTGTCCTTGATGATAAACTATTGGGAAAGCTCTTTCCTAGGACCTTAAAAGATACCGTCTTGGAATGGTTTTATTCTTTACTAAATAACTCAATTTTTTCATTTGATGAACTTGTTTAGGAATTTATAAACCATTTCCAAGTGCAGATTACTCGTAAGATGACCTTGGCCAACTTGATGAGATGTAAACAAAAAGAGGATGAAAATATAACTGAATTTATCTCTCAATATCAATCGATTTATTCCGAAGTCGATGTCAAGATCCTTGATCCACACCTTCAAAATATGTTTATAGAAAACTTGAAAAACAAAATCCAAGACAAGTTGACCATGATGAAATTACCATTCTTCATGCACTTGTGTACTTCCCTTTGTGATTACAAATTGTGAACCCCTAAACCTGAAAATGCACAAAGACGACAAACATGGTTAGATGTTAGATCAAAATGCATGCAAATATGAGAGATTCCCCATAAAATCCATCTATTCAAGCTAAAATTAGGAAATAAATAACAAAACTCAAATAACAATGAAAGCAATCCTAATTAAGCTAATAGCATGATGATCTTATGGGGGAATTGGTGCCAATGAAGTGTTGCAATTGGCCCTTTCCCAATTCCTATGTTTCAATGAAGATGATTTAGAAATGGTCAAATCTCCAAAGAGATTTGAGCATAACCTTGGTGAAAATGTGAAAATGTGATGAATGTATGGATGAAATGAGAAAAATTAGTTCTCAATTGAAGAGAGTAACTTTGCATGAAGATTGAGAAGAGATGTGTCCAATTTATAGACTTATATTTGGAAGAAGTGAGCAAGATTGAGCAATGTGGGACAAAAGATAATCCAATGGCATTGTGTCACTTGTCCGCATGTGATTGGATGAGGAATGAGCACATTTTGGCCAATGTGCATGATAAATGCATAAATTTGAATTTGAAATGGTGAGTTGACTTGTTGAAGGGGGAAGAGAAGTGAAGTTAATGTCACTTGGATCAAGGTCAAGGACATGTAAGAGGCATTGAAAGCCTTGTTGGAAGGACCAAGTTCACTTGGCCTTTTTGAATTCAAATGAGGGAATATTCCATTTTGATGCTTTGTGAGGAAAAATAGATAAATTAATAAATCAAAGTAATTGATTTATTGTGCAACTTTCATTCTCTAAAGGATTTTAAGGAGAGGGATTAACTTAATCATGGTTTTGATTAGCCTAATGAAGAATTAGATGATGTGACAATTTAAACTTAGATTTATGAATTCATTTAAGTCAAGAATTGAGAGGAAATGATTTATCAAATAAATTATTCAATTTATTTAATCAAGAAGGAATATGCTAGATTAAATCAAATAAGGTTTAATTTATTTAATTTAATAGGAGGGCTTTAAAGATTTTAATTAAATAAAATGATTTATTTAATTAAACAGGGATGCAATGGTTAATTAAACTAATTGATTAATTTAATCGTTGAAAGAGGAAGACTTAATCCAATAAATAATGATTTATTAAATTAAAAGATAAAATGTGATGAAATGCTGAGAATTTGATTTAAGAGGAAATGATTTTAGTAATCAGGATCAGGTGTGCCAAAACAAACTTGTACATTTTCGATATCTACATTTTGCCCCTCTTTGAGGCAATGTACTTCTTGCATTGATTCAAAGAATAAACTAATGTGATCAAAGGTCTAGGAGTTTTTGAATTTTTTCAGATGCCCCATTGCTGCCCCAGCAAAAGGATATTGCTAGATTTTCCCCCCTCGAGAGATCAAACGAAAATTTTGATTTTTGGATGATCTCATGAAAAATAAATGGATAAGGTGTGAAACAGCCTCCCGATGCCCCAAATCGTGAAAAATGAATTCACAATGTCCAAAGTAGTGCATAATAGCGTCTCGGTTGGGTGAAAATGGGATTAAGAGACCAAAACTCTAGCTGGAAGGTCAAATTAGGTCAAAAAACCCTAATTTTTCGGCTTAAATAGACCTCGAGGGGTCATTTTCAATTCATTTGCAATCTTAGCCTTTAAAAAAATTTACTCTCTAAGCTCCGAGTCTCGGTTGAAATTGCGCAATGATAGCTTCCCAGGCACGTGTCAGAGAGGGTTCGAATGCAGTAGCGGCCAGTCGGCGTAGGATCTGTGGTATGTACCCCTATCCAACCTTCAAATTTATCGTTTTACGTGCATTAAATAGGGTCAAAGTTCTGTAAAAACTGCACGACGCTATATGGCACCATAGAAAATGCCTATCAACACTGCGCAGTCCCCTATTGCACCACATATGTGAAGTGCGTCATGCAGGGCACTTTGGAAATTAGGGTTTAGTTAACTAAAACTTTGCCGCATGCCCCTACTCCATCACACGGTGTAGTTAGGAAATTAGGGTTTTCCTTAAGTAGGACCGCATATACAAAGTGCGCCATGTGAGCCTCTTTGAGATTGTCAAAATGTCAAAATCCACCATGGTGGTGCAGTTTGGAACTTTCGAAACTGAGCCGCACCTGCAAACAGTGCTGCATTTACCAGTTTAGGGAAAAATTGAATGTGAGATGTAATGAAACTTTTTTCTGATGCGATGGCCTTCCCTATGTAGGAGGATCCTGGTGTACTTTACTCACGGGAGCACCGATGGTCGATGCTTAGCAGACTAGAGGGTATGGATGAGTTGATATAGGAGCACCTTGGTGCCCTTGGTCTCTTGTATGTTGCGTACGTCCCTCTTGTTCAGGCTCACTTAGGTATGATTATGGCTCTAGCAGAGCAATGGCATAGTGAGACTTCCTCCTTCCATCTTCCTACTGGCGAGGCCACCATCAAACTTGAGGATGTATGGCACATCCTCTGATTGCCTATTCACAGGACCTGAGTCATCTATGATATGACGCTGGTAGAGATGCTTGTTATGGGGTTACGGAGTTGGATGAGATTGACTTTTCTGATGGTCAAATTGACTTAGAGATATACCACGGTTGCATGCCCACATACAAATTGATTATTGCTGCTATCATCTCAAGCCTTGTAGTACCTGATCAGCAGGGCTGATACTTTTGTCCAAGATGGGGACTAGCATGGGATCAGATGGTTCAAAATAGGGAGTGCTTCACTTGGGGACAAGTATTACTAGCATCCCTCTCTAGGGATCTTCATGAGTTTGTTTATTTGGATAGTAGGTCCATCGGGGCTGGAGGTACCTTACTGCACATTTGGGCATAGGAGAGGATCCCAATGCTTTGCATGGATATCACACCAGTTCTCCTAGAGACAAATGACCCCCCTATTTGGTGGTATGGCGGGGCAGTGATTCACTTTTCTTTCACTAGCGTAGGTGGTATTCCGCACTGGCAGCAAGTTCTTGATGAGATGAGAGAGTTCATCTGGAGACTGTGGATGGGTGTTGGTCCATGGGTAGATGATGATCAACAACTATTCTTCACCCGACAGGATAGGTTGATGTAGGGCCATGAGCACACCATGATTGAGAGGCATCTTCCAGACAGGGTTGCTCGTTAGTTCGAGGAGGTATAGGACATGCCTGATGACCAGTATTTGGCCATATTTGCACATACAACCAGAGAGCCAACATGGGGCCAACCCATCCTAGTAGCCGAGGCGGTGTCCTCATTTAGGCAGTTAGTGGCTCGACTGTGGCCATATGATCATGGGCTGACAGATGCGGGGGTAAAACTCCAACTTATAGGGCATGGTTCAAACCTCCATTCAGATTGATAGTTCCAGGCACAGTTTTTCCATGATGCAGATGCAGGGGTCAGATAACTGGTAGAGGACGAGGTGGGCCACCTCCCAAGGACACGGCACAACATTCACCTTCCTAGGTAGGGGAATAGGATGGCTAGCCGAGGGTAGATCCTCAGCATCAGCTAGCACAACATCCAGGACAATAGCTAGCGAGATAGCCAACGGGATAGCCTAATCATCGAGATGTGTTGATTCAGTAGCTATAGGGGAAGGTACAGGCTCTTACTACAGAGAGACTAGGATGATCTGAGAGGGATCAGGAGATAGGTTGGTGGAGATAGTTAGAGAGTGTAGCATCCTCATCCCAGGGATGATCAATCGATATTCGTTATTACAGAGAGGCCATCAGAGAGGCTGAGTACTATCAGTAGCATTATCGACAAGTAGTACCATCAGGCAGCAGAGTGCTAGACTTTTCCTAGCAGATTGGGAGGCGAGCAATAGAGGCCGATGGTGAGAGACAGGATGGGGAGGGCAGTAGCCAGCAGGGCCAGCCCCCCTCTTGATCACAAGATAGTATGCTTCATTTTTGATATACGGGTTGCAGTTTTTTGGCCTTATTGTATTATGTATTCGATGTACATTTGATCCAATTTGTATCATAATAGTATTTTTTTTTTTATGATATATATGAGATGATTCGCCCTTTTATGATATGTATGGTTCACATGTATGATATGCGGATGTATAATATGTAAATGTATGATGCTATGAGATGTTTGTATTCTTATGCTTATGTGATGTGATGTATTTGATGAATGCATTTATTTTTGTATATTTTTCATGTTTTAATGATGTAATGCATATTAATGATGGTAATGGATGCAAATTGTAATGGTTGCAAATGATAATGGATGTAAACGATTATGTATGATGTAATGTTGTGCTTAAGATGTTTAGAATAACAAATTTATATTATTCTTCGTAACTTAGGATAATGATATGATGCCATGTGTTTTAATGCTGATGATCATGTGGATGCAGGGTGTATGCATGGGCAATGCTTTGATTACTGTTATGATACCATGTTAGTGTGGAAAGAAGGCAGAAGAAACGCATAATTAATGAATTAGTTAGGATGGAGATGGTGATTTGTATTCCTAGGAATTGAGATTTTCAAAGAGTCAATTGCATTATGTTTGATAACACACATAGGTACGATGCATCGCGTTATAAAGGACCAGGATGGCGTGGTAACTAGTTTGATGGAATTTGACTCAACAATTAGATAGGAGTATTATTGTTCACACTTTAACATACATACTTCATTTGCGATGTAGTTTAGACATTCTAAACATCTTGGACCAAAACACAGAAAAGCAAGCTTTTCTATGTGGTCAACAAGATATCGAAAACGTCATCTCCACAAACCAAACAAAACATATATGACTAAGTTATTTTACAAGGATATCCAACAAGCACAACAGATAAAAAGACAATGATTGTTGCCCCCATTTCTTTCTCTCTAAACCTGTTTTATCTACACATCCTCGAGAGGTCCTTGAAATGAGTGCAACATAAGATAAGTCACAAACACCAAGATAAAGTAAAGAAACCAGCTAATGTTCCTTGTATCGCTAGCCAAGGCTAAACTACTATGGGGTACCTGATGCTTATGTCCATCACAGGAAAGCTTCATCCTAGGACATGTATTGATCAGGGTTTTAGTGGGACTGATTCGGTGATAAGCTATTGATTTTCGGAGTTGACCAACTTGCTTTCTTATTGACTTAGGCTTGAAACTCTGATGATAAGGTGTTCACTTTAGAACCTTCTATACTTGCTTCTGACTGACTCACCAGAGGGTGAAAGTGATGATTGCTTTATTAGAAATGATGACAATCACGGGTGAAAGCGAGATGAAATGGATGCACCCTTTTGGGTTTTCAAAATATTTTGAGGCTATTTTTGGATTTTGAAGATGTTTTACAATTTTTTTGGATTTTCAAGATTTAAGATGAAGAGACTAACTTAAAGACCTATCCTAGGGGTCTTGGGAGCTGATCCATAGATTATCCTTGTGTAACACCCCACCACACAACCCTAGATGATGATGCAAACAACTACTTAAATAGGTTAATTTTTGTTTTTTTTAAGTACAATTAATATACAAGTTCACTTCCCAATGCACACATCCCCTAAGGTTACGAGACTCAGATTACTTAACAACCCACAACAACCACATAAATGAAACCATAACATCTATCTACTCAAGATAATAAGTACGCATGCATTCCATACAAGATAAATTGCATCCAAACATAATAGATAACTTTCAAACTCACTTATCCATAAATAAATATTACAATTACAACTCTCATTCCCCAAATGAGGCAAGTCCAATAAATAAGCTTACAGTTACGACTTCCACCTCGATAATAGATGAGGGGTAAAATAATACAAGATCAACTGAAATGAAATAAAGCAAGAACTGAGATTGAATCCATGAGCTCTCAAACTGGAATTCTTGTCTACAAGAACATGAAGATAGCCCAACGGATTTAGGTGCATGCCACCCAACCAAGTGGAACCCAAAGGCCCACCCCTCGTGCTAGGAGATAGTAACAAGGAATCCTAACTAGAACCATCGTCCTAGACACTGGCAATATCATAACTGAACCAAACTGACACATCCAATCACATGTACCACACAAGCACATCACAAGTACATCCCAAGTACCACATACTTACAACATAAGTACACCAAAAGTACAACTCAAGAGCATCATCAGTAACACACAAGGATAACTCTACATGGTCACATTGCTTCTAGAAATAAAGCAGAACAAGTATGTTAAGAGAACAATACACATAATAATCGAATACCAACTATGGTCACACTAGGTATGTTAAGGAAACCATACCCACAAAATTGAATACCAACTATGGTCACATCAGGTATGTTAAGGAAACTATACCCACAAAATCGAATACCAACTATGGTCACATCAGTTATGTGGAGACCATACCTCTAAAACAAAGACCGACTGTTGTCCTAGATAGAGTGTCATCACATAGCTCGTCATGGATTATCCTTGGGGATCTTCATAGGCTCCGGCCCCCACAAGAAAAGGTTATCCTGGTTACCTTTACTGAATCCCAACCCCCATACTCACTCATGCGGAGCCAAATACCTTTCATACAGACAAGATAGATGACCTTGCCATTCCAAGCCTTCCCATCTCTTCCCAAGTCTAAATGAGCACTTGAGTCCATGAATGAGGCATTAATATCTTGATTAGTGAGAATTTAGTCCTAATCTTCTAAGTAATGCTTTAGTTATCACTTGATTAAATAACTTACAACGAGTTATCTTGGCACCACTTTGTGTGTCGACCCCTATTACAAGCCACTCTTCTACTGGACAACACACACACACGATCCAAACATCAATGGAACCAAGGTGCAACAACCCCCATGTAAGGGAAAAATCCAAACATAAGGATAAAACCCTAAAATTCAACAACCACCCTCATAAATTTCTGAAAACAGAATAGCAAAAGTCTTTCTTTCGAATTTTTGATTTTTTTTTGAATTTTAAATTCTAATTTGACTTTTAAATCTCATCTTCCATAATTTTCAATTTCACATAATAAAATTCATAATTTCAAAATGAACTTATCCAATTTCAACAAAATCAATTTAATTAATTAATAAATAAATCTAATCCGCGATTAAATTATTTATTAATTAAATTAAATTAATTAATAAAATAAATTACGCTATTAACATAATAACAATACAATTTCAATTTCACAAATTAAATGCGCACAGCCATATGATTATCCTTTTTAACTTGCAATTAAATAAATCCAAGAAAGATGATCAATCATGAAAGCAACATAATGCGACTAACACCAGACGACATACAAAGCCTAGGGTGACGACTTGGCATGGAAAACCTAGCTACTATCTCCCAATCGAATATCGTAGGGCATTGGACACGCTCTCCCCTATGAAACCAAGTGGAGTCGATGTACTGTACCTGTCAACCTGCAAATATAGCATATATCCACACGCATATATATGCTAAAATTAAAACACACTGTGAAGAGGAAATGACGGAATCGCAGGGCACTCGCAAGCAAGTGATGCGATCCGTCCCCTTCACCAATATAGTATCACTGACTGATGAATATAACATCATTAATATAATCAAAAGCATAAAAATCATTAATTCAATTATCCACTACGCTAAACCAAACCATGACATAATAATAACATCAGGATAAAATACGAAGTACCAAGGTCAAAGCACTATTAGAAAATAAGGCCTAACCAAATAGAACACTGTTCTATCAAAAGAGCAAAATGGAAGGGTCTTACATCCTCCCCCCCTAGGGTCAGGCTTACTCCTAGAAGCCTGCAACTACCTGTATAGCAACTCCACACAGCCACACATAACCAGGGGTTCCAAAATTGAACCACTCCAAGCCTCAACACAAAAACAATAGCAACCAGTGTCGTAAACAACTCAACCGAGTACAATGCCAATCCAAACAAGAGAACATGGTGGAGCAACCACCAACCAAGTCTCCAAAAACACATATCCATGGATTATCAAACATAATACATGTATGTACCAATACACATCCCTCGGAAAGTGAAACACCGATCCATGATAGAAGAATCCATGAACCAAGAACAACTAACCAAATCAAATAAAACCAACAAGACCACATGACTTGTCTCTTGGTGTGTAAGGTGATCAACCTCCAAGAGATAGTCATCACAACAAAGGTGATTAGTTGGTCCTACTGCAAAACAAACTCACATACCCCCTTACTCAACATTTCCTAAGTCTACTTCATCGTACACACTCACCAGGTCCATTACATACGTCCTTGGAGAGGAATAACAACACAACACATAGCCGACATTGAAAATAACAAAGATAACTAGCTTAGCCACCAAGTTCACAAAGAAGATAAAATTAAGGTCCAATTGCAACAATAAGGCAATAAATGTGCACAATTTCAACACTGAATCAAATATATAACCACTAGGGTTATATGAAAATGAGATCACAAGTCGTGGCTAAACCTCCACAATCAAATATAGAATAGGTGTCAGCCCTAAAAATCAACCGAAAAGAATAATCAACAACTGAAAGAAAGTCCACAATCTTTAAATTTCACTATACAACAACAGTGTGACTAGTTACTAGCCACAAAATGAGGACGGAATAACACCATCTGACTAGACTAATAACAACCCTTTAGGTGGTGCTGAATGAGCACACAAATAACATGACCCAGAGTGTATCCACAACACTCAACCAAGATACAATTACTAATCTCTTACATTTACAAGGGCACCGCTACATACATAATCCCATAGGAACATTCGATTCCATACTCATGGGATATGTATCAAAACTTCCCAACCAAAACCTTTTATCAGGTTTCCTTCATGCTACTCTTTTCAAAGAGTACATCATGCTAAAGTAAAAGCCATGAACATGCAAGAACTTAACAATTCCCTTGAAAAATCGCATGGTCAACACAGTGAGCACAAATGTACCCAGAGAACCCAGTGTTTAAACCTAGGATCTGATACCATGTGTAGCGCCCTGCCACGCAACCCTAGAGGATGATGCAAACAACTACCTAAATAGGTTAATTTTTTTTGTTTTAGTACAATTAATATACAAGTTCGCTTCCCAATGCAGATATCCCTTAAGGTTACGAGACTGAGATTACTTAACAACCCACAACATCAAAATAAATGAAACCATAACATTTATCTACTCAAGATAATAAGTACGCATACATTCCATACAAGATAAATACATCCAAACATAATAGATAACTTTCAAACTCACTTATCCATTAATAAATAATACAATTACAACTCTCATTCCCCAAATGAGGCAAGTCCAATAAATAAGGTTACAATTACAACTTCCACCTCGATAACAGATGAGGGGTAAAATAATAAAAGATCAACTGAAATGAAATAAAACAAGAACTGAGACTGAATCCACAAGCTCTCCAATTGGAAGTCTCATCCACAAGAACATGAAGATAGCCCAACAGATCTAGGTGCACGCCACCCAACCAAGTGGAACCGAAAGGCCCACGCCCTATGCTAGGAGATAGTAACAAGGAATCCTAACCAAGACCATCATGCTAGACACTGGCAATATCATAACTAAACCAGACTAACACATCCAATCATATGTACCACACAAGCACATCACAAGTACATCTCAAGTACCACATACTTACAACAAAAATACACCAAAATTACAACTCAAGAGCATCATGAGTAACACACAAGGACAACTCTAGATGGTCACATTGCTTCAAAAAATAAAGCAAAACACGTATGTTAAGATAACCATACACATAATAATTGAATACCAACTATGGTCACACTAGGTATGTTAAGGAAACCATACCCAAGAAATCGAATACCAAGTATGGTCACATCAGGTATGTTAAGGAAACCATACCCACAAAATCGAATACCAACTATGGTCACATTAGGTATGTTCAGGAGACCATACCTCTAAAACAAAGACCGACTATTGTCCTAGATAGAGTGTCATCACACATGTTGTTATGGGCTATCCTTGGGAATCTTCATAGGCTCCAGCCCCCACAAGAAAAGGTTATCCTGGTGACCTTTACCGAATCCCAACCCCCATACTCACTCATGCGGAGCCAAATACCTTTCATACAGACAAGATAGATGACCTTCCCATTCCAAGCCTTCCCATCTTATCCAATGTCTAAACGAGCACTTGAGTCTGTGAGTGAGCAATTAATATCTTGATTAGTGAGAAGTTAGTCCTAATCTTCTAAGTATTTTTTTAGTTATCACTTGATTAAATAACTTACAATGAGTTATCCTGGCACCACTTCGTGTGCCGACCCCCGTTACAAGCCACTCTTCTATTGGACAACACACACACACCATCCAAACATCAATGGAACCAAGGTGCAAAAAACAAGATAACACGTCCACTCCTTTCGCAAGAGGTGACAAAGATATAACCATCTCCAAAAAATTGAGGTAACAACAATAACAGAACCACTCCCGATAAGGAGGAACACATTACAAAATCCACTCCTTTCTCAGGAGGCAATAGAGATAAAACCATCTCCAAACACTGGAGCAAACAACAATAACAAAACTACTCCTGACCACTCCTAACAAGCAGGCACACATTACAAAATCCACTCCTTTCTCAAGAGGCAACAAAAACATTCCCATTCGTGGAAACCGGATAAACACTAACCATACCCCAAGCACTACCCAAGGGAATTAACAAATAGTCGACATCACAAGATGACAACCCCCAACCTCTAGGGTCTTCTAGAAGGCTTATAGATTAACACTGAACCCCTTTCGCAAAGCATGAACTCAGAGGAAATAATCATGAAAGGAAGTTGCGAGGAATTAAACTAATTTCGGATTCACTAAATCCATTTCCTTTCTTAGCATCAGTAATCTATTGCTCAATAAAATTGATTTAGACATACCTCTCTTTTGGACAAGATGAAATTTAAAACAACACCTAAATCCCTAATTTCTTAAATTAATAAAATAAGTATTTCTTTCTACTATTCAAACCCCCACGTAAGGGCCGACTGTGTTGAAACACAGTCGCACCCCTTAAAAGGCGCGGTTGTGATTCAACACAGTCATCCCGCTACATGCAGCAGCGGTGGAGGAAGATGGATGGGGGGGCGTGCTGGGTGCAGCTCCCCCCACTGGCCTCTCATGGGGTACGGTGGGGGTTGAGACCCCAGTGACCTCCCCACTGAAAATTTCGGCTATTTTAAATTTTTTTCTTAAATTTGTTTTAAAGAATAACAAAACATAGACCAAACCCCTATGGGTTTTTCAATCCGCCTCTTTAACATGGGGTCAAATTTTTATTTAACAGCATATTAAACAAATATGCAAAGATTAACTATATATATTTAT
Organism: Sequoiadendron giganteum; assembly: GCA_007115665.2. Classification (NCBI taxonomy): domain Eukaryota; kingdom Viridiplantae; phylum Streptophyta; class Pinopsida; order Cupressales; family Cupressaceae; genus Sequoiadendron; species Sequoiadendron giganteum. The sequence goes on from CM021110.1 coordinate 327,383,343, forward strand.
ATGTAATAATATACATATATATATATATATATCTTTATGTATATAGGTACACATAAATTTCTCACAAGGAATTTGAAGATTGATTGAGCAAATAATTTTCAAAGATAATAATTTGCACCCAAGAACTCATTTTTTGTTTTGAATAAAATTTCATTTCTAAATACAAGATCCAAGTTTGAGAGCAGATTTAAATTGAGTTTTCTTTGCAACTAATCAAAGGATTTAAATGTTTTCAAACAACATATTCAAATTTATGAATTCTTCCAAAATTAAAATCAATACAATAACATGAACCTGTTTTTCAAAATTTTGAGAAGATCCAGATGATGCACAGATCCTAGCTTCGATTCCCTCTTTAGATCAGCCATTTTCACAACCTCAATCCAAAACCCACAAAATCCAACCTTACTTCCTCCCTCTATTTTCCATTTTTCCAAAATTTCATAATGCCCAATTTTGATGAAAAATCCAAACACAAGGATAAAACCCTAAAATTCAACAACCACCCTCATAAATTTCTAAAAACAGAATAGCAAAAGTCTTTCTTTTGAATTTTTGATTTTTTTATTGAATTTCAAATTCTAATTTGACTTTTAAATCTCATTTTCCATAATTTTCAATTTCACATAATAAAATTCATAATTTCAAAATGAACTTATCCAATTTCAACAAAATCAATTTAATTAATTAATAAATTTATCTAATCCATGATTAAATTATTTATTAATTAATAAAATAAATTACGTTATTAACATAATAACAGTGCAATTTCAATTTCACAAATTAAATGCACACAACCATATGATTACCCTTTTTAACTTGCAATTAAATAAATCTAGGCAAGATGATCAATCATGAAAGCAACATAACTCGACTAACACCAGATGACATACTAAGACTAGGGTGACGACTTGGCACGCAAAACCTAGCTACTATCTCCCACTCGAATACTGTAGGGTATTGGACACACTCTCACCTGTGAAACCAGGTGGATTCGATCTCCTGTACCTGTCAACCTACGAATACAGAGTATATCCACATGCATATATATGTTAAAATTAAAACACACCGTGAAGAGGAAATCACGGAATTGTTGGGCGCTCACAACCGAGTGATGCGATCCATCCCCTTCACCAATATAATCATTAATATAATCAAAAGCATAAACATATTTAATTCAATTATCCACAATGCTAATCCAAAGCATGACATAATAATAACATCAGGATAAAATACCAAGTACCAAGGTCAAAGCACTATCAGAAAGTAAGGCCTAACCAAATAGAACACTTTTCTATCAAAAGAGTAAAATGGAAGGGTCTTACATCCTCCTCCCCTAGGGTCAGGCTTACTCCTAGAAGCCTGCAACTACCTCTATAGCAACGCCATACAACCACACATAACCAGGGGTTCCAAAATTGAACCATGCCAAGCCTCAACACAAAAACAATAGCAACCCGTGCCATCAACAACTCAGCCAAGTACAATGCCAATCCAAACAAGACAACATGGTGGAGCAACCACCGACCAAGTCTCCAAAAAAAAATATCCATGGATTATCAAACATAATACACATATGCACCAATACACATCTCTCAGAAACTGACACACCAATCCATGATAGAAGAATCCATGAACCAAGAACAACTAACCAAGTCAAATAAAACCAACAAGACCACATGACCTGTCTCTTGGTGTGTAAGGTGATGAGCCTCCAAGAGATAGTCATCACAACAAAGGTGAGTAGTTGGTCCTACTGTAAAACAACCTCACATACCCCCTTACTCAACGTTTCTCGCATCTACTTCCTCATACACACTCACCAAGTCCGTTACATACGTCCTTGGAGAGGAATAACAACACAACACATAGCCAACATTGAAAACAACAAAGATAACTAGCTTAGCCACCAAGTTCACAAAGAAGATAAAATTAAGGTCCAATTGCAACAATAAGGCGATAAATGTGCATAATTTCAACACTGAATCAAATGTATAACCACTAGGGTTATAAGAAAATGAGATCACAAGTCGTGGCTAAACCTCCACAATCAAATATAGAATAGATGTTGGCCCTCACAATCAACCGAAAAGAATAATCAATAACCGAAAGAAATTTCACAATATTTAAATTTCACTATACAACAACAGTGTGACTAGTTACTAGCCACAAAACGAGGAAGGAGGAACACCGTCCGACTAGACTGATAACAACCCTTTAGGTGGTGCGGAATGAGCATGCAAACCACATGACTTGGAGTGTATCTAGGACACTCAACCAAGATACAATTACTGATTTCTTACATTTACAAGGGCACTACTACATACATAATCCCATAGGAACATTCGATTCCATACTCATGGGATACGTATCAAAACTTCCCAACCAAAACCTTTTATCCGGTTTCCTTCACGCTACTCTTTTCAAAGAGTACATCATGCTAAAGTAAAAGCCATGAACATGTGAGCAGTTAACAATTCCACTGACAAATCGCAGGGACAACACAGTGAGCACAAATGTACCTAGAGAACCCAGTGTTTAAACCTAGGCTCTGATACCATGTGTAACGCCCTGCCACGCAACCCTAGAGGATGATGCAAACAACTACCTAAAAAGGTTAATTTTTATTTATTTTTAATTACAATTAATATACAAGTTCGCTTCCCAATACACACATCCCCTAAGGTTACGAGACTGAGATTACTTAACAACCCACAACATCAACATAAATGAAATCATAACATCTATCTACTCAAGATAATAAGTACGCATACATTCCATACAAGATAAATTACAACGAAACATAATAGATAAATTTCAAACTCACTTATCCATAAATAAATATTACAATTACACTTGTCATTCCCCAATAAAGAAATTCCAATAAATAAGGTTACAGTTACAACTTCCACCTTGATAATAGATGATGGGTAAAATAATGCAAGATCAACTGAAATGAAATAAAGCAAGAACTGAGACTGAATCCATTAGCTCTCCAACTGGAAGTCTCATCCCCAAGAACATGAAGATAGCCCAACGGATTTTGATGCACGCCACCCAATCAAGTGGAACCCAATGGCCCACCCCTCGTGCTAGGAGATAGTAACAAGGAATCCTAACCAAGACCATCATCCTAGACACTAGCAATATCATAACTGAACCAAACTGACATATCCAATCACATGTACCACACAAGCACGTCACAAATATATCCCAAGTACCACATACTTACAACTTAAATACACCAAAATTACAACTCAAAAGCATCACAAGTAACACACAAGGACAACTCTACATGGTCACATTGCTTCTAGAAATAAAACAGAACAAGTATGTTAAGAGAACCATACACATAATAATCGAATACCAACTATGGTCACACTAGGTATGTTAAGGAAACCATACCCGCAAAATCGAATACCAACTATGGTCACATCAGGTATGTTAAGGAGACCATACCTCTAAAACAAAGACTGACTGTTGTCCTAGATAGAGTGTCATCACACAGCTCATCATGGGTTATCCTTGGGAATCGTCATAGGCTCTGGCCCCATAAGAAAATTTTATCCTAGTGACCTTTACCGAATCCCGACCCCGATACTCACTCATTCGAAGCCAAATACCTTTCATATAGACAAGATAGATGACCTTTCCATTCCAATCCTTCCCATCTCATCCCAAGTCTAAACGAGCACTTGAGTCCATGAGTGAGGCATTAATATCTTGATTAGTGAGAAGTTAGTCCTAATCTTCTAAGTATTGTTTTAGTTATCACTTGATTAAATAACTTACAACGAGTTATCCTGGCACCACTTCGTGTTCCGGCCCCCATTACAAGTCACTCTTCTACTATACAACACACACACACCATCGAAACATTCATGGAACCGAGGTGCAACAAACAAGAGAACATGTCCACTCCTTTTTTAGGAAGCGAAAAAGATATAACCATCTCCAAACAATGGAGGTAACAACAATAATAGAACTGCTCTTGACAAGGAGGCACACATTACAAAATCCACTCCTTTCTCAAGAGGCAATAAAGATAAAACCATCTCCAAACATTGGAGGCAACAACAATAACAAAACTACTTGTGATCGCTCCTAACAAGTAGGCACACATTACAAAATCCACTCCTTTCTCAGGAGGCAACAAAAACATTCCCGTTAATGGAAACCAGGTAAACACTGACCATACCCCAAGCACTACTCAAGGGAATTAACAAACAGTCGACATCACAAGAGGATAACACCCAACCTCTAGGGTCTCTTGGAAGGCTTACAGATTAACACTTAACGCCTTTCCCAAAACATGAACTCAGAGGAAATAATCACGAAGGCAAGTTGCGAGGAATTAAACTAATTTTGGATTCACTAAATCCATTTCCTTTATTAGCATCAATAATCTATTGCTCAATAACACTGATTTAGACATACGTCTCTTTCGAACAAGATGAAATTTAAAACAACACCTAAATCCCTAATTGCTTACATTAATAAAATAAGTATTTCCTTCTACAATTCAAAACTTATCATTTAAAAAATAGCCATTTGCCCTTTCAAAATAAATTGCTTAAAAAAACAATTAACTTTGCTATCAAACACTTCACAGATAAATCCAATATTTGTCACTCAAATATAGTATTTCAAAATTGAATCCATAATTTGTCTATTGCAGTCTAATCTAAAATTTCCTCGATTTATCCGAAATTATACGATTAATTTAAATCAATATTTTAATACAGGCATAAATTAAAATATGCATATATTAAACCTCAACAAAAATATATATAAAATTAAATATTAAACAAATATTAATATTTTAATATTATAAAATATAATATTAACATATTAACATATATTAATATTTTAATAATATAAGATATAATATTAAATATTAAATATTAACATAGATTAATATTTTAATATTATAATTATAATATTAAATATTAAAACTTTATTTTATAAAAAAAATGAACTTTAAAAAAAAGCCTTTGTTTCTTATTGGGCCGCACGCCTTACATTTCAGGGTGGGGCCATGCGAATTAGAGGTGGGGTGGCTGGTTTGACCACAACCGAACCCCCACGTAAGGGTCGACTGTGTTGAAACACAGTCACACCCCTTAATGGGCGTGACTGTGTTTCAACATAGCTATCCCACTACATGCAACGGCGGTGGAGGAAGATGGATGGGGGGGCATGCTGGGTGCGGCTCCCCGCACTCACTTCCCATGGGGCACGATGGGGGTTGAGCCCCGAGTGACCTCCCCACGAAAAATTTCGGCTATTTTAATTTTATTTTTTTTAAATTGTTTTAAAAAAAAAAAAAACACAGACCAAACCCCTATGGGTTTTTTAGTCCGCCTCTTTAACAGGGGGTCAAATTTTTATTTAACAACATATTAAACAAATATGCAAAGATTAACTATATATATTTATATGTAAATATATACATATATATATCTTTATGTATATATGTACATATAAATTTCTCACAAGCAATTTGAAGATTGATTGAGCAAATAATTTTCAAAGATAATAACTTGCAACTAAGAACTCATTTTTTGTTTTGAATAAAATTTCATTTCTAAATACAAGATCCAAGTTTGAGAGCAGATTTAAATTGAGTTTTCTTTGCAACTAATCAAAGGATTTAAATGTTTGCAAACAACATATTCAAATTTATGAATTCTTTCAAAATCAAAATCAATATAATAACATGAACTTGTTTTTCAAAAGTTTGAGAAGATCCAGATGATGCACGGATCTTGGCTTCAATTCCCTCTTTAGATCAGCCATTTTCACAACCTTAATCCAAAACCCACAAAATCCAACCTTACTTCCTTCCTCTATTTTCCATTTTTCCAAAATTTCATAATGCCAAATTTTGATGCGAAATCCAAACATAAGGATAAAATCCTAAAATTCAACAACCACCCTCATAAATTTTTGAAAACAGAATAGCAAAAGTCTTTCTTTTGATTTTTTTTTTTTTTGAATTTCAAATTCTAATTTGACTTTTAAATCTCATTTTCCATAATTTTCAATTTCACATAATAAAATTCTTAATTTCAAAATGAACTTATCCAATTTCAACAAAATCAATTTAATTAATTAATAAATAAATCTAATGCACGATTAAATTATTTATTAATTAAATTAAATTAATTAATAAAATAAATTACGTTATTAACATAATAACAGTACGATTTCAATTTCACAAATTGAATGCACACAGCCATTTGATTACCCTTTTTAACTTGTAATTAAATAAATTCAGGCAAGATGATCAATCATGAAAGCAACATAACTCAACTTACACCAGATGACATACTAAGACTAGGGTGACGACTTGGCATGAAAAACCTAGCTACTATCTCCCAATCGAATACCGTAGAGCATTGGACACGGTCTCACCTGTGAAACCAGGTGGAGTCGATGTCCTGTACTTGTCAACCTACAAATACAGAGTATATCCACATGCATATATATGTTAAAATTAAAACACACCGTGAAGAGGAAATCATAGAATCGTAGGGCACTCGCAAGCGAGTGATGCGATCCATTCCCTTCACCAATACAGTATCACTGACTGACGAATCTAACATCATTAATATAATCAAAAGCATAAACATCATTCATTCAATTATCCACTATGCTAATCCAAAGCATGACATAATAATAACATCGGGATAAAATACGAAGTACCAAGGTCAAAGCACTATCAAAAAATAAGGCCTAACCAAATTGAACACTGGTCCATCAAAAGAGTAAAACAGATGAGTCTTACACCTTGCCTATGTTATACACGTAGAGACCACGTAGTTTGACTGACAACAGACTTGACTCAATGATAAGATGGACAAACAGATTGCCATTTTATTGCTTAAAGGATTGACTTAAGATACAAACTAGATGGGAAAATGGATTGCCAATGTGATAGATGCCTAAGGACTGACCCTAACTGTCTTGGGGGATGAGCAAGGATCAACCTTGCCTACACTCAAGCTCAGAGATGACGTAGTTCGACTAGGTGAAAGACTGACAAGACTCAATGATGAATTTTTGAAGATTTTTTGATATTTTGACATGTTTTTGGATTTTTGATGAATTTGAAGAAGATCACGAGAATATACATGAATTTGATCTGATGTATGTGGGAACATGCCCCCAGCGTGGTGTGATAGACTACTACGATGAAGGTTGGACAAACTGACCCTAGGAATATGCCAACTAGTACTATGATGGACTATGATGTGGGCATCAGCTCAGGCCATGGTATGGATGCGAGCGGATGGGTGGATGGATGATTTATTTAGATGCGATGGAATGAGTGAGTGGTGTAGATCCTGGTAGATGGGGGGTGCTTTATTTATAGTTGGTGCCTATTTGCTAGGTTTTCACCAAGGTACTTGTCCAAAGCGCCACCGAAGTGGTTTTTACTACAGGATGAATTTTTTCTCTTTACTATTTTCAATCCTTTTTCTGATTTTTTTGGATTTTTGCATTTTTTGATTTTTTTGTTGTCACCAAGATGCCTGTTTGCTAGGTTTTAATCAAGGTAACCATTTTTTCAGGGCTTTTTCCGATTGTTTTTGTATTTTCTGGTTCTATACTTTGCAAGTTCTTAGGCATAAATTTTTTTGAGGTGCGAACTATTCATGGGCTCCTGCAAAGGTTCGCCTTTCGGTGTTGACAACTGATATGCCCCTAATTTTTAGCTTCCAGTGATGATGAAGGGTCCCAGCTAGTTAGGCTCAAACTTTGCTTTTGTATTTGGGTTTGGCACATTCTTTTGGTTTTCTTTCAGCACAAGGTCACCAACTTGGAAAGTGCATTGCCTGATCTTCTTGTTGCAGCTCCATTTTAGGCAATTTTGGCACACTTGTAGATGATTTAGGGCATCCATGCATCATTCATCTAGTAACTCTAGCTCATTCAGTCTTGTAACCTTATATTCCTCATCTATGATGAGGTTTTGCAAAGATATCCTCAGTGACGGAAGCTTGATCTTGATGAGGAGTATGGCTTATCATCCGTAGACCAGGGATAATGGGGTGGTGCCTGTTGGCATACATATGCCAGTCACGATCGAAGTCATTATGGGGTGGAAAAGAGGTGTTGGATTTTGAATTTTTCACACAAATCACGAACATCCTAATTTTTGAAGGGTGTCCCATTATCAGAGATAATGGATTGGGGAACACCGTATCAGAAAATGAGGTAGTTCAAGATGAACTTGAATATTTTTTTTCCCGTGATGTAGGTCATGGGAATTGCTTTGACCCACTTTGTGAAATATTTAGTGGCAGTGATAATGAACTTGTGGCCATTGGATGAGGTAGGCAAGATTTTACCAATGAGATCGAGCCCCCACCATGAAAAGGGCCAAGGTGTAACAATGGGATGCAATTCTTGTGCTAGTGTATGAATAAGGTCTCCATGTTGTTGGCATTGCAAACATCTTTTGACAAAGTCATGTGCCTCTCTCTCCATTGTCGGCCAGTAGTACTCAGTTCTCAGCAACTTCTTAGCCAAGGTCATACCACTCGAGTGTGAACCACATGTGCCATTGTGTACCTTATTTAGAGCAGTCATGGCCTCCTCAGGTTTTAAACAATGTAGCAAGGTTCCATCGATACTTTTGTGGAAGAGGGTCTCTTCTAGGATGATGAATCGTGAAGACCTTTTGACAAAAGTGCGTTTGAGGTTTAGGGTAATGCCAGCTGGGAGGATTCCTAATCTTAGGTAGGTGTATATGTCATGGTACCAAAGATCACCAAGACCAACGAGCTCACATGCTTATTCTAACTCTAGTACCTCAAATGTTGGTACGAGAAGTTGTTCTATGAGAAATTCATGTTTCAAGACGTTGCGAGGAATGTCTACCAAGGATCCAATTGTTGCCATTTCATCGACTGCTTTGTTGTTTGTCCTTGGTATCTTCTCAAAGGGGATGTTGATGAATGTTTCCTTAAGGCTTTCTACCACCTTTTTGTATGGTGTGAGCTTATCATCCTTAGTTTGGTATTCACCATTGACTTGGTTGATGATAAGTTGTGAGTCCCCATAGACCTTTAATGCCATGATTCGCCACTGTGCTGCAATCTTGAGGCCTATAGTTAAAGCCTTGTATTCTGTAATATTGTTGGTATAGGGGAATGCTAGTTTACATGATCTAGGTATACAGTCTCCTTGTGGGGTGATGAAAAACACACCGACTCCTGATCCATGCTATGTGTGGGAGCCATCAAAGTACAATTTCTAGTGGTCGGTTGTACCGAGGTTGAAAAGGGACTCATCTGGGAATTCTGATATGAGCAGGTTATCTGTGTAGAGGGGAGCTTCTACTAGCTGGTCCACAATAAATTTTCCTTTGATCGCCTTTCGCTCAACATACTCAATATCGTGTTCAAATAGTATCATTACCCATTTAGCCATTCTGCCTGTGAGCATTGCTTTTGACAATAGATATTTCAGGGGGTCTACCTTGGCAATCAACTTGATTTGATGAGATAGCATGTAGTGTCTAAATTTTTGGGCTACAAATACCAGTGCCAGGCAAGCCTTTTCTATTGATGTGTAATTGAGCTCGTGCCCCACTATTGTTCTCCTGATATAGTAGATGGCCTGCTCAGTTCCCTTTTCATCATGTTGGGCTAAAAGGGCACCAAGGGTAGCTGTTGTTGCTCAGATGTATAGGATTAATGGCTTCCTGATAATTGGTGGCATCAACATAGGTTGTGTAAGTGGATATTCTTTAATTTTGTTGAATGCTTTCTTGCACTTGTCATCCCACCTGAATGCAACTCCCTTGTGAAGCAAGTGTGAATAGCCGATCTATTTATCTGCTAGTTGTGCTATGAATCTTCGGATGGACTGGAGTCTACCTTGTAATCCTTTGAGTTGCTTTAATGTTCTTGGCGCTTCAATTTCAAGGATTGCTTTTACTTTTGCAGGGTCCACCTCTATCCCTCTCATTGAAACTATGTATCCCAATAGATTTCCCAATTGTACCCCAAAGACACACTTCTTCGAGTTGAGTCTGACCTTGTATTGTTCTAGTCTATCAAAGATTGCACTTAGAGTTGCTATGTGATCCTACCTTTTCTTTGATTTAGCCAATATGTCATCCACATAATCTTTGATTATTTTATGGATCATTTTGTGGAAGATCAACATCATGGCTCTTTGGTATGTAGCTCTTGTATTTTTCAACCCAAACGGTATCACATTCCAGCAGTAGGTGCCCCAAGGACATGTAAAGGTTGTCTTATGTTGGTCTTCCTTTTCTATCATTATCTGATTGTACCCCGAGAAGCCATCCATTAGGGATAGCATTTCATGTCTGACCATCATATCCACTATCATGTCAATGTTGGGTAGTGGAAAATCATCATTAGGACATGCTTTGTTTAGGTCTCTGAAATCTGTGCAGATGCGGATGCCCCCTTTCGGTTTTGAGATAGGTACAAGATTTGATACCCATTCTAAATAGTCAATTGGGCGTACGAAGCCAAGATCCAGAAGTTTATGTAGCTCAATTTTGATGAGCAAGGCTATTTGTCAGTGCATCTTCCTTAGCTTTTGTCTGACTGGTTTTTCTCTGGGGTAAATAGCCAAATGATGAACCATGACCTGGCATGTCAACATAGGTCCATGCAAAATTTACCTTTCTTTCTTTTAGGAATTTTTCCAATAGTTCCTATTCTTCTACTAGGAGAGACTCTGTGTAAAGGTGATTTGTGGTTCTGATTCCGTTCCTAAGTTGACTAGGTTGCATTGTTCTGCCAATACTGTTGATTTCTCCTGATGTAGAGCAGTAGGGGGGAGATTGAATCCTTCATCCTCCAAAATCTTAGAGAGGTTTTCACCATTGGATGCATCCTTTATTTTTATTTTTTTATGGTTAGAGAGTGTTGCAGTGTGGTTTTCACTCAATAACCCTGAGCTTATTCTCAATATTTTTATTTTGCGACTGAAGGACTCAATCGTCTCCCCGTAGTATGCTTAGGTGTCCAACATGATGCTAAATCCAGCCTTGTGATCCCCAAATGGGATTGTATCCCTTAGTTCCATAAATTTTGAGAGTGCCTCATCGTTTTCGAACGAGTCTAGAATTAGTGGTCCCCGTTGGTCATAATCGATGAGTTGGGGGTGTACTAAGGTGATTCCGTGGGTTGGTTGGTTTGACTCAGCTATGGAGGCACTTATCATTAACAAGGTGGAATCTTCGAAAAGCCTAGGGAGACCTCCTATGGTATCATCATCATCCCTACTAGGACAAACATCAATGATGTCAAAGGTGTAATTATCGAGTGGGATACCTAAGCAAATAGGTGGTCTAGGAGTGGATGTTGTTACCTGAGGAGAGGACCTATCTACTCTTCTAGGAGTACCTCTGCCATGAACAGTTATACTCGGAGGAGTATACCCAAGGCCAAGGTTCTGCATTCTTCTTTCTACAATGATGGGCTCCAACCTTCCATCACTGTTTCTTCCCAGGCTCTCATTCCTATTATAGCCCATTCCAAACATCATTTGTAACCTTCTGTTAGTTTCCTCCATGGGTAGGTGGGAGTGGGTCTTTCATCTTGGTATAATGTGTTTGAGATGTCCTCCTCATCCACATTCTCCTGATTGAGATGCCCCCAATGGTGGAATCTAGAGGGTTCTACTCTAATAGTGCAGACAGGTATTTGAACTGGCTGGGGTTGTCCATGTGACCTAGGAGATTGTGGTAACTCTCCTACAACAAATGCATTTCTTTTCAATTTGTAATCACTGCATCCATTGTCTTGGATCATGTTTTTGATTTCGGATATGTCAGGGATGACAGGTGCCTCTTTCACAGATGTGGAAGTGATATTGGTTGGGTCTATGTATGAAGTAGATGGTCCTTCATCATTTTTGGGTACTTGAGGGATCTTATAAAACTTGGCTTCCAAGTTTTTGCAATAATCGAAGGGTTTTGGATCCCCATATATAGTGATCTCCTCATCTTGATGTGAGAACTTGATGCATTGGTCATAGGTCAAAGCCCTTGCCTTCATTCCATGTATCCACGGGTGTCCTAGGAGGATGTTGTATGGTAGGTCGAGGTCGAGGACCAGACAAGTGGTTTCCATAGTTTTTGGCCCTACTTGGATGGGGATTTTGATAGTGCCCTGAGACACTCTTTCTTGGTTCTCATACACCCTTATTGTGATGCTTTTTTTCTTATTGATGGAATCCTCGGCGAATCCCAATTTCTTTGAGTTTTAGAGAACAAATATTAGGGCTTGCACCTTGATCTACCAAGACTCATTTGAATTTCCTTTTGTGGATAAGTACTTGGAGGTGGAGTGCGTGGTTATGTGATGGCTGTGGAGGGAAATCTCGGTCTGAAAATGTAATGAGATTTGGGGTAATGATGTTACCCACCATAGCCTAAAATTGCTCTGTGTCGAGGGTGGCAGCAATGGTAGACGCAGCTAGTGCTTCATCAAGGATCTTCCTATGGGCGGTGAAGATTTTCAATAGTTCCCTGATGGATATTTGGGTGGGTTTTATTTTCAGCTAGGCAATGACATTCTAATCATAGGGGATGGCCTTTGTATTGCAAATGGGGGTCTTAGCAGGTGCCCCAGCGATGGTAAACTTTCCGCCGCTTGTGGTGACTCCACAGTCATTTTTGGCTCCCTTGATATTTATGACGGTGACCATTTCATCGACGCATCCAACTATCTCCTCATATAATAGATTAGCACTATCATACTTTTGCTTTCCCTTATTATTACCTTGATTATTTGCTTGATTGTTCCCTTGGTTATGGTTCAGCATCGAATTCGTGTATATTTTCAAGTCTTGGTTTCCAATCGGCTGCTCAATGTTGATGACCTTATCCTCAATGAGGTCTTGGATGATGTTTTTGAGTCTCATGCAATTGGCGGTGTTGTGTCATTTGAATTTGTGAAAGTCACAAAGGAGGTTCTAATTATACAATAGTGGCTTGGTCATGGGTTCCGTGTACTGCTCGGAGTTAGAGATTTTGATTAGATTCTCTTTGACCAGCTTCTTCATTATAGACTCAATCAATTCACCAAGAGCTATGAACTTCCTCTTGGGGGGATACTTGTTGTGGGGAAGTGGTCCTCCTTGATTACCCAAATTGTTGGTTTGATTGGTGGAAGATGGTTGTGGCTTTGCTACTACCACATTAGTCTGCACATTGTTGTGATTATGATTTTGTGGTTGATGATGGTTTTGGGTATTCTGCTTAGGGGAAATGATGACCACTTTAGCATTGACCACGCCGTCGTTCATGATATTTTTATTCATCGACCATGTTTGAGGTTTATCATTGTAGTTCTTAGATGGGTGGTTATCCTGCGATGGAGTGAATGTTGGTGCGCCTCCTCGCACAGCAAGGGATCTTTTGATGTTGAGCGCCTTTGGGATCAGTTGATCATAAGATGTGATGCACTACATTTTTAAGTAAAATGCCAAGTTTTCATCTAGATTGGCTATGATGGTGCAAACTTGTTGTTCTTCTGGCATGGTCCGCTTCCTTTGATTGGCCTTAGATCGCTATCTTTGCAAGAAGGATGCGAATAGCTCTCCTTTTCCTTGTTTGAGTGCAGACAGTTCTTCCAAACTAACATCTGCACCCATATTGAAAGTGTAATTCTTAAGGAAGGCTTCCACAATTTCTTTGAATGTTTTAATGCCCGTGGGTAGGTGAAAAAACCATTTCATGGCTGGACCAGTCAGGCTACAAGCGAAGAGTCACATTAGGTACATGTCATCATATGCGACCTCCATGCAGTGCACCTGAAATTCCCTAACGTGGTTTTCAAGGTTACCCATTCCATTGTACTTGTCAAATTTGGGGATCTCGAATCCCTTTGGGAATGATATCATGGTGAGGCTTCTATCGAAAGGGTAAGGGCATAAGTTCCCTGATGTCCTTGTGGTTTTCCCGCTTATAAGTCCCACACTTGTTGCGAAAGCAGTTTGATTTGTGTTGTGACATCTTTGCTCAGATCAGGAGGTGGGATGAATGAGTTCTGAGGTGTTCAAGGTGTTTGATGGGTGGGGAGAGTACTAGTGGGCATTTTCTACAAGCTCAGTTGTACGTTCAAAGCTTGATGGTATGCCTGCATTTGTGTCAACAAGGCTTGTTGTTGATCTTGTTGTTGTTGTTCCAACAATATTTGTTGTTGGTCCATCTGTTGCTGTTCCCATGAAGCTTGTTGTTGATCAATCTATTGTTGTGCTAGTAAATCTTGTTGTTGGTCAATCTGCTATTGTGCTAGTAAAGTTTTTTGTTGGTCTAGCTGCTATTCACCAACAAAGCTTATTGTTGGTCGAGCTGCTATTGTGCCAACAAAGCTTGTTGTTTAGCTTGTTTTTATGCCTAAAAGTCTTACAAGGCTTTTTGGTAGGCTTGTAGATGGACCGCTTGCAATTGCACTTGGTACTATGCTTATGCTTGTTGATGGGCCTGAGCTTGGGCTTGTGCTAGAGCTTGGGCTTGAGCTTGAGCTTGGGCTTGGGCTTGAGCTTGGGCTTGGGCTTGAGCTTGGGCTTCGGCTTGAGTTTGTGCTTGGGCTTGAGCTTGGGCTTGGGCTTGATCTTAGGCTTGGGCTTGAGCTTGGGCTTGGGCTTGAGCTTGGGGTTGGGCTTGCGCTTGGTCTTGGGCTTGGGCTTTAGCTTGTGTTTGGGCTTGAGCTTGCTGCTTTTGCTGGAGTACTCTTTGTTCGTTGGCCTTTTGAAGGGTTTCGATTAGCGTGGTGAATGAGTTTTTTTTATTGGCTTTTGGTGTGATTGGTGGTGGAACATGAATCATGCCAACCATTGTGATAGGTGGAGGGATTGTGGTAGTGATTGGGATTTGGGTTGTTGGAGGGGTGGTTGAGATGATTGGTCCTTGAGACAGTATGCTTTGGGATATTTGAGGACTAATTATGGTGGTGGCTTGTATGGTTGCCCCTTGTTGTTGTGATGATGTGGGCAAGAAGAGGGAATTGGGCATGATGTTTAGATTTCCAGGTTCTAAGAAACCATCGATGTTGATAGGAGGAAAACCCAATCCTAGAGGTGACATGGTGGTAAATGAAAATGGGGGAAGAGATGGAATGTTACCTTGAAAAAAAGGATTTGCAACATCAGTTGTTTCAAACAAGCTTCCTTCTTCAAGTGGTAGAGAAGTTTGTATGTTTGATTGACAGGCTGGTGTTGCACGGAATGAAGATGAGCCAACATGGTTATGGAAGGTGAGTGGGACGTATGGGTGGAATGGATTTTCTAGAATAGACATAACCGGAATGGTGGTGATGACTCCTTCTTTGTTAGCCACAAGGCGATGCCTTTGCAATTCTTGAAACATGGCACTCCCTTTTTTTACATTTGGTGTGATGGTCGAGGTGGTGGGAGGTATTTCTTGATTGAAATTTGACATTGGGGATGCACTTGGAATAGGCACATTTGTACTAGTGCTTGCATCAAGGTCGGGAGGGAACTGGACCCCTCCTCTTGCTAGCGTATTTAGGTACTTGAACATAGCACAAACAATTTTGTGGTTCTCTAGATTTTGAACCATCTTCATGATTTTGGATTGTGTCATCCCCATTTATTCGTTTGTGATGTCCTCTTGATGACTCTCCTCTTGAGAATTTTGTGATGATAAGGGAGAGTTGCTTGATCCCACTAGGTTCACTTCTGAGTTTAACTGACTCGTGTCCACAAAATTTGATATTTCTCTGATATTCTCCATGTTCTTCTTGTATTGAGATCTTGTTTGGACCATAAAAAATAGGGATTTGTTCGATCCTAACCTTTTAGGCCCAAAAGAGAAGAACTAGGGAAGCTAAAAGATCAAAGATGGTGGTAATGGTGATAGGCTAAATGGATGGAATGAGTGAGTGAATTTTTTTTTGAAGAACTTTTGAAGGTATATGCTAAACTTGTAAGGACTTTTAGATGCGTTAATTCAAACAAGATTATTGTGAAGTTGTATTCCCTAGGAAGTTGTGTTATCCTAGGGGAACTTGCACAAATGGATGAATTGGCTAAGTGTGTTAAGCCAATGTAATTGTGAACTAATAGAATTTAGGGAGTTGTGTTATCCTAAAGATAGATTTGTCCAAAGGTTTGAATATTTTGGCTAGGTGTGTAAAGCCAAGATAGGGTGATGTGGGTTTAGCCCTCTAACTTTAGCATGGTGATTGCTTCTAGATTTCAAAAAGGTTTTGTTGATGAGATGAGATTTTGGTTGATGAAGGAAATAATTGGGATGACAACTTTGATCTCGAACCTTAACCTAGACACAACTCTCCCTACAAAACCTTAGTATTGAAGAACATGCTAGACTTCCTATGGGAGAAAAGAAAACTTTTCACAAATTTTGAGATTTTGTTGACAAAAAAATGCATACAACATTGGATTATTCCTTGTCGATTTTTTGTAAAAGTTTTATACAAGTCTTTCCCTTACTTCAAGGTGCATCTCAAGGCGTTGCTCTTAGGTTTTTAGACTAATTTTCTTGAACTTTGGTTTTGGGATCTTGATCTTGCGGGAAATCATTGGAAATAACACACATGAAGTTCAATTTGTCTCTTTATCTTGGTTTAATGAATTTATTTTTATCAAAGACACTTGCTTGCTTAAGTTTCAAACTATATATCTAGTGTCCCACTTTCTTTCTCATCCCACAAGGTCCATTGTGTGGAAATCGAGGAAAATAGGGAAAAAGTTCCTTATGTTTAACCTTGTTGAAAACAAATGATGGTAGAAATTGTGCACTTAGAAACCTCTAGGAATATGATCCCTAGGGAAAGAAAGAGTGTCCAAATTTGTCAAAGGTATTTTTTTCCCACAAGGTGTTTGAAATTTGAAGGTCCTGTGTATGTTTTTTTTCAAGTGTTTTTGAGAGCCAAGCAATACATTCCTATCTCTCAAGTATTTTTACAATCCTAGGATGATGAGGCAATATCTTGTTGGGTTCCCACTTGGATAAATCCAGCTACGTATATCTTGTGCGAATGGCTAAATGCTTGACCACACTGGCTCCCCTCCATGACACTCACTTATTTGAGTTAGCCAAGCATTAGTACCCATGAATCTCCCATGGCATACCTTCCATTTCTACAACAAGACCGCATGTATAACGTGGGGCGGCTTCAAAGGACATGACCTTTTGCACCAACAAGATAGACAAGGTTTTGGCCTTTTTCTAAACAAAGGGTTCTAATGTGGGCATTTCGTTCATGGGGGATTATCTAACACAAGTGAGATTCCATTGTTGTCCATCTCATCAGAATAACCCTCATGATTCTTGAACTTTCGTCAAGAACCCACACTTATTTTCTGGTTGGAAGTCGCTTGGCTTTAGCGTGTTCCCGGTTGGGTTGTTCCCTTGGGTGATTACTTTTTCCCACAAGGAAAGCCCTCTAAGATAAACAATAGCGAACAAACATATTAATAGTTCAATCAACCTTTTTTTTAAAATGAAAGGAGAACACTCGTAATATGTTTTATTCACAATCACATGTTTTGTTCAATTTTAAAATGCCCAAGTTGAAATTTGGAGGCAATCTTTTTAAAAACCTAATATCACTTAAAAAAAAATGTTTCTCAAGATCACAATGAAGCGCGAGAGAAGCACATACACATTTTAAATGATATTAGTTTGTGAAAAGGATTGAAAAACATGGAAAATACTTGTTCATTTTTAAACTTCAAAGCAATGATGAGTTCTTTTTAAGCACGAAATGAAATGTGAGTTTTCCTTGTTCAATTGTTTATCCTTTAAACAAAATCTAGTATGTTTGTCTAAGGTTTCATTTTTTTTTAGCCCCTTGGAAACTTTTCAAAAGAAATTTGATTGTTTATTTTAGAACCCAAAAAAGAAATTTAGTGGTCCTAAGACAAAAGGTATTAAAGAATTTCTCTTTTAAATAAGAATTTAAAGTTCTCAAAGAGTGTTAAAGAACAATTTAGTGTTTAAAAACTCTTTGTGTGTGATGGGTATGATATCATGATGAACTTCTTTCTTGGGTTTTCCTCTTCTCCAACCTGCAAAATGATAAAAAACCAGAGAGCAATAATATAGCAAGCAAAGTCAATGATCAAAAATTTCAAAAATTTCAAAAGACGTGTCCAAATTTAAAAATAGACTATTCCCCGAGGCGGAGTTAGCGGGTGCGGCGGAGTTAGCGGGTGCGGTACTATTTAGCAAATAGGCGGTGCCATACAGTGTTGTGTGGTCAACTGTGTGTGGTGCTCTGTAGAAATAGAGACTACGAGTGCGGTGGCCTTTGGCATGCGGTGGAGTTTGGAAGTGGCGAAGCTTGACAATTTTTTTAAATTTCAAGCATGGGAAGCAATTGTAGGGTTGTATAGTGCCACATTCTTCAAGGGGTGCGGTGCAATACAACATCGTGTCTGAGTTAGTGGTGCAATATAGGACCACATGCCTGATCCGTAGTGCAGTTTCCTGTGTGTGGTCAAAAAATGTGAAAACGACAAAATTTTCCACAAAAAAACCATGATGAGATGGTTGTTGCCCTCCTTCTAGCGCCAAAATGTGAACCCCTAAACTTGAAAATGCACAAATATGAAAAACATGGTTAGATGTTAGATCAAAATGCATGCAAATATGAGAGATTCCGAATAAAATCCATCTATTCAAGCTAAAATTAGGAAATAAATAACACAACTCAAATAACAATGAAAGCAATCCTAATTAAGCTAATAGCATGATTATCTTATGGGGGAATTGGTTCCAATGAAGTGTTGCAATTGGCCCTTTCCCAATTCCTATGTTGCCATGAAGATGATCTAGAAATGGTCAAATCTCCAAAGAGATTTGAGCATAACCTTGGTGCAAATGTGAAAATGTGATGAATGTATGGATGAAATGAGAAAAATTAGTTCTCAATTGAAGAGAGTAACTTTGCATGAAGATTGTGGATGAAGATTGGAAAGAGATGTCTCAAATTTATAGACTTCTATTTGGAAGAAGTGAGCAAGATTGAGCAATGGGGGACAAAAGATAATCCAATGGCATTGTGCCACTTGTCCACATGTGATTAGATGAGGAATGAGCACATTTTGGCCAATGTGCATGATAAATGCATAAATTTGAATTTGAAATGGTGAGTTGACTTGTTGAATGGTGAAGAGAAGTGAAGTTAATGTCACTTGGCTTAAGGTCAAGGACATGTAAGAGGCATTGAATGCCTTGTTGGAAGGACCAAGTCCACTTGGCCTTTTTGAATTCAAATGAGGGAATATTTGCTTTTGATGCTTTGTGAGGGAAAATAGATAGATTAATAAATCAAAGTAATTGATTTATTATGCAACTTGCATTCTCTAGAGGATTTTAAGGAGAGGGATTAACTTAATCATGGTTTTGATTGCCTTAATGAAGAATTAGATGATGTGACAATTTAGACTTAGATTTATGAGTTGATTTAAGTCAAGAATTGAGAGGAAATGATTTATCAAATAAATGATTTGATTTATTTAATCAAGAAGGAATATGTTAGATTAAATCAATACGTTTTAATTTATTTAATTTAAAAGGAGGACTTTAGAGATTTTCATTAAATAAAATGATTTATTTAATTAAACAGTGATGCAATGGTTAATTAAATTAATTGATTAATTTAATCATTGAAAGAGGAAGACTTAATATAGTCAATAATGATTTATTAAATTAAGAGATAGAATGTGATGAAATGCTGAGAATGTGATTTAAGAGGAAATGTTGTTAGTAATTGGGATTAGGTGTGCCAAAAAAAACTTGTACATTTTCCATGTCTACACAAATTTTTGGTTTGTAGTCGAGATACAAATTCCACTTCTAAGCGAATTAAGAGATCTAATATTGTGCACCAAAACAATTCCCAACCCTTTAGAAAAAAAAATAAAGGGTTCCTTCAATTCAAACCTCCTCAACAACCAACTCAAAATCTTGATAACTAAGGTGTTGTTGTCAAAGCCATAGTGCCCTTTAGCTATGTAGATCCAAAGAGAAAATACATTCCCTTACCCAACACCCTTCATAATACCATGTCCCAACTTATAAACCAATAGATGATTACCTTAGCTCCCGTCGAGACACTTGACCCTAATAAGCCTTTACCTCTGAGGTTTAAATCAAATTCTTATTGCCACTATCATAGAAAAAATTGACATGACACAAAAAATTACAAGCATCTTAAACATCTTGTGCAAGACATCATTGATTTCATCCATCTATCTGTCGCAGGTACTAGTGATCAAGGCAATAATTCTATTTACTCTCCAAACCAAAACTTGCAGATTTTCACAAATCCCATGCCAAAAAATAACATTTCATTTGTCAAAGCTAGCGACATGCCTAAGAATGATATGATGAATGTCGATATAGATGATTAAAACACTGATTATGTTCCAAATAATGTTATCAATGTTAATCCTATAGATAAAATGATAGGAGTGATAGACATCATCCATCATAAGGGAAAAACTAGGAGTCCTCTTGATATTTTTTTTTACATAGTCGACTGTATCTATGATAAGCCCACTAATGGGATATTAATAGATCTTGCCTATGGAGAGAACATAATCATCGAGGAAATCCTACTCTTGCATGAGCTCTATCAATATGACTATGAAAATCTGAAAGCATGGATCAAGACAGACAATGGTTTTGCATCCCCTAACATTGGATCGATCACCCTACCATTACAAATAGGACCAAAAACATTAGATGTTGCATTCTCCATCATCCCATAGTAAGACCAATTTTGTATGAAGCTAGGCCACCCATGGCTTCACTCGATGAAATTTGTTCCTTTAGTTGTGCACAAATGCTTAAAGTTTATCTTTGGTAATGAGGTATTCAATGTTCACCATAGTGGCCTTAACCCCTTGTCATCTAAAGGAAAATTTTCCCTAGATTCCTTTTGGCTCGAGCCCATGGAACCTATCAATCCAAGAGAAGAATTATTTTTCTTGTCCTATCAAAAGTTCAAGGCAAAGAAGATAATAGAGATTTCACTTCACAACATGTCCCCATCCACATCCGAGCCTACCATCCTTGACAAAACCATGCTTGAGCCGAAACAAGAACAAAATAATGAAGACCAACCTAAACCTAAAACCTTACCTACCTCTTACAAGCAACCAATAAACAATTAAACCAACCCACCACACCTCCAAGAATAAAACAAGTTTACAAAGTCAAAGAGAAAGTGGCTGAACAACCTCTCATGGTTCCTTTAATTCCTCCCCTTAGGGAAGAAAATAAAATTGTGGTTGATCAACCCACTTTGATTCAAATTGACAACAAAAATAAAAGAAACAAAGGTGCTAGGCAGTGTAGACATTAACGTCATGCCCTTGCTTGCAAGTTACATGATGAATTAAACAAATCAAATCAAGATCCAAGCCTGATTGAAGTAATGCATGATGATCTTCCTCCCAAGCCACAATAAGAAATTTCCATGCATTGTCCACAAAAAGAGTTGAACTCTTCTATGGATATTATCCTTTGACCTCTTGTTGTGATCAACTTAGATGATGATGATGAGGATGCCAAAATTGATGAAGAGGTGCATAATGAACTAAACACATTGTTTTCCTCTTCCATGAGCTTAAATGAAAAATCTTATATAAAAAGTGTTGAATGTGGTGTTTCTCCTAGTTTTTCATTTTCTTTGATCCCTCTGGCTAGTTGCCCACCTTCGATATACATAGAACATTATTGGGAGGCAGATGAATTGATTGTAGGTTGACTCGCATTTGCCTTACTAGTCTTTTGCATTATCTATTTTTTCATTTTATTTTGTAATGTTACATGTGTGTAATGTGATCCCTCATGATGTTTTGTTTTCTATCTCTTTGTGACATTACTCTATATGTACTTTCATTCTTCTCTATGTCGCGTGTCTTTTTTTTTTGGGTTTCATATTTATCTTTTTCTTGTGTTTCCCTTTTGGGGATGATGCAAGGAATTCAGAAATTTATGTCTCCTTCATGTTGACCCAAAAGGCTTTCAATTTCTTTTACATTTTCCTTTCATCTTTATCTTGTTCTTTGTTTTCCTTTTGGGGATAATACAAGGCATCAAGACACCGTATGTCTCTTTCATGTTGACCTACGAGGTTTTTCTTTGTTTTCGCTCTCTTCATGTCATGCATCTAGCTCTATGTGTATTTGGGGGATGATGATAGTTCCAAGATCTCTAAGAACATTATAGAAAAGAACATAGTGACCCCAAATTAATAGATCCCTTATGTTTTTGGTGTTTTCATTTTGGGGGAAACCCCTCCCTTTTTCTCTTTTTCTCTCCCATGACATTACTTTAATTGGAAACATATGATTTGGCATAAGGGATTTCCATGTTGGCTCTCATGTCCTCCTTGTTTGAATTTTTAATTTTCTACTTTAAATTAGTTGCTCACAATAGGGTGTTTAGAAATTCCTTTAAAGTGGGGGCATACATTGGTATTATTTCTTTGGCATATTTCCTCTTCATGGTTCTTAGTGCAACCTTCTTGCTCCATACGATGTGTTTTTCACTTTGTGGATGACTTTGGGTATGATATCCTTCATGAGTTTGATCTCTCTTAGCATATTACATTCCTCTTAGTGGCTTGATGTGATGTTTTGCATCCCCTAAGTTGCAAATATTCTATTATTTGATTGGTCCTCTCTTGGAGGCAGTAGGCACAATGTTCCCTAAGTTAAAGAACTCACATGAACTAAGAAAGAATCCTTTGAACATTTCCTATTTTTTCATTTAATTTTATATGTCCACCTTGCATACCACAACTTGCATGCCTATGGAGCCACCATGTTTGTTCATGAGCTCTAAGAATACAAAGTTTTTATTATCTCATGAAGCTTAAAAATGAAGTCATTTTGTGCGGCACCTTATTAAAGTTATCGGGAGGTATAAATTTTATACGGTTGAGCAGGAAGCCCAATCCGAGGCATAAATTTTGCCATAGCCACTTCCATATTTGTGTGATTACATACCAGCCATGAGTGTGTGTTTCCTACTTGTTTCAACTTCTCACTCGATGGAAAACAATGAGTTCCATCGCCTCAGATTGAGTATGCATTTTTTTTTCCAGAAAAATAGCCTAGATCTGATCCACATCATGATGGAAAAATGGTTGAATCTTGATCTGACTTTCTCCTTTTTTTTTTTTTTTCATCTTTGGAAGTGTATGATTGGACTTGTTGATGTTTTTTACATCATTTTCATGTCTGTTCCTTTGTGCTCTTATTGCTTTGACATTGGATCTCGATCCTACGGGCTTGATCATCCCTCTTCATCATTGTCATCTCATTTTGCTAGCATTAGTATATTGGAACCCCTCTTGGTGCATGTTTGTCTACTTTAGTGTGAGTTTGAAGTAGGCTCATCCTTTCACTAAATAGGAGCTAAATGTAGTGATGAAAAAAGGGTCCTTAGGATTTTTCACGCTCGTTTGGGTCTTCCTTGTGGATTTTGGCTTAATGTTTCCTTTTTTACTCTTGTAATGTGGATAACACATTCGCATTAGGTCTTGGGACATTGTGAACTAATGTATTTTAATGGTGCCTTGTAAAGGTGTTGTTAAGTGTTATAACACACTTTCACACTTTTCTACAATTTTTAAGCATAATAAACATACTTTCAATCATAATTTATCTCAACCTTTCCTTATTTGGTGTGTTTTAAAGTGTTGTAACACAGTTTCACATTCCTCTAGGCTTGTCATTAATAATAGAAATTTCTTATTCTTTAAGTGGCACCTTTTTGCATCCACAAGCCTTATTTATGTTTATTTTTTAGGATAATGTGACAAAAGGCATTTAAAATGTCAAAATCCAAAAACCCACCTCAAATTCCTAAGGTAGGACTCACTTGCCATTCTAGGGGAATGAGTCCTCTTTAACTCAAAAATCAAATTTAATTTAAATCTTTGGCGGGATTTTATTCTCCAAGATCGAAGGTCGGCTTGTAGTGTTGTAATATCAGGAATTCTTGAATAATTGAGTATAAATACAAGGTTATTTCTCTCATTTCCCCCTCCACAAATTCAATTACTCATCCTTATAGAAAATTGAGTTCGCAAGAGAATTTGAGAAAGAGCATTCAAGGCTTTCAAGGGCAGATTATCAAGTATTCAAGAGAATTTTTCAAGCATCAATCATCATGGACCAAAGATCACATTCTTCATGTTTCTAATTGTACTCACAATTATGATGTAGAGTTCATGATACAAGCAAGTTTTGTATTCAAGATCTATCAACATCAAGCAAGACTCAAGGACCACATCCATTGCAGCCATTTCAAGCATAATTATAACACTTTATTTCTAGGTTTTCGTGAGTTCCAACATCATCTTTTGTTCATTCATCATTCTCCCTTTACATTTTATTTTATCTCAAGGTTTAATTACCAACAAGGGGTTTGACAAAGGAAAACCCCTATTCTCTAACCCCACAACCCTTTTTTCCTCTCTTTGCATGTGATTTGCAAGTCTAGGTTGGAAGGAGAAAGATTGTAAAAGTTGTCATCAAGTTTTCAAAATAATTTAAAGTGTTTAAATTTGTGAATAAGCCTCAAAGAACCTTAGAGAAGGTCTATAGGCTAAATTTTACAGTTTTAGACCCGAATCTAAATCAGGAACAAAAAAGAAGACTGAGAGCTACAGGATCTAGCTTTGAATTTTTAGAAATTAAAAAGTGGACTGATTTTCCACTCTTGGTGAATGATTCCCATTGTACCTATCTATCACAAATTTTTGTAGATCTAAGTACTCATTTGTCTGAAACCTATTCTGATAGAGTTTTCCTAAAGCTGGACTGATTCTCCCAGCTTGGCGTATGAGTCCCAGTTGGCTTAAACAATGGATTTTTCAAGATTCTAGATCTCCATTCTACCTTCTTCAATTTCCCAAGTACACATTTCCTATTTTACAACTTTCTATTGCGTTCTACTTGTATTTCAAGGTCATCTTGCATACTACACAGTATTTTCAAACATGTTATTTTCCAAGTTTACACTTGGTGGTGAACCCCTTATTTCTTATCATTTAATCCCTTTAGACAATTCCTTTTGTCATATTTCAATCTCCTTTGCATTGAAATCTCAAGGGTTTATTCTTTAATGAACCGTGCCATAGAAAAGTGGACTTCTCTCCTTCTAGGTCTAACACCCTAGAAGTCCTAGAGAGAAAGGACCCCCATTTTTCTTTGGTTCACAAATATGTTCAATCATGATATAATTTTCTATTAATTTTGAAACCATATGTTTAGAGTGAACAATTGAATAAGAAGTCACATGTATAACATTCTAGAAGCTTATTATTTTCAAACATTGAATCATTGCGAATCAAGTCAATATAAATTTCTATATGAAAGTTAAAATGTAATCTATCATGTTATTTTGTGGTGTGTGAATCAATATTCCATCAACCTTACCATTCAATCTAGCTAAATAAGCTTACTTCAACTATTTTCTCTTCCTTCAACCTGATACCCTACATTTGCACACACTTGCACTTAAACAGTTGATTACTAATGTTCAATCATGATAAAGTATGGGATAGTTCATAAGACCACATGGTCAAAATACGATCAACTTCGCACCATGCTTCCGCAAACATCATAGAATATCCACAATTATTGTAAACACCCAAGATCATTCTAACCTATGTTATCACCATTAAACATTTGAGTACACGCTTCACCAAATCCAAATATGACTCATAGACCATACACAATACTTAAAATAATTTGGAATATTCGATCAACACCTTGAAATTATAAAAATAATTTACAACATCATAAACCTGGAGAACACATTCATCTTGTACAATGGATTAACCTTACACATACTATAACTAAAGAATCCAACCTTGTAGAGCACCAAACTTTGAAATAATTAGATGAGAGATAGATATGAGAAATGTAAGCACACCCAAAAATCTTC
Source organism: Sequoiadendron giganteum (assembly GCA_007115665.2). Classification (NCBI taxonomy): domain Eukaryota; kingdom Viridiplantae; phylum Streptophyta; class Pinopsida; order Cupressales; family Cupressaceae; genus Sequoiadendron; species Sequoiadendron giganteum. The sequence continues at coordinate 327,409,306 of CM021110.1, forward strand.
TAGATCAAAAACCATACTATGGAGAAATGTGGATAAAAACCATTTCTTCTAGAAAACACTACTTTCACAGTTCACACACTCTTGAACACAACTTTAACTATGCAATGATCCATGACAAGAAAATATGGATATAACACCTCTAAACTACTCTAATCAAGATATCTAAACTGTATAAGAAGATCTTTAATGTAGAATAAATGTGGAGCAAAAACCAAAACACTACTTTGTTATACTAAACACCCTTTACCACACTATGTCATATTTTATTCAAATTTTCTAAAAAGTACTTGGAAACCAAGAATCAGAAACATTATCCATTCATCAAAAAAACTTTCTCATCACCACCAAACCAACTACACTATAAAAATTCAACCACATACATTCTTATCAATAAAACACTAAAGGTTTACACCAATGAGACTATTAATGACAACAAAATGTAACAAATTAAAGCAATTCTAATGTTGACATCAATGCAACAATCTACATAAATTGACATCAATGAGAGCATAAAATAAACATACTTCCAACACCTACACCCTTGACCTATTAAAAAGCTCCCAAATTTAAATATCTGAGTACTAATTTAATTTATTATTTAAAATTTAAATCCTAATTTTTTGTTATCAGGATTTACTTTTTGGGAAATTAGATTAATTGCATATAAATACATAGTATTTTCACAATTTTAATGAAAAGGGATTATCAATAAATATTGAAGAGCTATTATTATCAATTCAAGTGTAGTTAAGAGTAGAATTTGCAAAATTATTGAAGCATTTTGTTATTCAAGAATCATGTCAAGTTTTATGTAAGTTTATTGATTCTTATGCATGCATTTTCTTTGTGAGAACTAACGCTTGTAGGTCTTAAAGTCAAATATATTAAAATTACCATCAACCCTTCAAGGTTATGAGCATGACTATAGTCCATCAAGGGGATCGGATCTAAGAAGTTAATTACAATAACTTGTCAATTCATTACTCCATTGTCATTTAGTTTGTATCCATAAAAAGGATAAGATCTCTTTATAATCATTTTTTTCATTATGGAGGTAGAAATAACAACATGAGGTTTGATTGAGGAAAACCCCTATCTGGCACAACCCTTCCTCTCCTTTTGAATATACAAGTTATAGATATCATGAGGACTAACAAAAGAATGAAGAAATTTTTCTCATTTATGCATTTAAGCCCTGCAACAGGAAAATATATGGAAACAAATTATCTTAGTGATAGAAAAAGGTTTGAGAATAGGACTCGAAAGAGAGAAGCCATAGACTAGGTATCTAAGCCCTATGCAATTAGTGTTTAGTTTCAAATCCCTAGTCTAGGGCACCTTTGGCACCCTTTTCCACATAGATCAAGTTCAAATTTAAATCAAAGGTGTACCAATATATTCTTTGCTCATTTCTCATCTTTAATTTTGGATATCAATTTCTTGTTTTCCTATTTTTATTGTAAAATAGTGCATTCTCATAGTTATCTAGTTGCATCATTAGATTTGCACCCAAATTTCAATTCAAAACCATCAATCATCACTAGAATTCATATCTAAGGATAGATTGGTTGTTGAAGAGTAGATCTGAATTCCCCAATGTTAATTTTTCTAAGATGAATCCCACATTTACCCGCAAATCACATTGTTAGGAAAAGGGATTAAAACTAGGACTCATACCTTAGGTTCTACTTTTTTGACATGAAATTTTAGTCAACGTAATTGAGTTTACATTACATACCTTCTAAAGCATAAAGCATATCATTCTAAAATATTATAGTCAAAGTTGAAATAGGGTTAATTATAGTCATCATAGGTTAGATATACATCTTAAATTATATTTACATATCTACATTAGATCATTTTAAATCTGAAATAAAATCTGAAAGTGTTTAAAATGTATTCATTGAGGCATTTTGCATATAATCAAAAAGGGAAAAAAAGCATTCTTTTGTTACAAATAGGCATTAAGATCTTCATCTTCATATTTTCACATTAAGATTAGTGAATCGCTAGACTTTTAGATTTGGAAATTATATTTGGAACCTTATTTTTGTAGCTTGATTTTTTTTGAAATTTATTGCATACTTGCAGTTTTCTTTGTATAATCATAAATTAGTTAAATTATGGAAATTTATTCATTGTCAGACTTGTGTTGTCACATAATATAACAATTAAAAAATATTACATATATTGAAAGTTATATTTAATAGAAAAAATTTCCAATCTAGGGAATTTGGCACCCTAGAGCAACTAATTTTAGCTTGAATTTTTATTAGACATATTGTCATTGTGTTCTCTATGTGGTTTCTCTCTCTAATTTTTGATTCTATATTCTTTTATGTGACTTTTCTATACCTTAATGTTCATAGTGGGAATAACCAAGTGTTTTGAAACTCATATGAGCTTCATGTCCTAGTGTATTGATGCTAATTACCCTATGAGTAAAAGATGCATACTTATTACATCCCACATTTTTACTACATTTGATGTGGAGGCTAAGTCTTCCAACTCTTTCATGCAAGGTATTTTCAATGCAAAACCCATTTTAGACTCCATTCATAATCCTACAATACGCATGAAAACTTCACAATCAAACATTTATGTGGACATTGACACTTCTATTACTCATGTTCCTGATGAGAAATTAAAATAATTGAAAAAATGTTTGTAGGGATTTCCAAATTATTTAAGCACAAAATCTTTAGCTAGACAAACATTTCCTATTCTATATAACCTTAGGAAGTTGATTAAAATGATTAGTGGAAAAAAAAGGGGATTCTCTACATAGAACAACACTCTTTCTCCAACTAACAATCAATCATGTCCTAGAAACCCTAATAGGATTGAATATCAACCCCTCAAGGTGAGTCAATACACAATTAGGAGGACTTAGGAGGGGGTGTTCTTTAAAATTAAGAGGTTCACCACCAAGAAAATGTTTGGAAAACACAGTGTGATATAAAAAACACTTAAAACGAGCAAATTGAAGCTTATTAATACTGAAAATGAATAAATCCAAGTTATGGTATGTGTCCCTCAGAAATATACAGATTCTAAAAGGATTCTAGAAATGTAAATAGATTTCCAGAATATGCCTTGGAGGCCTAAGACGCCTTTACTCCCATCTTAGTCCCGCTGCTATTTTTAGAGGAAAACACAAAATCTTCAAATAATAAAACAAAATCCTGAAGAATCTCTGAAAGATTCTACTTGGAGGAATAAGACACCTTTTCTTGTATCTTAGTCCTGATCTATATTTATGAAAAGTGTGAATGTGGTCCTGAGCTCCCAAATTTACAATGGCTTCTTCTTGGATCTCAAGTTTCAAAATAGTCGGATTCGACCTATAGGTGAGTTTCAGTGAAGATGAAAACTTTGACAATGAAACTTTGTAACTTTGAAAACTCTGCACTCCAAGTGATCTTCAACTATTCAACATAGATATGCAAACACAAAGGGAAAAGATGGAAAAACTTGTTGATTTTTAGTGAATGGCGGTTTTCATTCGTCAAACCCCTTGTAGATAATTAAACCAAATGATGAAATGAAGCATGAAACATGAAATATGTAAATGATATTACCTTGGATGATATCTTATGAAGCAAAGCTGCAATCTACCACGTAGTGGCCATGAAGAATGTAGATCTTGGATCCTTGGATTTGATGTGAACATTGGTTGTAGATAGATCTTCAATGCTAAATCCATAATATTGGCTCAACAACATGAATGGATGCAATAAACCCTTGACATGATTCTTGAATCTTGATGATGGCTCCAAATTCTTGATGAATTGCTTTTGAGTGCTCCTATGAACTCAATTTGGCTATAATGAATGCTCTCACAAAAGACTTGGATTGAAATAAGCGAAGGAACCTTGTATTTATATGAATTCATGCTTAATATCCTTAAATTACAGCACAATAAGCCAACACATGGAATCCTTGAGTAAATGAGGAAAAATTTCCACCTGAACTTGAAATTGGACCCTAAAAATAAGCTAAGGAGGACTAAGACACCCTTGGTGGTGTCTTAGTCCTGAGACTCAAATTTCGGGGCACAAAATCCAAAAAGGGACCTAATTGAGAGGTTTCAAAATCAAGTTCCAAGACCCATGGAGGAAGAAGATGCCCTAGGTGGTGTCTTAGTCCCAATCCACAAACTAGGGAAACACAGACAAAAAATTTAGATGATCATTTATCTTTTGATTTTTGTCAATATTTTCCATAAAAATATAGTTTATAGGGATTGTGGATGCAAAATAGGACCAATTAAGCCATAAAGACGCATAAATAAATCAAGGTGGGTCCAAACAAGTGTGAAAATTCAAGGGTATGCATTTTGATACACTACATTTAGCCCCCACTTTAGTGAGAGGATGAACTTGCTTCAAAGTCACACTAAAGTAGCCAACCACACAATCAAGGGGGGTTCAAATGTACAAAAATTAGTAAGATAGGATGAAAATCGATCAAGAGGGATGATTAAGCCCCCAAGGTCGAGATCCTATGAAAACCCAACATAGGCACAAAGGAAAAAACTTGTAGATGATATATGAATCCATAATCAGATTGCAAGCATACACCATCAAGGGTAGGAAAAGAAAAATAGGAAAGGAAAACAAGAAAGGAAAATTCCATGGATCAAGCTTTGACATGCCATCCACTGCAGTGGATAGAGTCTAGTCCTGAAGAGGGTTTACAAGTGGAATGCATAGTCTACTATGCAAACAAAATGTACAATCATGAGGGCTAGTGGGAGCTAGTTGTCTACGAGGTGAGCTCCAAGAAGTCCACACAAACATCATAACTTGATGACTATGATAAGGACAAATTAAAATTCATTCTCACAAGGGCTAGTCAAGCTAGTTTTTCACTAGGTGAGCCCCAACAAAGCCATATTAATGCCATACCTCCATGACTTTAATAAAGCACACAATGCAACAAAAAAAGAAAGAGAGACGTTGAAAGGGATTTTGTTTAGTTCACATGAGGTATCTTCTTAGGGAACATTGTGCTTAATTTTTTCAAGAGAGGATAAATCAAAGAAATATCACACTCTTGGAGGGAATCAAACCCAATGCCACCACCAAGAAAGAAAAAAATTGTATGAAGAAATAAAATCACACAATAGTATGAGTGTGAATGTATGCCCCCACTTTGAAGCAGTTGCTAACACCATTGTTGTGAGAAATTTATTTTAAGTAGAAGAGGACATGAGAGCTTATTCAGAAATCCCTATGCTAAGTCATATGTTTCCAATAAGCTACATCATGCAATAGGAAAAGGGTTGCCCCAAAATTTCACATGTAAGAAAACTTAAGGCATGCCACCCACATTCCAAGCTTGCTCTTATATGTACATGAAAGATGGTCGACTAGCCAAAAGAGACAATGAAAAAATACATATGAATACAAGGCTATCTAACCCCTTTCCCCCACTTAGTGCAAGACAAGGATGAGCTGAAATAAAAGGAGGAACTAGGTGCTTCAACCCAAGGGAGACCACCACAGTCCTTAAGATGTAAAATTTTGTTTGACAAAGCCTTACATTCATTAGTAGCATGACCATGAATTCTATGATATGCAAAAAATGAAGTCTTGTAATACAGTTTATTTCATGTTCTTGGAGGAAGAGAGATCAGATGATCTTGGAGGAGTCTCGTCAAGATACTCTCTTAGTCAAAAGTTGAGGATGTTGCTTTATTTTGTGGCAAAAATATCTCTTGCTTAGCACAAGGTGTCATACAAACACAAGACTCTTTAGGTTGTGATACTTTGTCCTCTCCTTTACTGGAGGGTGTAAAATCTAACAAATTCAAATCATAAGTGTTTTGTGTGATGAAATTAATGTCAAAAGAATATTTCTTTGTTTGTTTCATTTTCAGCAAAGGATACCAATCAAGACCAGTAGTGTCTATCAGTTCAAGATTCACCACTGTTAAAGTTGGCTTAGAAGGATATTTTGTGATAGTGTTGATTTTAATTGAAGGCTTGTTTGTGCCTTTTGAGGTACAATAACTAGGACAACTAGTCTTTTCTTGCATGTGAGGCTCTATGGGGACACGAATACCTTGTTCTCTAGTGCTCCATCCTTTTCCACTATATCCTAGTTGTTTCATGATTTCATAACCTTTTCCATAAATATTCTTTATCTCTTTTCAATTCAGTGGGTTCTCATGATTAAGTTCATCAAAGTTTTTTGTCCAATTCTATTTTTCTTCTAAAGTGGTTGAGGTGGATTCTTTCGAAGGGTCTTCCAGATTTTGTGTTGCAATTACTACTTTTTCTTTTTCCTTTTGAGGGTCTTTATTTATGATCTTGTAGTCTCCCATGAATGTTGGTTTGAAATGTAAGGGACCCCAATCATCTTCTAATAGCTTTGTGACTTCTTCAATGTGTTTTTATTTGTCTTTCTATTGCATGGGTTCCACTTGTGTAGTTGATGTCAATTTTTTCAAAGGATTCTCTTTATTTCTCTAAGTGTTTAAACAACTTTTTGGTTAAGGGTCAGCCTCGAGTGTGTACACTTTATTGTTGTATATGTATTTTATTACATGATGAAGAGTAGAAGGCACTCCATTCATTGCATCAATCCATGACCTTCCCAAAATAATAGTGGATGAAATATCATGAGGCATAACATGGATTGGTGTTTCTAATGTGGCCTTCCCAGCTGTAATAGGAAAAGTGATCACACTAAGAAATTATTTTCCTACATTGTCAAATCCTTTGATAGATAGACATTCGGGATGAATGTTTGATTTATTGATGCCAATCTTTTCCAAAAGGGTCACACTACACACATTAAGGGATGAGCCATTGTCAATAAGGGATCAATTTCTCCCTTTTCTTTTATATCGAGATATTATTTTGAAAGCTTCATGTTTTTTTTTGCACTTCCAAAGTAGGGAGTTCACTTTGGGTGAAAACAATGTCAGTATTTATGCCTTGTAGCAGGGCTATTATGTCATTTTGTTTCACCTTATAAGGGATAGAAACTGTTAAGGAATTTTGAATCACATTGTGATAATGAGGGGATTCTTGAATAAGGTCCCATAATGATATCTTAGCATGAGTGTTCTTATTTTTTTCAACAAGATTGTACTCCTTTCCCCATTGTGAAGGAAAACGAGGGGGACCTAATAAGATAGGATTAGGAAATAGAAGGGATGTTGAAGGTGTTTGTCTTGGTTGCAAATTGTTCCTAGTGTTGTATGTATGAGCAACAATATTCTAACTCGGTTGCTACAAAACATTATTCTTTGGTGGTTTGAGGATAAGGATAGGTTTTTTTTTAACTTGTGGTTTATGAGAGGGTGCATGAAGGATAATTTTAGGCTCAGGAGAGTAGTCCAAGGGATATCTAATGTGCATAATTTCAGAAGAATTGCTGTTATTTGCATAATCTCTTAGTGAAGAGGAGTTTAATGTTACTTCATCATCTTCATCTAAGGAATTGCTATTGTCAATGTTTTCATTTTCTTGCACCATGGTATCTTCGAAAGGCAGAGCGTTTTTAGGAGAACTACAAAATAAATGTTCATGGCATTCAAAGGTTGGTTCTTCTAAAATGACTTCATCACAAGTAGGAAAATGATCATAAAGAGGGTTGTTATATACCTTAAATATTTGATTATCTAAGAGAAATATATCATCCTCATCATTTACAATCTCATTCTCCTATGCCAAAATACCTTCCCGAGGGGGATGAGGAGAAGGACAAACAAGAAATCTATGATTCTCAATTATTGTTTCTTTCACCAAGATACCTTCGTCACTAAAAGGAGAGGTATAGAGAGAATAATAATTATGATCATCATGATTTTCTATGCTTGTAACATCTTCTATCACATCATTCCCACAAATAGGAGAGATAAAATGGGGTGTAGGTTTAAGGCAATCATCACCATTTTCATTCTCATGTGCTAAGAGACTATCATAACTAGGGAATGTATTGAATGAATGACTAACATGGTTAGTGACTAATTTTTTCTTTGGAAATTTGGAAAAGATTGAAAGTAACATTTTTGAACAATAATATATGTAATATTAAAATTCAATGTAAAGGCCTATAATGAAATACAATTTTAAGATTTCAACTGAGGTAATTTACTAATTACTTTATGCAATGATCTGAAATGAAATGTTGTAAATGAAAATTTGGACTTGAGAAACATATGAAATGAAGCACTTTAAGATAGATTTAGTAAGATGCATGAAATAGAAATTCAATCCACTGAAATAGGTAACCAATGCCAGCAAATAGAGGCATAGAAATGTTGATTCAAATCTTGAAAAGTAAAAACTGAAATTGCACAGGGACTAAGATGCCAGGGAGGGCAGCTTAGTCCTCTTGATGAAATTTGAAGGTTTAAGCGGCTGAAATAGATAGCAAGTCACTCAAATAGGGTATTGGAACAAAAAACTAGAGAGGGACTAAGACACCACCAAAGGCATTTTTGTCCTAGTAAAGGTTTTTGCAGAAATTTGGACCTGATGTTTGGAAACAAAAAAATTGTGCGAATGAAGGCTAGAAAAGTTAACTAATGACAAGAAATTGGATGTAAAAGTGAATGCAATTTTTTCAATTTTGAATGAAATAAGAATGTTTCTAGATGCAATTAAGATGATGAGAAATGCACTTTTTTAGTTTTTAAATGAGATAAAATGATGTGAGAAATAAAAGATCCAACCTATATGCACTTTCACTAATGTAAATATAAGAGACCTTAAATGCAATTTCACTAATGCAAAAATCAAGAGAAACCCTAGATGTACTTTCACTAATGCAAGATGCAAGAAACACTAGATGCAAAATACAATGAATGAAATCTAGATCTAGGACTCTAAAGGACTCCAAATAAGAAAAGGAAGAATGCTCAAAGAAGTCAGGTTCACCAAAATGATTAGTGGAAAAAAAAGGGAATGGTATACATAAATCATCACTCTTTCAATAACTAACATTCAATCATTCCCTAAGAACCCTAATAGGATTTACTATCAACCCCTCAAGGTTAATCAATACACAATTAGGAGGACTCGGGATGGGGTGTTCTTTCATATTAAGGGGTTCACCACCAAGAAAATCCTTGGAAAATATAATGTTTGGAAAATACACTATGATATGCAAAACACTAAAAATGAGCAAATTGAAGCTTATTAATATTGAAAATGAACAACTCCAAGTTAGGGTATGTGTACCTAGGAAACCGAGAGATGCAAAAAGGAATTTGGAAATGTGAAAAAACTACCAAAATATTCCTTGGGGTACTAAAATTCCTCTACTCCCATCTTAGTCCTGTAACATCCTAGATTTTTCTACAAGAGCATGACTAGATAAACAAAGTTAAATCCTAATCTAAAATCTAAAATCTAACAACAAAGAATGAGGAAATAAACTAAACTAATAAAATCAAAATGATCTCACCGAATATACGTTCATCCCCTCGAATTATCTTGATTGTTCTTCTCCATTTTGCCTTTTTAGTATTCTTGCCCCCAGATTTTTGTGTTTGAATGCAAGTATAGTGTTGTCAAGTGTCTAAGAAAAATATCAAAGATGAATCTCTCTACTCAAAAATGAATGATTTCGGGAGGAGGAATAATGATTATGATAGGCCATTTTATAGATTTTGGGATTTCAAACGATCGGGTCAAATTGAAAGAGAGATCGATGGACAAGATTGATGAATGCCATGCGATGTGAGTTCTGTCTCAGATAGAATGTGAGTTAGAACATGATTCAGGAAAGACTAAAAATAGAACAAAATCTTAATCTTCAGTTAAGAATCCTCGAAAATAGACGAAATAGACTTTGAATGTCAAAGACAAAGTCATAACTCAAAGATGAGGAATTCGAATGCATAATTAAATTAATTAATTAAATAAAAGATATTTAATTAATAGATGCATACGTGCATATGAGTTAGAACTAGTTAATCGACTAGTTGTGACAGAGAGTCTTCCTACAGAGATGATCAATAGTTGAATTCGGAGACAACTGAAGAACTAAAAGTAGATCTTGAGTCAAAAGGTAAGTGGACGATTAGATAACTGATTAACAGAGGAATGTGACATAAATGAATTAAATGTGAATTAAAAGTTAGTTTAATTCAACATTTTGAAAGTGAATTGACTTTAATTAAATAAATAAAGTAGTTTATTTAATTTGACTATTTGAAAAGGATAATGTGAATAATTAAATAATAAATATTTAATTATAGATAAAGGGGGTTAAATTGAATAATTAAATAAAGCTATTTAATTATAGTTGGAAAAGTATGATAAAGGGGTAATTAAATAATAAATTATTCAATTGACAGACAAAGGAGGAATAATTAATTAGTTCGCAACATAATTAAATAAATATGATTTATTTAATTAATCAAGTTGAATAAAGATTAATAATGAATTAATGAATTAATTAAAAAGTGGTATTTAATTAATAGAGGAAATATGTGTTAGAAAAGTTAATTAAATAATTGACATTATTTAATCAAGACCATGGACTATAGAAAATTATGTCGAATGTGTACTCGTATGCCTAGACCAATTTCTGGTATCTACAGTTTTCCCCTCTTTGATACAATGTTGGTACAACTTTGTGTCAAAGAAAATATGCCTCGGTCACGCCTCAGCGTGAGACAAAGTAAGGTATGCCCCCTTGGGAAAATTGACAATTTTGAAAAGCTAAAAAAAAAAATCAGGAAATATTCCCGATAAATCAATTTGATAGTCAGAAATGCTATGGAGTCGACAGAATTGAATTTGGAGATGTGTCGGATAAATACGGGTCATTGGAAGTTAAAAAGCTAAGCGGCCAATAGAGAAGGGTTGAAGAAAGGCTATTTCTCCCGAAGGAGATAGAAAAAGAGGAGATTTTTCTTTGACTAGCAGATGAAATGGCACCCATTCCATATGCTAGGCATCGAGGATATCGAATCCGAACATTCAAGAGGCCAGCCGACACAGGACCACCGGTATGTACCCAAAAATGAACTTGTCAAAGTTATTTTTACACGCATTTTTAGGCAGGACAAATTTAATAAGAAAATGTGGTACATCGTAAATGACGCATATGTCGTTGTATTCGCTACATTTGACTACGAAACGATGCATTTGCTAAAATGCATTAGGGCTAGATTGGGATAGTTAGGGAATGACCGCATGTGGAGAAGTATGCATCGCATCTATAGTTATGCAATGCATATGCATTAGGGATTTATGCAGGTGTAGTTGTGAACCGCATATGATTGTGTGAGACACATATGGTGTGGTTTGGTAAACTAATGAAAATGCACCGCATTGGAAAAAATGCACCGCATGTGGTTTAGTGAGCCACATGTGTAGTAGTCAGAAAGGTTGTGAGGAAAATATGTGATGCATATGTAATGTGAACCACATATGAGGCTCCGTGCAACACATTTGAAAAAATGCACCACAATTCTAAATGCGAGCTGCATTTGACTGGTAAAATTTTCGCAAAAAGTTTGCCAAGGAAAATTTGAAAAATGTTGACACCATGGTTAAATTGCAGGTGGTGATAGATCCTATTTACATGCGAAAGTCATGACCAAACACATTTGACCTGAGAGACAGGTTGAGCTCTGTAGAGATTCAACTTCTATGGAAGCTAGGCCTATGTCATTGTTTGTTGATTCCTGCCATTTGGGAAAACAGGGGGATGTTCACGACACTTTGCAAGCGATGGCATTCAGAGACATCGTCGTTTCATTTACCGACTGGGGAGGCTACTATCACATTGGAGGATGAGTACAAGATTCTGAGATTGCCTATTAGAGGTAAGCAGGTTATGTATGATACCTAGCGAGGATTGACGAAGTTAGCTCAGTTCTATGAGGTGGATGACATAGTAGGCTCGGGATCGAGCATTACGATATTAGACGGCCAGTCCTAGCAGAGAGATACAATTGGATCGACTATATCCTTTGTACCTTGATTTGTGGGATAGTGCTTCCAGATAGACGAGGGCATGGATTTCTAGTAGGATGGGGAGCTATGCTAGTCGGTATGTTAGAGAGTGACACTAGATATGCCTGGGGTCCATGTCTTCTTGGGATGTTTTACTTCCATTTACATGACACTGCCTACAAAGATGCACAGTCGTTGAGCTTTGGGATGACACTATTGATGGTATGGGGTTGAGAGAGGATAGCCGTCTTCCGTCCTCCAGTTATATTAGAGAGAGAGGAGAGACACCTGTATGTGTTTCGATATATAGGGCATATTACATAGACCCATGTGGGTGACATAGGATACTGGCGACACGCCCTAGATATTCTTGATCAGTTCACATGGAGACCTTACATGGATTGTGAGGAGTGGGTGGACGAGGATATACATTTTCCATTCTACAGATAGACACAGTATCTCATTGGGAGGATTGTTTCTAGTGTTCACATTATTGAGCGACATCTACCAGATAGAGTTCTGAGATAGTTCGGGGAGGTTCATGATGAGCCTCAGGGTAGAGAAGAGTTTGCTTGGTTGTCGAGAGAGGTTCCATGGTGGGGACCCATGATTCCAGTGGCTACTGCAGAGGTAGACATATAGGCACTTCAGCTAGTACAGTAGGGATGGAGAGGTGGATTAGCAGATTCAGGGACTATGGCTACATACGATGCATGGTGGGTGGTTCATTGCCCGATTCCTTATATAGATCCGGACCAGCCAACACCAGTCGAGAGGCGAGGCACAAGGCCGAGAGGATGACGGAGAGGTGTAGGTGCCAGAGTGGGTAGAGTTGGTGGTAGAGGTGATGGAGATGATGGTAGAGGCAGAGGCAGAGGTAGAGGTGGGAAATGAGGAAAGAGAGGATAGAGAGGGGGTCAAGTAGGTGGAAATGCACCCATTGAGGAGGCAGTAGCAGTGGATGTATAGGCTGGGGGTGAGCACGCTGCAGCAGAGGTAGATGTCGGAGTAGCAGATGTTGCAGAGGATTCTAATGTAGACATGGATTTAGATCCACTGGGTGTGTTGGCAGGATACGAAGAGGAGGATATTGAGGATGGTGTTGAGGATGATGTTGAGGAGGAGGCACCGATGGAGGAGCAGGAGAGACAACTTAGAGATCGAATAGTAGAGGGGAGATGGGAGGAGGATGCTCCTAGGGATGGTGATAGGGAGGCTTTGGAGGAGAGACTCAGACTTATGACTATAGAGTTTGAGGCGATGAGACTAGAGAGAGACAGTGCCTACATGGAGAGGGACAGTGCCCATGCAAAGAGGGACAGTGCTCGTACAGAGAGGGACAGTGCTCTCATGGAGAGAGACCAGGCTATAGCTCGGAGACATGAGATAGAGCAGCAGTTCACAGAGGTTAGATGCCTTTGTAGTGGGTCCTCATCTGATGGCATGGTACAAGAGTTGATTAGAGCGGTGAAGAGAGTTGCATACTACATAGATCTTTATGAGGCAGCAGTGCCAACAGATAGACGATCTCCTACATTTTTAGAGGTGCGTAGTTAGGGCAGGAGTCATACTGGGAGTCAGAGGACACAAAGTACCGAGGGGGTGGTAGGACCACCAAGGACAGGTCCATATGATAGGCCTTCCACCTCACAGAGGCCACCTTCGAGTCTTTTCCCACCACCATCACTATATGACAATAGGGGTAGTGGGACACAATGACAAGGACTTATGTAGACAGTTGTATTTTGATTAGAGAGCCTACGAGCTCATGTTGTATTTATTGATAATTCAAACATTATACTGTGACACACTATTTGAGCAATATATATATATGATTTTGGTGACTTCTATATGGTATGCAATTCTATGTTATGGATGATGATATTTACTTATGATAATGGATGCAATGATCTATGTGATGCTTATTTACATGTGTGGTAATATGTACATGCAATTTTTACCTTATGTATGTTATGATGATGCAATCCCTATTATATAATGACATGAAATGCAATGATGTGACTATCTCAATGTTGAAATGCAATGCAACTATGTGAAATGTATGCTAATGCCATTGATCTAATGTTATTATTGTGTCACAAGACCTTATATTTATACCAAAGAAGAGAAATGTTAGGATGAAATTAATTCAAAATGTTAATAAGAAATAATGCAAATGTGATTGACGAAGAAAAAGATAGAATGAAAATTGATTGATTGATAAAAAGATATAATCTTTGATATATATTTCCAAATACGCTCTACTTGCTTGTTATCATCATTGGGCGGGACATGACACAAATGGATAGTACACACTATGATATGAGATAGACCATAGTGTACAAAGTCATCTATCTATGAAAAATAGACAGTCGTAGACAAGGAGTGTCTTAACGTAGACAAAGCACAAGATGCCCCGGTTGTTTTGTCGGGACAAACCACAAACAATAGACAAATAAAAGATGGGTCATGAGATGTCATTGCCCCTCTAAATCCTTGATAGGACATCCTTGAGGAAACTAGTAATGTGACTCAAAAACCAATGTTAAAAAGACAGTTGATAGACAACAGCCAAAGAAAAAGAACCTGAGACATCGTTGCTTCTCTAAATCCTTCAAGGGACATCATTGAGAAAGCTAGTAACAGGATCTTGTACAAATCTATAATAAGATAAGACAAAATAAGATATGAAGTCATAAAGCCAAATAAATGTATTCACCAAAACTTGATCTTGTGGGATTTTTTGATGTTTGATGTTTGACATAGCGTAATGTGAGAGAATGACACATACCACATAAGACGTTGAGTCTCGTTCCGACCTGGTGAATTCTGTATAAGACATGACAAAGCCTGGTTTCAGAAAGACACGTGTTGTATAAGATGTTGGAGTCTGATGACGTTGATGTGAAAAGCTACATGAGACTATGACAATGTGATCTATGATGTTTGACATAGTGTAATGTGAGAGAATGACACATACTGCATAAGATGTTGAGTCTGGTTTCAATTTGGTGATTTCTGTTTAAGGCATGAGAAAGCCTGGTTTTAGAAAGACACGTGTCGTATAAGACGTTGGAGTCTGATGACATTGAAGTGACAAGCCACATGAGACTATGACAATTTGATGGTGTTTGTTGACAAGAAAGACATATCTTGTTTAAGACATAGGTTGATCGCTTTGACAATGTGTTGGCTATTGACTTGATGACAATTTGAGATGTTTTTCCTTGTTGTTGCATGAATTGTTTTGATTCTTTACCTGATAAAAGTGTGTGTATGTGTTGACCGTGTATGACATGAGATGTTACCTTAAACTATGATATGCAACTTGGGTGATAGTGATTGTGAATGAACCCTATTGGACTGACCTAGTGTGGTCTCGGGAGCTCATCAATTGATTAGCCTTGCCTACATTGTACATGCAGAGACCTCATAGTTCGACATGACCAATGACCTTGAATATACAAAGCGTCATGATTTTAATGTGTGTGATACATGACAAACCTAGACTGATAGACCTAATGCCTCGGGGGCACATCGATTGATGGCCTTGCCTACATCCTCGTCACAGAGGTAACATAGTTCGACTATGTCTACGACTGACTTAACATGAACGACTTGACATGATTGACTTTGTTTTTGGGATTTTCTAACCGTTTTGATTTTTTATTTATTTATAATGTTTTCTAATGTTTTTGGGATTTTGCAATACATTTTTGATGGTGTGACGTTATGTACAAGGTGTTAGGGCACAAAATAAGGATTTGCCCCCAGTTGGGGAGATCTTTGGAAAATGGAGTGGATAATGTGATGGAATGGACGCTAGATGTCAATCATTCCAAGGAATGGACAATACAACCATTTATTATGAGTGATGGTGAAAAAGTCTGATTAGAATGATGGTAGATGGAAGAGCGAGCTTGACTACACATGGCACCTATTTGCTAGTTTTTCACCATGGTACTTATCCATAGCACCACCGAAGTGATTTTCACTATTCGACGGATTTATTTCTCTTTACTTTTTTATTTTCTCAATTTTATTTTTTTTGGTGTTACAAAGATGCCGATTTGCCAGGTTTTCATCTAGGTAACCATTTTTTCTTTTTTTTCTTTTTTTCCAGATTAAGACACAGATTCTTAGAGACTAAGCATAGAACCTCTCTAGATGTAGATTGTTGATAGGGGACAAAAGTGACTCTCCTTCAAGAGTAGAGAGTTGGTACACTCCTGATCCAAAGGCTTCTGTGACAATGTACGGCCCCAACTAGTTAGGCTCAAACTTACCTGGTTTCTCCTTTTCAGCTTGGTTCTTAGGATTCTCCATTAATACCGGGTCACCAATGTCAAACTGTCTATTTAGAACCTTCCTATTGTAACTACGATGAAGAAAATTTTGATATGCTTGTAAATGATCTAATGCTTTCTGTCTTCGCTCATCCAAGAATTCTAGCTCTTGTAACCTAGAGACATGGTATTCTTCATCGTCGATATGACCCTTCAAGGATACCCGTAGAGAAGGTATTTCAACCTCAATAGGTAAGATAGCTTCGGACCCAAATATGAGGGAATAGGGAGTGGTGCTAGTGGGAGTGCGGATGCTTGTGTGATAAGCCCATAAGGCAGGATTAAGTTGTAGATGCCAGTCACGACCAATGTCATTGATAGTCTTCTTAAGGATTCTAACAATTTTCTCAGTAGATGCCTCAGCTTGGCCATTACCTTGTGGGTAATACAGAGTGGAGAAATGGTGTTTGATGTGGAATTCTTCACATAAATGGCATACTTATTGGTTCTTGAATGGGCGGCCATTGTCTATGATTATGGATTGGGGTACACCATACCGACAAATGATATAGTTTAGGATAAACTTAGATATTTGTGTGTCGGTGATGTAGGTCATGGGAATAGCTTCAATCCACTTGGTGAAGTATTTTATGGCGGTGATGATGAATTTGTGGCCATTGGATGATGAAGGGTGTATCTTACCTATGAGGTCAAGTCCCCATTGGGCGAAGGGCCATGGTGAAGTAATTGGACAAATTTCTTGCATTGGTGCTCTTATCAAGTCTCCATGTATTTGACATTGTCTACATTTATTTACAAAGATGTATGAGTCTTTCTCCATCGTAGTTCAATAGTAACCTAGTCTCATAATCTTGTGGGCTAGAGTAGGACCACTCGAATGAGATCCGCATATACCCTCGTGCACCGCTCACAAAGTTGTTTGTGCTTCTTCAGCATCAAGACATCTCATAAGGGCGTTATCTAAGGTGCATCTATATAGGGTTTCTTCGATGATGGTGTACTTGGTGGACTTTCGGATGAAGGTTCGACCCTGGTTATTGAGGTTTGGTCTATGAGGTAATCGAATATGTCTTTATACCATGGAGATGTAGGACCAACAATGGTACAGACTATCGCAGTATCAGGGACATCATAAGCGGGGACCAAAAGCTGTTCAATGAGAAACTCGAACTTAGGCACATTACTCAGAATATCCAACAAGGAACCCACGGTTGCCATAGCATCTGCAGTGTTTGAAACTATTAGCCATTCACTTTTAAGGTGCAAGCTTTTCATTCTTAGTCTCATAGTCATCATTTACCTATCGGATTACAAGCTGAGAGTCGCCAAAGACATGTAGGCTCTTAATTTTCCATTGAGCTGCCATTTTTAACCCTGTCACTAAGGCTTCATATTCTGCTATATTGTTGGTACAAGGGAAAGCAATCCTAAATGATTTGGGAGTGGTATCACCTTGAGGTGTGACAAAAAAGATACCAGCTCTTGAACCATGATTTGTATGTGACCCATCAAAGTACAGTTTCCATTCACTTTTAACGTCAATGTTGAAGAGAAATTCATCTAGAAATTCGGCCACTAATGGATGGTCTGCTTTAATAGGTGCATCGGCTAGTTGATCTAAAATTTCCTATCCTTTTATAGCCTTCCTTTTGACATACTGAATTTCATACTCGCTAAGTATCATAACCCATTTAGCCAATCGACCTGTTAAAGCTGTCTTACTTAGGAGGTATTTAAGTGGATCAATCTTTGCAACTAGCATTGTTTGTCGATTGAGCATATAGTGCCAAAGTTTTTGGGTAGCAAAAACTACCGCAAGGCAAGCATGTTCTATGTTGCTGTAATTCAATTCATAGCCTAGTAAGGTACGACTAATATAATAAACTGCTCTCTCATGACCTTGATCATCGTGTTGTGTGAGAAGAGCCCCTAATGTCGACTGAGTTGCTAAGATATAAAGTCTCAATGGTTTTCCCTTTGTAGGTGGCATTAAGACTGGTGGAGTCAGCAAATAGTTCTTGATTTGTTGGAAGGCCTCTTGAAATTTAGATGTCCACACAAATGGTACTCCTTTCTTGAGTAGATGCTGAAATGGATGTATTTTATCCGCAAGAGCATGACTAGATAAACAAAGTTAAATCCTAATCTAAAATCTAAAATCTAACAACAAAGAACGAGGAAATAAACTAAACTAATAAAACCAAAATGATCTCACCGAATATGCATTCATCCCTTCGAATTATCTTGATTGTTCTTCTCCATTTTGCCTTTTTAGTATTCTTTCCCTAATATTTTTGTGTTTGAATGCAAGTATAATTTTGTCGAGTGTCTAAGCAAAATATCGAAGATGAATCTCTCTTCTCAAAAATGAATGATTTCGGGAGGAGGAATAATGATTATGACAAGCCATTTTATAGATTTTGGGTTTTCGAACGATCAGCTCAGATTGAAAGAGAGATCGACGGACAAGATTGATGAATGCCATGCAATGTGAGTTCTATCTCAGATAGAATGTGAGTTAGAACATGAGTTAGGAAAGACTAAAAATAGAAGAAGATCTTAATCTTTAGTTAAGAATCTTCGAAAATAGAAGAAATAGACTTTGAATGTCAAAGACAAAGTCAGAACTTGAAGATGAGGAATTCGAATGCATAATTAAATTAATTATTAAATAAAATATATTTAATTAATAGATGCATACATGCATATGAGTTAGAACTAGTTAATCGACTAGTTGTGATAGAGAGTCTTCCTGCAGAGATGATAAGCAATTGAATTCAGAGATAACTGAAGAACTAAAAATAGATCTTGAGTTAGAAGTTAAGTGGACGATTAGATAACTGATTGACAAAGGAATGTGACATAAATGAATTAAATGTGAATTAAATGTTAGTTTAATTCAACATTTTGAAAGTGAATTGACTTTAATTAAATAAATAAAGTAGTTTATTTAATTTGACTATTTGAAAAGGATAATGTGAATAATTAAATAATAAATATTTAATTATAGATAAAGGGGGTTAAATTGAATAATTAAATAAAGCTATTTAATTATAGTTGGAAAAGTATGATAAAGGGGTAATTAAATAATAAATTATTTAATTGACAAATAAAGGAGGAATAATTAATTAGTTCGCAACATAATTAAATAAATATGATTTATTTAATTAATCAATTTGAATAAAGATTAATAATGAATTAATTAAAAAGGGGTATTTAATTAATAGAGGGAATATGTTTTAGAAAAGTTAATTAAATAATTGACATTATTTAATCAAGACCACGGACTATAGAAAATTATGTCGAATGTGTACTCACAGGCCTAGACCAATTTCTGGTATCTACAAGTCCGACTGCTATTTTTCAATGAAAACACAAAATATTTGGATAACTAAATAGAATCATGAAGAATCTTTGAAATATTCCACTTAGATGACTAAGATTCCTTTGCTCCCGTCTTAGTCTTGATCTAAATTTCTAAAAAGTGTGAATGTGGTCCTAAGATCCCATATCTGTAATGGCTTCTTCTCAGATCTTAGGTTCTGAAATAGTTGGATATGACCTGTAGGTGAGTTTCTGTGAAGATGACAACTTTGAAAATGAAACTTTTCAACTTTTACAACTTTGACTCAAAGTGATCTTCAAATATTCAACCTAGATATACAAACACAAATGGACAAGATGGAAAAACTTGTTGATTTTTAGTGAATGGGGGTTTGCCTTGGTCAAACCCCTTGTAGGTAATTAAATAAAATGATGAAATGAAACATGAAAAATGAAATATGTAAATGACATTACCTTGGATTGTCTCTTGTGAAGAAAATATACAATCTACCATGTAGTGGCCATGAAGAATGTAGATCTTCAATCCTTGGATTTGATGTGAACAATGGTTGTAGATAGATCTTTAATGCTCCATCCACAATCTTGGCTCAAAAACATGGATGGATACACTAAACCCTTGACATAATGCTTGAATCTTGATGATGGCTACAAATACTTGATGAATTGCTCTTGAATGTTCTTGTGAACTCAATTTGGCTATAATTAATGCTCTCACAAAAGACTTGGATTGAAATGAGTGAAGGAACCTTGTATTTATACTAATTCATGCTTAATATCTTGAAATTACACCACAACAAGCCGGCATATGGAATCATTAATTAAAGGAGGCAAAATTCTTGTCTAAATTTGAAATTGGACACCAAAAATAAGCCAAGGAGGACTAAGATTCCCATGGTGGTGTCTTAGTCCTGAGGCTCAAATTTCAAGGCACAAACTCTAAAAAGGGACCTAATTGAGAGGTTTCAGAATCACGGTCCCAAGACCCATGGAGGGAAATTATGCCCTAGGTGACATCTTAGTCCTAGTCCATGAATCAAGGACACACAAATAGAAACATTCGATGATCATTTATCTTTCGATGTTTGTCTAGATTTTCCATAAGAATATATAGTTTATAGGGCTTGTCGATTCAAAGTAGGATCAATTAATCCATAAAGAAGCATAAATAAATCATGGTGGCCCCAAGCATGTTTTAAAATGCAAGGGTATTTATTTTACTACACTACATAATGATGATCAAGGAATAGGCATTTGCATAGTCTAGTCAACATAGTAGCTGCTAACATCCCTATGGAAGCTAGTTGCACTCAAGGATTATTTTTTTTTCAAAACTAAGGAAGAAAATAAGTTATCTTTCCCACATCCATACCATCTATTCATATATTTACAACACCAACCATAACTTCAACAATACAATACACTAGTGGCCTAACTCCAAGCTTAGGGCTTCCTAGTTTGAATCCTTATAGTTCTTTCACATCACCTATAAAACCTCAATATTTTTCATATCTCATAAACACACAATATAGTAGTCCACCAAACATTTGCACATAAACCCACCATATTCATAAAATTCTCGAAACATGCCAAATGATGAACTAGTCATAAGAATTTTTTTATAAAATGTGGCATCACTTAAACAAAAAATCTACAAATTGAATCAAACTTAAAATAGAAAACCACCAAAATATCACACAAGAAACCCATTGTAAATTTTTATCTTGAAAACTCATGTCTCAAAATATGGAAATATCCCTATTTAATAAATACAATGGTAAGGGAGATCCTAACAAACATGTGTCAACTTTTACTGCATTATGTAGTGACTTCATTTTTAATATAAGATCCTAGCTTAAATCCATCCTAGATCATTTAAATATATGGCCTTGGAATGGTTTTTTTAATTTTCAAATAACTCCATTAATTCATCCACTAAACTTATTAGTGAATTTATCAAACATTTTCAAGAAAACATTCAAGTAACATTAATTGATTTAGTACATTGCAAACAGGGACCGAAAGAAAATATAATAGAATTTATAGGATGATACAATTTGATTTATTCACAAATCTCATATAGTCTTCATGATGCTAGTGTCCAAAGGGTGTTTATAGGAAATTTGTAACTCAACATTCAATATAAGATATTTTAATTGAAGTATCCATCTTTTACACACTTGTGTATTTCTCTTCACAACTATTAGATATTAGTTAGTCAATATGAGAGTACACCTTCATTGACTCTTATTGATCAATATAAATCTATTCCTCAAAACATTTATCAAACATTTAAGAAACAAAATGAGAATTTTCTCAAGATAAACACAACTCGAACAACTAAAAACATTGAAACACATTTCACTATCCTAAGTCCAACTTCCTATCAATTTAGGCTAAGAGATAGATAATTCACAAAATTTCTTGACTCTTTTCATGAAATCATGATATAGTTTCTAATAAGTAGCTTAATTTAATTACCTCTTATTAGACTTGTCGATACAACTAAAACTTTAAATTTAAACTTTAACCCAAAATATTTTTTTCAATACCATCATATAACTAGACATAATATCAAACAATATATGCATCTTAAATACCTACTATAAGACCTCATTGATTCTAATCACATATAATTAGTTGATTCTAATGATAAAGGAATCAAATTTATTGCTCCACCAATCGAAATTTGTAAATTTTCACAAATCTAATGCTAAATCATAAATCCAACTTTTTGCAAGATTATTATGGTATGCATGATGATTATAATCTGTCCAATATTATAGTCCAATAGATGTTCATGTTGCAAGTATGTGCAATGGGTTTTGTCATTGATGTGAAGAAGATTTGGTGTTGTCATTAGTGTCACCAGTATGTGAAGGAGTTTGTTTCAAGGATGTGCAATTTTTATTGATTTGATGTTGTCTCTGGTGATTCTTTGATTAGCAGTATTATGTTATCATTAGTAACCTACTAATGTCAACCTCTAGTGTTGCTCTAATAAGTGAAATGATGACACATAGGGGGGCTCCACCTTTTCCAAGATGGAACACACGAAAGGGGTTTAAGACCTTTCAACCTGATGGACCCTTTAAATTTGCAAAATTTAAAGTTCCCATGTTGAAAATTTTGATCTACACACTCAGAGGTGCCCTTCAAAAATCTACCCCAGTGACCTACTTTGGAGGGTCATAATTCAGAGCTAGTTGATTTTCATGCCAAATCCCTAGGTGGGTGTATTTATTTGACATATGTGAACATTATTTCTCAATTTAAACCTCTTGTGATGAGTTTTGAAAACAAAAGCTGGAGGATTATGGGGCTGTTTTAATGTTTGCAAACTTTAAGTCTCGCAAAGTAGACTCTTGTTCAGACTGATATTTCATAGTTAGATTATCATCATGGAAAATGGATTGGTGATATGAAATACCCTCATATTTATATGCTCCTCATCTTATTTCAGAGCCACAGGATCAAGTTTGATATTTTTACCAACTCAAAAGAAAATGCAGTTTGTTTTATTTTTACATCTACATTTCTGGAATGTTTCAAGCTAGTCAACTTTGACCCCTAATATCTAGTGAATAATGTGGATTGGAGGAAATACCTCATGCACAAATTCTTAGTGGTCCTAAATGACCAAGTGTTTCCAGTGGTAGGGGTATGTGCAGGATCATCATGGAAAAAATAGGCCCTTAAGTGGCAAAAAATTCAGAAAAATTAGAGTTAGGCAACTTGACATAAAAATTTGAATAATTTATCTATATTATTTCAAAAATATGTTACAATAGAATTCATAGAAAATTGAATGTATTTTCTAAATTACTAGGTTTATTTACAAAAAAATAAAATCTATTTGGTGAAAATTTGAAATTTCAATTAAATTTCAGGGAAAAAATAAGTAGGTGTATGTCTGACCACCCTAACCAAATTCAAATGATAATATTTTTTTATAAGATTTTATATATAAGTAGAGGACTCATGTCTCAATGTGATGCATATTTTTTTGTAATTTTTTTCCAAGTAAATAATTAATTATAATTTTTTTATGAAGACTCGTATGTCTGACCACCTTAACTTGGTCAAAACTTCATGAAATTAAATTTTTTATTTTTTTATTTTATAATATGCGAATCATTGAATGTCACACGTGTTTTGGATTCAAAAAATATGATACTTTTTGAAAGCTATAGATTTTTTTCAATCAGCCTAAAAATCAAGACTTTAGTCATAATTCAATAGAAAATGAATAATAATTATTTATTAAATTCAAAGTAAAACATAATTTATATTGGTGGAAATTTGAGAATCTCCTTTAAAAACCCTTTTCATTTCATCAATTTTGGGTAAAAAAAAAGTCCCCAGCTACATACCCATCATATTGCAACTTTTTGGCCCATCATGATCCTACACATACCCGTAGCTTCCCAGGAGTTGATTTGGTATTTTTTCAAAGAGGTAATTTGGTGTGCTCAAGTTGGCTTCTGGTAGGTGCAGTTGCAAAAAATTTTGACTGAGCCACTTCCAATTTTAATATCTTGCACCTCGAGATGAATTTTCCAATTTTTTTGCTGCAATGATTTCTTGGGTCAAATGTCTACACGCGTCTTCAGTTTCGTGACTCTTGGACAAGTTTTGATGGGTTAATTAATGTGTTGCTGACTATGATAGGGCCAAAATTGGTGTTCCATAAAATTTCAAAATTTTAAATTCTAAGGACAAGCAATTTCTTGTTTTGGTTTGAAACGTCTACATCACCACTTTCATAAAAAATGGAGGCAATTTGATACATTATTTTAATGTATTTTGGGTGCGGTGAACATGTCTCAGGGGCCAGTTTACAAAGGAGGTTCTAGAAATATTTCAGCGATGCAATTTTTGAGGAAATGGGTTTTCTCTAATTAAGTGATAATGTCCCTCCACAAATTTTCTCGGCTCGAAGTGTCGTACTTTTCTAATGTTTGAAATGTTAATATTTAAAATATTGTGACTATTTTAAATATTGTGCAAATGTAAAAGGAGCATTTAGGAAAAACATAAAATACAATTTCAAATGTTCTCGAGGAAAAGAAATTTTAATTCTTGCTTCTGATTGGTTGAAATACGGCTTTCACAACTTTCACAATTTCATGCAAAGCTCACCGCACATCGCTTGTTTGCAATCTCTTTTAATTTTCTCTTATAGAACAAAATTTTGGCACCTCCAAATTACACGTTACATTACAAAGGTTTATAATTTTAGTGCTTCAAAATCTAGGAACGTATAGATGTGAATTTTCTTCGAGAATTGAGAATAATTTCATGAAAATATTCTATCTATGCAACTAGTTGTTGTCTATGGCATGCTCGCATGTCCAGGGTTCTGAGAATGAAGATAGAGTTGCATATTTTCTGGTGCAAGCATTTTATTATTTTTGTTAAATTCCATGGTGTAGTTTCAAAACTTGAAGAATGAGGGTTTCGAGTGGAGAAGATGAAGTGAGAGGATTTTTATCGCTCATCGCTATTTGTTTCCTCTTTTTTAATCTCAAATTTGTGATGAATGATCTCACCTTCACCCCATTGCACATCTTTGATTCAAGTTTCCTTTTCATTATTGCATTCTATATGGGCATTGTTGTTTTATTTTCATCGCATATCTCTAATAGGTATCACCTTTTCCATAATGTATTCGATATACGCGATGACATACTAAAGTTTGTAAAGTACGGTGGAACCCATGGTTGGCATTTAAAACAAAAGTTTCATAATTTTGTCTAATGGTGAAAAAGATATCTACTTGAAAGTGATTATAATCTGAGTGTGAAATCAAAGGTGTAGGGATAAATATTTTTATAGGCTCGATATAAAAATAAAATCCCTAATAAATTTTAATTTTAATTTGTTGAATGTAAAATTAAGTGCATGGGGGTAAAGCTCTTTTACAGCCTGAGATATATTTTAAACCTCCATAAATTGAAATCAAGATTTTGTGGCTGAAAATAATAAAGTAAAATTAGTTTCAAATGTAGCCTGATAAAGTGAATTAAATTATTCACTTTATGAAGCAAGGGGTTTTAAATGTGAAAGTCCAGTAAAGTGTAAAATACTTCATAGAAATTTAAAGCCTTCACAAACTAAAGTGGATCTTTGTATTTCTCAGAAGTAAAAGGAAAAAATGCATAGGTGAAATGGCAACTTCTTGCAGCCAAGGGTTTTCTATGAAAAATGAATAATGAAGGTGTTTTACTTAAGATATTTTTCAGCTGCAAATAACAAAAATTTATTTTCAATGGAAGCACATAATGATGATGGGTCATCATGGAGACCTGAATATTTTTCTATTATTGGGCAAGTGAAAGAAGAAGCGGGAGAATAAATTGTTGAATATGGTTTTTCTTGAGGCGGTGGGCAGTTATAGATCAAGGGAGGTGAATATTCCAGGGGTCTTTCACAGATGGATTTTAGGGCTTCTTCTGCTTCTTTATCTTTTCTTTCCTTCTCATTTGTATAGGCTATGAAAATCTAAATTAGGGGAATAAGGTAGAATTGTGTTGAGTCTGAGGGATTAACTAAATATGTAAATTGTAATAGTTGTGTTTTATTAGAAAATGTTGGCCAATTTATACAGAATATATTACTATCATGAAGTTATCTATAGATTTTTAAGCTTTTAATCACATGAATTCAATATGTCAAGAATGTTTGAATTTGTCATTGTAGCTTTCTTGTGATTGTGTTATTTGGCCATCGTTCTCTTTCAAGTAAAGATTTAAATTACTTTGATTAGATAACTGCGATTTAGAGTGGACAAGCTGGATTAGTAAGTAGAAATATATGACAAATATAAGTGGATTTGTTAATATAAGGTATTAACATATTCTAAATCCATTGGTTCAATGTTGTTTTCTAATAGGGTCTTTGTTGCAGTTTTATATTTGACTCCATGGCCCATGATTAGGCACTGATCTATCACAAAGCCTAAGACATTTTCAAAAAAAAATTATATCATTTAAAATATCAATGAATCTTTGCTTTATTGTTTAAGTTATGTATGTTCTATATATCTTCATGATATTTGAAAGATTGTAGAGATTGAATGTGAGGGAATTTTATTTGCTAACCCTCTAAATGTTTGAGATGAAGATATATAAGTTATTTTTTCTCATTAATGTTCAATAAAAATGGTATTATGCTTGAATCTAGTAGAATATAAAATACCCATTACTCATATATATGAGAACTATCCACTTGAATAGGTTTGTAGTTTGTTACATAACAAATTTATCATATTCCTAGACCTAAAATTAGGAGCACCCTCCTAAGTCTTATGGAGCTCAAAGTGAAGAAGACTTTAATAGCCTTGTTCATTTCCTTTTCTTGTCTTCAATCTGTTGATAGTGTTGATTCCTTGTCCTAAATCTGTAATCCCATGGCTTAGACACCATGTTTCTCCTTAGGATTGAAGGTTGCAAGAAAAATAACCAAAATAATGGTGACTCCGCTCGGGAGAATTTGAGAAATATTTGATAGAAGATCATCTAGACTTAAGAGTCATTGAAGCTTAAAAAAAAATTGTAACCAAAGATTTGACAATTGTGGAATCTTATTTTCCCATCTGAGTCACCAAAAAAATGGTGACTCTACTTGGGAGAAATTAGAATCTCCAGTTATAGACTGATATTTCATAGAGTTATATTAATTGAATCTGAACATCTTATTTAGATATTGAGAAATTTTCAGATCTAGAAGTTATTTTGTTGCAACAATTTCAAAGAATTTATGTGTGACTTTGTTGTTGGAGAAAACCCAGAAGGAAATTCATCTTTGAAGGAGCTTCATATTGCTTGATGGTTAGTCTTCTATGAAGAGAGGTGGCGACTTTGTCAAACGAACCTGATGAAGATGTGAAGAATGTTTCAAATCTACAACTATTTCTAGTCAAGAAGAGGAATTTGTAGTAGCTACAAAATATCTAGGTATTTTTCATGTTTTGGTTTTCAAGAAGGATAAACTCAAGTAAGTGAAAACCATATTTGAAAGTCTTAAAAATTTTGGTTCCCTATTTAGTGAAATTAAGCACTAAGAAAAGGAATAGTAGTCATAGGATTGCATACTTCTACATTATAATTTGTAGTCTCTAATATGAAGTGATATATGTAATGTTTTTGAAGAAACTCATTTAGAAGATCTTAAGCAAGTTGAGATAGAAATTTGCATTGTAAAAGGTTAATATCATGTTGTAAAAGGAGTTTGAGTTGCCTTGTATAACTGCAAAGTTAGTATGAAAAGGCTTGTAAAGGTATAATAACGTTTATCATCACCCTATGCATCCTTGTGTGGACCCAAATGTAATAATGCATAGTGTGCAGCCCATGTCATGTGATAAAAGAGGTCTCAACATTGAATGATATAGAGCAATAAATATTGATGGCACTTGTGGTTTCCCAAATGTGATACCATCATAAATCAAAAATAGAATACCAAAATTCAATGGTGAGAATTTTGAGTCAGCTAGTAAGCATCTGCAAGAATTCAATAATTTAATGGATGAATATGAGGTTGATCATGAGGATGTGATCATGAGGCTATTTTTTCAGTCTCTAAAAGGAGATGCAAGAGATTGGTTCTTTGATTTATCAAATTTCTAGTTGTATGATCAGTAAATTTATGAGCATTACAAAAGAAGAGGACGAGCCAGTCCCAACATTTAACTGAAGAGTTGCTAAAACATTAAGGGGTATTCCTAAGGTTTTGAGACTAAGTGATGCAGTGTGTTTGGTTGTTTATTTGGGAGCTTTTGATAATGAGATGAGCTATCTGCTAAGAGATAAGGATCCTAAAACCTTCCATCATTAATATGATATAGCCATGAGCATTGAAAACAACTAGAAATATGGAATGCACAAGGGTTGTTTCTCTAAAAGTGTTTTTTTCCTTGAGACACCAAATGTTGATGAAAGGTGTAAGTCAAAAGTTGAAAATAAATGTCAAAGCACTTACACCTCTATTGTTTTAGCTTTCACATCATTCCATACTGTTGATCACATAGAGCCCCAAATAAATTTTCAAGAAGTTGTATGCAATAATGATCCTATGGTTTTGGGCCATTCTCTCTCTTGCATAACGGGACATGAAGAAGAATCATCATATAATATCTATGCAATATTTATGAATAATCTATCTGCATTTCCTATGTGTCATAGACCTAAAAATTTAGAATGTATTGATTTTTTTTATGAATCTTATGAACTAGGTTTGAGTGCTTTGCCAAAGGAGTTGAAGCTTGTTAGGCTTGACCAAGTATGTGAATTTTTTTCTCTTTTTGAAAAGATTAGAAATGATCATCAAGAAAATATCATGTTTTCAGCCTACAATGATGATGTTTTTGCTGCCCCATTGAGTCAAATAGTGAGATATCACATGAAGAAGAAGAGAGTACGACAAATTTTGAAAATGTACATCTTAATGAAGCAAGTGAAGTGAGTGGCACATTCATTGGTTATGTAGATAATTATCATAGTTTTCGTATTTCAAATACATGGTCTAGTGAACAGAGGGAGGTATGCGAAGTTATCCCATGTTGTAACTCTCCTAATCAAGGAATAGAAATGGGACCAAGTATTCAACATGGTGAATCAACCCAAGAGATTTGTGGTGTTGAAGTATGTGTAAAGAGACAATCTAAAGAGCATGAGCTTGAATACATTTTTGGTATTCTCCTAGGTTTTGATTCTTTTGAAGAGTCTAGTACCTATAGTCCTATGGAGGATATAAGACTGAGAAATAAATTTGAAGAGCCTTTTGACCATGCTATCTAATATTATGTGGATATGGAAGAAATTTTAGATATATATGTTGAACAATCAGAGGATGAAATGAAAGAAAGTATTGGTTGTTGTGAGCTTAGGGCTGATTTTGATTGTGCCTATGAAGAGGACAAGTTGACTGCCATGTTTTAGAGTATAGTGATACTACGAAAGATTTGGAGCTTTGTGTGGAGGAGGTAGAAATGTTTGCATCAAAAATAAATGTAATGGAAAATCCCTTATTTGATGAGCCTCCATCTTCACTAGAGATGAAAAATGATGATCCTTATTGGTGTAGAGATAATCAACTCTTTGCTGAGAATTATGATGATGCATCTAACACATGGTTAGAATGTGGCATTCTGAAAAAAAAAAATACATTGATGTGCTCCTTGAGGGAATTACTTATGAATGTTTTACATTTGGTATAGATGTTTCAGGTAAGGTTGAGTATCATGATGCCAACTGCTTGGAAGGGTATGAATTTTTTCAACTTCTAGTTAAATTGGGAAGTATTTTGATGGAGCATGACAATAAAATAAAGAGCAAGGAATTCTATTTTCAATATGAATATATGTCATGTGATGATGAATTTTTTTAGTCTACTCCTGGTTATACAATGCAGAATGACAAAGATTACATTAGGAATGATATGTTTAGAAAAGTTGTGAGAGATGTTAATGGTAATGTATGCGATTCGTTAGATTTGGGTGATAAGAATATATTTATGCTTGTAAGAAGAAGGCTATACTTATTTTAGTGGTATGGTAGAGGTACATGTGGGTTTAGGGAAATACGTTCATTCAATAGGCTGGTCTTTGATAGAGGCAAACATTGGTTCTCCTTTTCATTTGGTGGCTTAGGGCCATCAAATATGGTTTGAAATTTTGGATAGAGACTCTGCTACCCAATGTTTTTGGCACTTTCTCTACTCTCCAGAGGTTTGGAATCTCGCCATGCCCGCAAGGGGCATGCTTCCGCAGTCGGAGCCACTAATGGAAACTTTAAATTTGCAAAATTCAAAGTTCCCATTTTGAAAGATTTCATCTACGCACTCAGAGGTGCCCCTGAAAAATCCGCCCCAGTGACCTACTTTGGAGGGTCATAATTTAGAGCCTATTTATTTTCATGCCAAATACTTGGGTGGGTGTATTTATTTTAAATATTTAAACATGCTTGCTCAATTTAAGCCTCCTGTGATGAGTTTTCATAGAGTTTTGAAAATAAAAGTTGGAGAGTTTTGGGACTGTTTTGTTGTTTGCAAACTTTCAGTCTCATGAAGGGGCTTCCAATTTAGACTGATATTTCACAGTTGGATGATTTTAATGGGAAATTGATTGGTGCTCTACATTACCCTCATATTTATATGCTCCCTCACCTAGTTTCAGAGCCACAGGATCAAGTTTCATATTTTGACCAAGTCAAAAAAAAATGTAGTGTGTTCTATTTTTACATTTGCATTTCTAGAATGTTTCAAGGTGGTCAACTTTGACACCTAATATCTGGTGAAGAATGTGGATTTAAGGGAATCCCTTTTGCAAAAATTCTCAGTGGTCCTAAATAATCTATTGTTTCTAGTGGTAGCTTCCCAGAAGTTGATTTGGTATTTTTTCTAGGAGGTAACTTGGTGTGCTAAAGTTGGTTTCAGATAGGTGCAGTTGCAAAAAGTCTGATTGAGCCACTTTGAATTTTAATATCTTGCACCTTAGGATTAATTTTTACAATTCATTTGCTACAATGAGTTCTTGGGTCAAATTTATGCATGGTTGTTCAGTTTTGTGGCTCTTGGACGAGTTTTGATGGGTTAATTAATGTGTTGCTGACTGTGACAGGGCCAAAATTGTTGTTCCAAAAAGTTTCAACTTTTTAAATTCTAAGGATAAACCATTTAGGTTTTTGGTTTGAAATGGTTATAGCTCCATTTTCATCAAAACTGGAGGTCATTTGATACATTATTTTAATGTATTTTGGGTGTAGTGAACACATCTCAGGGGCTAGTTTACATAGGAGGGCCCAAAAATGTTTTAGAGATGCAATTTTTCAGGAAATGAGTTTTCTCAAAATAAGTGATAATGTCTCAATGCAAATTTTCATGGGTCCTGGTGTCCCGGTTTTCCTACAATAAATTTCATCATTTGGTGTGCAGGTGTAATTAGAAGCCACATTTTTCCTAATATTTCAAATATTGTGGCTATTTTAAATATTGTAAAAAATTAAAAGGAGCATTTAGGTCAAACATAAAATACAATTTCAAATATTTAGGAGGAAAAACAAGTTAAATACTGGCTTCTGATTGGGTGAAATACGACTTTCATGGCTTTCACAATTTCATGCAAAACTCATTGCCCATCACTGGTTTGCAGTCTCTTTTCCTCATCAAATCAATGATGGAGTGATACCATGTTCTCTCATTTCCTATCGCTATTATGTTTTTCCCTTTTCTCTTTGCATTCGTAGTGGGCAATATGCATATCAAGATAGTGGTTGGTTGTAAAGAATGCATTATGGAACAAAATATTGGTGCCTTCAAATTACATGATACAATACAGTGGTTCATAATTTCAGTGCTCCAAAATCTAGGACTGTACAACTGTGAAGTTTCTCTGAGCATTGAGAATAAATTTATGAAAAAAATCTATGTATGCATCTAGCTGTTGGCCATGGCCTCCCTTCATGTCCAGGGTTGTGAGAATGAAGATAGAGTTCCATATTGACTGGTGCAAGCATTTTCTTGTTGCCATTAAATTTCATGGTGTAGTTGTAGAACTTGGGGAATGAGGGTTTCGAGTGGAGAAGATGAAGAGAGAGGATTTTTATTGCTCATCACTATTTGTTTCCTCTTTTCTCATCTAAAATTCTTGATGAGCGATCTCACCTTCACCCCATCACACATCTCTAATTTGTGTGCATTTCCTTGTTGCACTCATGATGGGTGATGCTATTTTTTTAATTAGGAATTACTAATAGGTTATCACCTCTTCCATAATGTATTCGAGACATGATGGCCCAGTAAAGTTTGGAAATTTTGGTGGTACCCATGGTTGGAATTTAAAACAAAAGTTTCATAAAGTTTTATAATGGTGAAAAAGATATGTAGTTGGAAGTGATTATAATATAAGTGTGAAATCAAAGGTGCAGAGAAAAATATTTTTATAGGATTGATATAAAATTCAAATCCCTCACAAATTAAAATTTTAATTTGTTGAATGTAAAACTAAGTGCACAAGGGTAAAGCTTTTTATAGCACAAGTGATAAATTTTGAACCTACGTAAAATGAAATCAAGATTTTGTGGTTTAAAATAATAAAGTAAAATTAGTTTCGAATGCAGCCTGATAAAGTGAATTAAATTATTCACTTTATGAAGCAAGGGGTTTTAAATTTGAAAGGCCAATAAATTTCAAAATACTTCACGGGAATTTAAAGCCTTCACTAAAGTGGATCTTTGTATTGCTGGGAAGTAAAAGTGAAAAATGCTCAGGTGAAATGGAGACTTCTTGCAGCCAAGGGTTTTCTATGACAAATGAAGAATGAAATATTTTTAGTTAAGATATTTTTCAGCTGCAAATAACAACAGGATATTTTCAATGGAAGGGCATCAAGAATTATACCTCATCATGGAGAGGAATATTTTTCTATTATAGGGAAAGTGAAGGAAGAAGCTAGAGAAAAAATTGTTGAATAGGGTTTTTCTTTAGGTAGTGGGAAGTTACAGATCAAGGGAGCTAAATTTTCGAGGTGTCTTTCACTGATGGATTTTAGGGCTTCTTCTACTTCTTTATCTTTTCTTTCCTTCTCATTTTTACAAGTTCTGAAATTCTAATTTAGGGGAATAAGGTAGAATAATGTTGAGTCTGAGTCTTAAACTAAGTATGTAAATCATAATAGCTAGGTTTAATGAGAAAATGTTAGCCAATTTGTACAAAAATATATTACTGCCATGAAGTTATCTCCACATTTGTAATATTTTAATCATATGAATTCAATATATCAAGGATGGTTGAATTGGTCATTGCAACTTTCTTATGATTGTGTTGTTTAGCCATGGTTCTCTTTCAAGTAAAGAGTTAAATTACTTTGATTAGATAACTGTGATCTAGAGTGCACAAGTGGGATTGGTAAGTAGAAATTTATGACAAATATAAGTGGATTTGTTAATGTAAGGAATTAACATATTTTAAATTCATTTGTTGAACCTAGTTTGCTGATAGGATCATTGTTTCAGTTTATTATTTGACTCCATCGCCCATGATTAAATACTGATCTGTCACAAAGCCTAAGACATTTTTAGAAACAATTCATATCATTTAAATTCTCAATGAATATTTTATTTCTTGTTTAATTTATCTCAATTCTATATGTCTTCATGATATTTGAAAGAGTGTAGAGGCTGAATGTAAGATAATTTTATTTGTTAACCCTCTAAATGTTTTAGATGAAGATATCTAAGTTATTTATTCTCTACAATGTTCAATGAAAATTGGATTATGCTTGAACCTTATAGAATATAAAATATCCGTTACTCATATAGCTAAGAACTATCCACTTTCATAGGTATGTAGTTTGTTAGTTGACAACTTTATCATAAGCTTGGACCTAAAATCAGGAACAACCTCTCGAGTCTTGTGGAGCTCAAAGTGTAGAAGGATTTCATAGCCTTGTTCGTTGGTTTTTCTTGTCTTCAATCCATTGATAGTGTTGATTCATTGTCCTAAATCTATAATCTCCTAGTTTAGGCACCATTTTTATCCTTAGGATTGAAGGTTGCAAGAAAAATAACCAACACCACCTATTTACTTCAAGTTTCGTTCAAGGATCCTTAGAGATCTCAATCCAGGGATGGAATGAGGGAAAGAGATCTGCATTAAGGTTATTTAGGGTGTGATTAAAGACAATAAGGGGGTTCACCACCATGAAAATAATTGGAAAGACAAGTAATTAAAGTAACGTGCAAAACCTAATGATATGATCTAGAAAATGAACTCAAATCAAAATTAAAAACTAGAGGTAAATAGAGGTTTACCTGGAAAATTGAAGAGGCTTGAAATAGGGTCTATAATCCTAAAATTATGAATTTTGAAGCACACTGGGACTCATATGCTAGTAGGGGTAATTTATTCCTAGTTTAGTGTTTGAGGCCGAAGATCTAGAATCTAGAACTACTAAACCATGATCTATAGAAAATGCTTCAAATTTGGTATACTGGGACTCATACACTAGAATTCATGATTTACTCCTGGTATTAGGGTTGATCTAAAACTTTGATATCCTCTAGTGTTCTCCTGTAGCTTCACTATTGTCAAATATTTGAGTCTAAAACATTGAATTCTTCTTTGTAGATGTATTTCTGTGAAGATGACAACCTCTTGACAACTTGACAACTTTCCTCAATCTTGAAACTTAGTCACCAAAGGATCTTCAAGCTCCAAAACACCTAGATCCATAATCACACATGTAGAGGGAGAGAAACAAACTTGTTGATTGTTAGGAAATAGCGGTTTTCCTTCATCAAACCCTATTTATGTAATTAAACCTTATGACGAAATAATGAAAAATGAACATGAACAATGAAACATAATCAATGATACCTTGAATGATGTCTTGAAACGTAACTCTGCAATCTAATATGAAGTGGCCATGAAGAATGTAGATCTTGATCTTCAATTAGATGTGGATCAATACTTAACTTGGATCTTCTATGCTAGAACACAACACTATCTCAAGAACATGCTTGATGTTGTATGTCTTTGACATGATGATGGATCTTGAATTGCTACAAGAATATTCTTCAAATCTGCCTTTGAATTCTCTTGAAATACTCTTGAATGTCCTTGAATTCTCTTGAGAACTATTATGGAAATTCTCTTGATTTCTTATGAAAATATAGGATAAAAATATGTAAAATAACCTTGTATTCATACTTGTTTATGACAAATTTATTGAAATTACAACACTACAAGCTGACATCATATCTAGGAGGATGAAATACCACAAAGAATTGAATTCAAAATGTGTCTTTTTTAGAGCAAGACTTATATGCCAATTGTGGCGTATGAGTTCCAATATATAAAACTTGATACACATAATTCTAAGAGTGTCTTTTTTAATGTGTAATTTGAAATCAGGTCCCAAAACCTAGGTGGGACTCATATGTCCAAGGCGGTATATGAGTCCCATATCACTAGATCTGGAACACATGACCCAAAACACTGAATTATGGTTTTTAATTTGATAAGTGTAAGGATTATCCATGGAAATATGCAATTAATAAGGCTTTTCAATGAAAATAGGACCAATTAAGGCATAAATAAGACCAATTAATTAATAAAACCCTAGATTAGTGTGAATGTGTGAAGATACACTTTATAAAACTGTAAACAAGGAACCTTTAAGTCCATTTTATTATTAATTATTCATTAAAAAATTAAGTGTGAGAAAAGGTTACGTTTTTCTACACTAACCTTATAATCAACTCAAAATTTGGTAGACTTGGTGTGAAAACCCTAACTAGGACTCATTCAACCCTCTGGGTGATTTAGTCCATATACAAGTGTTTTTTCTAGGATTTCTTTGAATTTTGTGTTGTGTATTTTTCAACATTTGAACCCTTTAAAAACCATAACTGGGACTCATATGCCCCTTTGGGTGATTTAGTCTCATACCAGACCTAAAACTGCCTTTTACAATTGTATAATAAAAAAAGTAGTGGCTCACCAAAATGAATGAACAAGATGATCAACCACAACTTCTCACTATAAAACATGCAATTATGTGCATGATATGATGCAAATAATAATAAATATTAATACTAACTATTATAGCAACAATGAGGGAGGTTTTCAGAGGCTAGAATGGTGCGTACCTTGCTCCAAGAAGGTTATTTTTTGGTCACAAAGGACTCATTCGCCTTGACTGGTCAATGGGTCCCTATTAGGGTTTCTAAAACTAATATTTGCATCATTTTCCTTGATGTATGCACTCTCAGATCCTTAGTGGTCAGCTCCCAAAAACCTTAAACAAATTTTGTAGCCTTGTTTACGTGTTCTTGCAATGTGAATGACAACTTTGTAACTCTACAACTTTGACAATTTTGCTCCAATCTTGCTCTCCACTTGGTCTTCAACTTATAAATATGAAAGCACACACTCAAGCGGAGGAAACAATTGTTGATTTCTAGTGAATGGGGATTTTCCTAAGTCAAAACCTTTTTAGGTAATTAAACCAAATGATGAATTAATGAAATTGAAGCATGAAACATGAAACAATGAAATGTTGATACCTTGGAAGATGTCTTGGAATGTAAATCTGCAAACTAACATGAAGTGACCATGGATAATTTAGATCTTGATCTCAAATTATATGTCGAACAATTCTTGCAAATAGATCCTCAATGCTACATCAAAAACATAAGCTCAAAAACATGCTTGGATACACTATTCCATTGACATGATGATATGACCTTGAACTACTGTAATAAAATCGTGATAATATACCTTTGAATTCCCTTGAAATGCTCTATAATTCTCTTGCTCTTTGTCTCATGAAGTCACATAAATTTTCTAGGAGAAACAATGTGAATTAACCTTATATTTACACTAAATCTATGAGTTACCGCAAAATTCAAATAACTCAAGTCAACATCAGATCTAGGATTGAGAATCATTAGTATCCTACCTCAATCAAATTAAAAAATGGGTGTAGTATGTAAGGAGGACCCATTCATCACTAAAGGAAAATGGATCCTAGCACAACTTTCTAGGACCATGATTCAGAGGGATGAAATAACATCAAAAAACCATTTGAAAAATTACAAGAAAGGGGTCTTCTATGTGGAGAGGAACCATTCACCACTAAAGGAAAATGGGTCCTAGAACCATTTACATTTTTCCCCCACTTTAGTGACAGTTTCCCCCATGGAAAATTCACACTAAATTATACATTCAAGACACATAAGTATGTATCAATAAAAAAAGGTACATAGTCATACCCTATCAAAGGCTAAGAAAAACAAATAAAAACACAACTATTCCAACACACTGTGGAATTGGGTTATTTGTCTGTGACATATTTTTCTCACTTTGGGGTAATGGAACCTGAGTCTATCCACTAGGTGAGTTATCCCAACATGAGTGCTCACTTTAGGGTAGTGGAACCTCAATCTATCCACTAGGCGAGTTATCCTAATGAGGTGGCCAACCATACCAAAGTTATCCTTCTGACAACTTTGATAAGACACCATAATGTAATGCTTTCTGTATTCTTTTGAATTTCATGTCTATAAGTTTTTGTTAAAGGGAATTTTTCTTTTCTCATGTAAGGTCTTCTTCTTAGAGGACATTGTGCCTAATGTATCCAAGAGAGGAAAAGTCAAATAATATCGTATCACAACTTATGGGATGCCTCTCGCTTCACATCATGGCACTAAGGGAAATCATATTCTTAGAAATATCACACACTTGGAGGACATAAAAACTAATGACATCGCCAAGAAAATGATATGTCACAAGAAAAAAAATTATTCCATGAAATATGGCGAAAGATCTCATTGATGTATGCCCCCACTTTAAAGAAATTTCTAACACCATTACCATGATAAATTGCTTTAAAGTAGTCGATGTTTTTTTCTAATACATGAGATGTTTCCTCGAAAAACCCTATGCCAAGTCATATGTTTTTGAAATAAAGCTACGTCATGAAATAGGAAGGAAGGTGTTGCAAGTATGAATGAGTATGGTGGTGTTGTCATTAATGTTCTCATTGATGTCAAGATAGTACATGTCATTGCAGTGAAAGGAAACAAGTGATTGAAAGTGGTGCATGTATATTTAAGATACTATAGATATTTTGTGAGTACATGGATCTATCTTTATGGTGTTGCAGGTTTTGCGATATGATGAGTTACCAAGTGCTTTTGAGAAATTTAATAAATATTGAAGACAAAATTGTGTGTGTTTAGAATTTCCTCTGGTATGTGCTCCAAATTTCTTATGTGTTGATCCTATGCTTGTGTGGATCTGAAGTTCTATGTAATGAAATCCTTGGGTGACATATCATGGATCATACCTTTTGGTTTGAT
The DNA here is from genome assembly GCA_007115665.2 of Sequoiadendron giganteum. NCBI lineage: Eukaryota > Viridiplantae > Streptophyta > Pinopsida > Cupressales > Cupressaceae > Sequoiadendron > Sequoiadendron giganteum. Next base: position 327,447,748 of record CM021110.1, read on the forward strand.
GAAGAATGAAATTTGAGTTCACCGGTTTGTGAACTGGTCTGGTAGAGTTGTTTGTTTGTGGATTGGGAGAAATGTACCTGGTTCGTAGTCCTTTGCTGGTTTGTTTCAGGTCTTGTAGATCTTGAAGAAGGCTTCTAATGGTGTTATCTTTGTTCTATCAAAGGTTTTCCCGGTTTGGTGCTCCAAAATACTAGTTTCTGAGTTACTATGTGTGTCTATATAGTCTACAGGGACTGATGGAAAGTGTTTTGTGTATGAAGGTTCTTGTAGTAGCTCTGGATGAATTTGTAGGTATCTAAGATGTGTTCCAATATATGGTGAAGCATGTTATGTGTTATGCATGTTTTCTTCTTGTTGTGGAAGTGTTTACTTTAAATTTCATTGGTGTTTTCATTAGGTTTGGCCGACCTGGTGTTTACACATCATGGAAAGGATAAGTATCAATTAAGCAAGTGTGTGGTGGATCCAATATATTATTTTGGGTCCTAGTTAAGTGTTGGTTTGGTCCACTCTCATTCTTATCCCTTGCAAGAATGTTGAGTTTTTGACCTAATTTGAATTTGTAAAATGAAGAGTGTGTAGCCAACCTTGGAAAAATTATCTAAGATTGAAGATGGTATAAATACAAGACAAGATGTTAATTATTATAGATACAAGTATGAGAATCAAGGTAGATGCGAGAGATTGTGTGAAAGTGAACTAAGGTAGAGAGAAATTCAATCTGTTTGACTCCTTAAACTAGTGAGCTGATGGTGTCTGCAATTCTCTCATCAAGGTTGCAGATGTGTGGAAGTTGTTGTGGTGGATCTTCTATTGCATTGAGATAATGTTCTTTGTGTAAAATTCTTCTTTCTATCTTTCTATATCTATAGGAAGTGAGCCTCCCATTTGGACAGTGAGTCCTATCTAGACAATGAGTCCTATCTTGCATAGTGAGTTCTCTAGTGAGCCTCTTTGTAACTGGTTTTGTAATTAATATTATATTGTGAGTTAATCATCACCATGGTTTTTCCCCTTATTGGGATTTCCACGTAAATCTTGTGTTTCTTGTGTTTTCTTTTTGTTATCTACACTTCATGCTCATACTTAATAACAATTTAAAGTGAACATGGAATTGTTTAAGATCTATGATGATTGTGATTAGATACAACTAATTCACCCCCCCTCTTAGTTTCCTTGTTCATTTCAATAGAAGGGGTTACCCCCAAAATGAAATACAAAACATAGGAAGAAAGTATGTCACATGCAAGCCAACTTAAGGCATTCCATCCACATCCCAAGTTTTCTCTTACATATACATGGAAGTTAGTCATCTAGAAAAAAGAGACAGTTACAAGTGACATACAAGGACAAACCTACTTTACCCCATACCCCCACTAAGTGTGGTACAAGAGTGAACCAAGGATGGATGATGGTATGACACTCCTTGTGATAAGAAAATGATTTGAAATGACTGTAAAACATGCAATAGGGATTATCCTATGATCCTACAACTATTACATAGCAAGGAGAAGAAACTAATGTTATTGATTATAATGAGTAAAGAAAGTAACAATTGTATACATATCTAATGAAATATTTCCACATGTAGTATCTATTAGTTCAAGATGCACCAAAGTTAAACTTGTCTTGAAAGAATCTTTTGTAAGTTTGATATTAAGTGAAGGACCTTTTGATACTTTTATTTATATCAAAGGACAATAACCATAACCACAAGTTGTTTCTTGCGTGTTAGGATCTATAGGGACACAAATACCTTGTTCTCTAGCACCACATCATTTTCCATTATAACCAAGTTGTCTCATAAGTTCATAACCTTTTCCATAAATATTTTTCATTTATTTTGGAGTTGGTGGTTGTTTATAATTATCTTCATCAAAGTTTGTTGTGTATGTTGTGTTTTCTTCTAGAGTGGTTGAGGTGGATTCTTTTGAAGGGTCTTCTAAATTTTGTGTTGACATTACTACTTTTTTTAGTTTCCCTTTTTAATTATTTCTTTAGGATCTTGTATTCACCCATGAATGTAGGTGTGAGATCCAACGATCCCAAATCATCTATTGATATCATTGTGAAGGGTTGAGGACACATATCTTTTTTTTCTTCTTGCATGGTTTCCACTAGTGTAGTTGGTGTCATTTTTTTCAAAGAATTTTTCTTGTCTTCTTCAAGTCGTAACTCACTGTAAGGGTCAGGATCATCTTCAATTGTGTACACTTTGTTGTTGTAGACATACTTCATTTTACAATGAAGGGTAAAAGGCACAACATGCATCTCATCAATCCATGTTCTTCCTAGTAAGAGGTTGTATGAAATATCATGAGGCATAACATGTAATAGAGTTTGTAATGTAGCCTTTCCAATTTTAATAGGTAATGTGATGACTCCTACGTTGCCAAACTCATGCATAGATAAAGAATCAAGGAAAATTTCACTCTTATTCGTATTGAAAAGAGAAAAATGGTGACCTCATTATTTGGCTTCTAGGGTTTTGGACCTAAAACAAAGGAGATCAATTTATGTTCTCTTTTCACTCAAGAAAAAACCCTTGAGATTTCAATGCAAAAGAGATTCAAATCTGGAAAAGGGAATGTTCTAGGGATTGAATGATGTCAACTGAGGGGTTCACCACCAAGTGTAAAATTCGAAAAGAATATGTTTGAAAACATAGTGAGATATGCAAAATGGCCTATAAAGATGCAAAAAATGCAATAAGAAGTTATGAAACTAAAATGTGTGCACCTGGGAGACTGAAGAAGGTAGAGTGGAGATATGGATCACTAAAAAAAAATTTGTTTATGTTGATTGGGAATCTTTCGCAAAGTTTGACAAATCAGTCCAGTTTTGGAGGAAATATGTAGGAACAAGTTTTAGCCAAAAGGGTATCCAAATTTGCAAAGATCTTGTTTAGGCCTGTACAGTGGGACTCATTCTCTAATAGTGGTGAATCAATCCACTTCTACTTTTCTAGAAATTCTAAAGTGGATTTTGGGCCTCTCGGTCTACTCTTCTCTTTTTGACTAGTTTTTAGATCTGAATCTGCAAAATACCACATGTGGATCTTCTCCAAGTTTCTCCAAGGTTGAAGGAAAACTTTGACAACTTTAGAGACTTGACAAATTTTCTCCAACTTTTCTCTAAAAATTTGCACCCTAGACCTACAAATCACACACAAGAAGAGGGAAAAATGTTGTGGGGGGTTAGAGAATAGGGATTTTCCTTGGTCAAACCCCTTGTTTGTAATTAAACCTTGAAATGAAATAAAATTTGAAGTGATAATGATGAATGAACAAAATGTAATGTTACAACTCACCAAACCCTAGAAATAAGGTGCTGCAATTATGCTTGAAATGGTTGCAATGGATGTGGTTCTTGAATCTTGCTTGATGTTGATAGATCTTGAATGCAATGCTTGCTTGGATCATGAACTCTACATCACAATTGTTAGCACAATAACAAACATGAAGAATGTGATCTTTGACATGATGATTGATGGTCTTGAGTTCTCATGAATGATTCATAATCTTCCATTGAATTCCTTGAATGCTCTTGCTTGAATTCTCTTATGAACTCAATTTTCTATAAGGATGAGTACTTGAATGCTTAGGGGTGAAATGAGAGAAATAGCCTTGTATTTATACTCAATTATGCAAGAATTATCGAAATTACAACACTACAAGCCGACATTAGATCTAGGAGAATAAAATCCCTCCAAAAATTTAATTTAAATTTGAATTTTGGTCACATGGGACTCATTCACCCTAGGTTATGAATGAGTCTGATCACACATAATGTATGGGACCAAAAATCAAAAGTGTCTAGAAATATGTGAAACCTACATCGGGGCCAAAAAGACCTAGGTGGAACTCATTTGCCCAAGGTGGAAAATGAGTCCCAGACACTAAATCTGGGCCACACAGGCCAAGAACACATGACTTATGATTGGTTACTAGTTGATGTTGGGATTATCCATGAAGAGATACAATAAATGAGGATTGAGGAATCAAAATAGGGCCAATTAAAGCATGAGAAAGCCAAATTATTAATGACAAACCTAGAGAAATGTGAAAGTATGTTACAACGATTTACAACACTCCTAATAAAGCAAGATTCATGTTAATTATGATTCAAATTATGTTTATTATACTTAGTTAATTGATAAAACCACATAAATGTGTGAAAGTTTGTCACAAAGCTTTACAATACATTCACAAGGTACCATTAAAATACATTAGTTCACAAGGGCCCATGACCTAATGTGAATGTGTTATCCATATTACAACATTAAATCAAGGCAGCATTAAGCCAAAATTTTCAAGGAGGACCCAAACAAGTGTGAAAATGTCAAATGAGCCTTTTTTGACACTACATTTAGGCCCCACTTTAGTGAGAGGATGAACCTTCTTCAAACTCACACTAAAGTAGACAAACATGCATTAAGAGGGGTTCGACTATACCAATGCTAGCAAGATGAGATGACAATGATCAAGAGGGATAATCAAGATCCCATGGAAAACCAACACAAGCACAAAGGAACACACATGAAAATGCTGTAAAGAACAACAAGGCCAATAATACACTAACAAAGATGAAAAATAGAGAATAAATATAAGAGTGTCAGATCAAGCTTTGATCATTTGTACATCTTGATGTGGATCAGATCTAGGTTGTTTGTTCAAAAAATGCATACTCACTTTGAGGCAACCAAACTCGTGGTTGTCCACCGAGTGAGAAGTTCTAAAAGGTGAGAAACATACACTCATTGATGGTATGTACTCACACACATATGCAATTGGCTACGGGGAAATTCATGCCTCAGATTGGGCTTCCCGCTAGACCATACCAAAGTTACACCTCTTGATAACCTTAATAAGGTGCCACACAAAAAAATATTTTTTGAGCTTCATGAGACAAGAAAAAATTTGTATTCTTGGAGCTCATGAACAAACAAGATGGCTCTACAAGAATTCAAGTTGTATTATGCAAGGTGGCCGTATAAAAAAAAATGCAACATGCAAAGATAGGAAATATTCAAAGGAGTCTTTCTTAGTTAATGTGAGGTCTTTAACTTAGGGAACATTGTGCCTAATTTCTCCAAGAGAGAACCAATCAAAGATTATAAGATTCACAACTTAGAGGATTTAGTGTGTCACATCAAGCCACTAAGAGGAATGTAATATGCGAAGAGATATCACACTCATGAAGGACATCATACCCAATGTCATCCAAAAAGTGACAAATGCATCGTATGAAGCAAGAAGGCTACACTAAGAACCATGAAAATAAAAATAATGGAAAAGAATAATGCCAATGTATGCCCCAACTTTAAATAAATTTATAAACACCATGTTGTGAGAAATTGATTTAAAGTAGCAAATGAAAAATGCAAAAAGAAAGAAATAAGAGCCAACTTGGAAATCCATATGCTACTGAGTAAGGATGTGTCATGCGAGAGAAAAGAAAAGAGAGGGATTGCCCCCAAAATGAAAATACCAAACCCATAAGGGATCTATCGATTTGGGGTTAGTATTTTTTTTTTCTACAATATTTTTTAGAGAGCTCGGAACTATCATCATTCCCCAAATAGACATAAAACGTGAAGAATGACATGAAGAGAGAAAAAAAAAAGGAAAAACTTGGGTCAACATGGAAGAGACATAGGGTGTCTCGACACCTTACATCATCCCCAAAAGAGAAAAAAAATAAAAAGATAAAGATGAAATGAAAACACAAAAGAAAAGGAAAGCCTTTTGGGTCAACATGAGGGATACATAAATGTCTCAATGTATTGTGTCATCCCCAGAAGAAAAACACAAGAAAAAGGATAAAAATGAAAAGTGAAAGTGATGCATGACATAAAGAAGAATGAAAGTACAAATAGTGGAATGTCACAAAGAGAGAAAATATAATGTCACGGGAGATCACATCATGCACATGCAATCACATAAAAGAAAATGAAAAAGGAAATGATGCAAAAAAACTAGTAAGGAAAATGTCAGTCAACCTATGACCAATTCATCCATCTACCAATCTCAGTCTATATAATTGGAAGGTGAATGATGAACCTAAGGGACAACTAAAAATGTGTTACTTGGACAAAGCTAACAACTTCTTGCCCCTACTGAGTGCGAAGCAAGAATGAGCCAAGGTATGAGATGGGAAGTGTTATGTAATAGTCAGAATAGCATGCTTTACAACTATTGTATCACAAGGGGGGAAGCAAGTTTAGGAAATCACACGATGGCATTCATTTCCATCAAAGTGACATTTCTTTAATATTAATTGGAATGCACGACACTCATCGGTACTATGTCCAAGAATTCGATGAAATGTACAATGTGGGACCTTTGCATCCTTAGGATGGAGGACTGATCTATTCATAGGTGGCAATGTTATTAATTATTTATTCAAAAGAAATTGAAGCTTTTGTTCACTTTCGAGTGGTGGATGAGGAGGTTGTAGCTTTTGTAACTCGTAAGGTATTTTGTTCTTGCTAGATTCACCGACTTCTCTAGTTGAAGGTTGCAGAGGAGAACCTAAGGAGATCCTCACATTGTTATGAATCATTGGATTTTCTTTAGGAAGAAAAACATTTAGATTGGGATGATGATCTAAGATAACTATACCATCACTATGAAGCCTTAGATATTCTTTAGGAATATGTTTTCTATGACGGGGATCTTAATATTCTATCCCCTTTGTATTTTCCTCAGTTGGCATATTCTCTAGGAGAACTGATGAATTTAATGTTTACTTGTTGTATCACACCCTTGTTTGCTCAAGATTGTGAAGCCTTTTCCATATGTTTCTTGAGGATTGATGGGAGTGTTTGTGAACTTGTTATCATAAAAGGGTTGAGTGTTTACTTGCTTAGAGAAACTAGGTTCACCTATTGTAGGGAACTTAAGATTGAACTTTTGTTTTAGGATGCAAATAACCAAACATCTCAAGAGGTGGTATGGTAGGAGGTTTTGGTTGCTTCATGGATGGATAAAAGGATGTGTTAGCCTCTAGGCTATTAAGACAATTGTTTAGGAACTTATCCATGTTGTCATCATCTTCTCCAATTATGTCAACATCATGAGGACACCATGAATTAGGAGTTGAGTGAGCATGAGTGAGTTTAATGTCATTAGGGTCATTTCGAAAGGCAAAACTTGATACATCCACTAAGGATTTTAATGACATCAAAATTTTACTAAAGAACATATCCATGATGCAAATTTCAGATTCTAAACTATGAAACAATGTTGTGAATGCAATTTTCATTTGTAAGCAATGCACAAGAGGAATAAATATAAGCTAAATGCAATGAATTGAATGAAACAAAAATTCTGCAAATTGAAGCATAAAGCCAATAACAACAAATATAAGCCCAAAATCTAAACTTTGAGTGCCATAAAATGTAGTGTATAATATGCAAAGGGATTGATTCGCCCAGAGTGGTGAATGATTCCAAGACACTAATTTTTTGAAAATTTTCAAAAAAATTGAGTTGAATTTTATGATTTGTATGTTTTTTGATGCAAGTCTAAGATGCAAATGTATAATTTTACTGATTTTTTAAGAAATGAAATGAAATAATGCAAGCTAAATTATCTTTTCCCTAATGCAAAAATTGAAACCCTAGAATGCAAATTAACTAATGCAAGATTTAATGCAATGTTAATGCAAGCTAAATCTAGGATGTAAATGCACTCCAAATCAGAATTATGATGCTCTAAATGTAGGTTCACCAAAATTGAAAGAATAAAATGGTGACCTCCCTCTTTGGCTTCTAGGGTTTTGGACCTACAAGGAAGGAGACCAATTTTCATGCTCTTTTCACTCAAGAACAAACCCTTGATATTTCAATGCAAAGGAGATTGAAATTTGGAAAAGGGAATGTTCTAGAGATTGAATGATGTCAACTAAGGGGTTCACCACCAAGTGTAAACTTGGAAAAGAAGATTTTTGAGAATACATTGAGATATACAAAATGACCTAGAAAGATGAACAAAATGCAATAAAAAGCTATGAAACTAAAATTTGTGCACCTAGGAGATTGGAGAAGGCATAGTGGAGATCTAGATCACTAAAAAATCTATTGTTTATGTTTATTGGGACTGATTCACCAAGCTAGGTGAATCAATCCACTTTTTGGGAAAATGTGTAGGAAAATTTTGAGTTCTCATGATGAAAAAAGTTGATTTGCACAATCAAAAGAGCACCTGATTTTTTTTCCCTAGTGACCTACTTTGGAGGGTCATAAATCAGAACTAGTTAATTTTCATATCAAATCCTTTGGTGGGTATATTAATTTGTGAAATGAAAAAATGTATGTTAAATTTCAGCCTCTTGTGATGATTTTTGATGGGGTTTTGAAAAACAAAGCAGGAGGGTTTTGGGACTATTTTGTTGTTTGCAAACTCAGTCCTGCGAAGTGGCCTCCTGTTCAGACTAATATTTCATAGTTGGATGATTTTCATGGAAAATGGATTGGTACTCTGCATTCCCTTCATATTCATATACTCCATAGCCTAGTTTAAGAGTCTCAATATCAAGTTTGATACTTTTACTAGGTCAAAAGAAAATGCAATTTGTTCTATCTTTAGATCTGCATTTCTTGAATGTTTCAAGGTCAAGTTTGACCCTTGCTATCTTGTGAAGAATGTGGATTGAAGGAAATACCTCTTGTGCACATAGTCAATGGACCTAAATGATTTAATTTTTCCAATGGTAGCTTCCCAGGAGAAGATTTGATAATTTTTCAAGGAGGTGACTTGGTGTGCTCGATTTGGTTTCTGATGGGTGCAGTTGCAGAAAAGTATGAGTGGGCCACTTTGGCATTTAATATATTACACCTCAAGATTAATTTTTCCAATTTTTTTGTTGCATTAAATTTTCAATTTAAATATCTACATGCTTGTTCAGTTTCACGGCTCTTAGACGAGTTTTGATGGGTTAATTAATGTGTTGCTAACTGTGACATGGCCAAAATTGGTTTTCCAAAAAGTTTCAAATTTTAAAATTCTAAGGGAAACCCATTTCTTTTCTTGGTCTAAAACGTCTCTAGCTCTATTTTCATAGAAAAAAGGAGGTCATATGTTGTGTTGTTTTAATGCAATTTAGGTGTGGCAAACGCATCTCAAGGGGTAGTTTACAAAGGAGGTCCTAGAAATATTTTGGCGATGCAATTTTTGAGGAAATGGGTTATCTCTAAATATTTGATAATGTCCCTACATAAATTTTGCAGCTCTAGGTGTCCTGGCCTATAGGCATAATTAGAAGTCACAATTTTTTTAATAATTAATATTTAAAATATTGTGCAAATGTAAAAGGAGCATTTAGGGAAAACATAAAATACAATTTCAAAGGTTCTAGAGTTAAAGCAAGTTTTATTCTCTCTTTTGATTGGTCCAGAGGCGACTTTCATGACTTTCATAGTTGCACGAAAAACTCATCGCTCATTGTTGTTTTGATTTTGTCTTTTCTATTTAATTTCAGCGATCAACGATGATTAAACATGGAGATGGCATTGCAATGCAAAAGCTTGGAGATGGAATTGCAATGCAAAAAAAATCATTTTCAACACTTTGAATGTGATTAATGTGGGCATTCCCTATGTCCAGTCATTGTTGGCTATGGCAAGCCCGTGCACATGATTTTGACAGAGGAGGATAGAGTTGCTTATTGACTACTGTAAAAAATTTCTTAATGCTTCCAAGGTTCATGGTGTAGTTGCAGAGATTGGAGAATGAAGGATTCTGATGGAAAGAAGGTATATCACTCATCGTGATTTTATACCATTTTTCCCCAAGCACATTAGCAATGGCGTGAGGTATATCACTCATCATTGATTTGATATGCATTATTCTCATTCTATCAGCGATGGGCGAAGCTATTTTATTTTCATTGGGCATTTCCAATAGGTTTTCACCTTTCACTTTGGATTAGTTATTGGAGATGAGGACTACTAGGAAGTGTGGAGTAAAGGGTGGCGGGCCCCCATAACTTATATTTAAATATTATCATTTGATAGTGTTTTAATTGTGAGTAATGATCAAGGGACGCCAAATTAAATGGGAAAATGAAACTTTATTGCTCGGTAAAATAAATTTGAAGCTTATGGCCAGAGAGAACAAATTAAAAGATTTAGAAAATGAAATAAAAATTTATTTGTTGTAGTGGAAGTATAAGGACAAATAACTCCACCTATTGCTAATAGTGTTCTCCATTTTCTGGTTGGATCAACGATTGGTGATACTTGGTAAAATTCTATGTGTAAATGGTGGAGCCCATGTTTAATGTTATCATCTGGTAATTTGATAATTTTAATTGTGGGAAAGGAGGTGATGTGGGGAACATTAAAATGAAAAGGTGAAATGCATAGTAAAAGATCAAAAATGGGTAAATGGATTTTCATAGCCTGTTGAAGAATATATTAAAATCCTTTGTATATTAAAATTAAAAAATTCTTGTGTAGGGTGGAAATATAAAATGTGAGAAGCATAGGTAATGTGATTTTCACAGCCCGATAAAATAATTTAAACACCTTTCTAATAAAGTTAAAGACTTAATTTTTTGGGTAATGAAATAATGTATTTCATGGAGTGACAAGTAAAAGTAAATGATGAATACATAGATGGGGTGTTTCTTACAGATGGGAGTGAAGAATGAGGGCTCTAACTTGAGATATTTTTCAACTATGAGTAAAAGGAAGATATTTTCTACAACAAGGCATAAAGAATGATGATTCTTCTCATGGGGAATCTTTTTCTATTGCAAGTCAATAATGAGGTAGGAATTCAAGTGCAAATGTGTTTCTATTCAAGTAGTGGATGGTTATTGATCGATGGAGCTGAATGCTTCTGGGTGTCTACTGTGGATCTCCATTTTTTGGTTTTGCATTTTTGTTAAGTGAAAAATTTATATTTTAGAAAAGTGTTGTTCGCTATTTGGTCTTAGGGGAAAGCATTTTTATAATAGGGTCTCAAATGTATAGTGTTGATTTTAGGTTTTTGAAGTTTTTTGAGTCTTTTCATTGGGAATTTAATTTTAGCACTGTCATGATAGATGAATAAATGATTATATATTCTAAGATGGTTATCTCCACTATATACAATGCACAAATTATCAGTATAATAGATCAAGGGTTTTTGTTATTTGTCCTCTTATCTTTCCTTGAGTGTATGTTCTGTTTTGTTACTTTCATTCAAAGAATGAATTAAACTGTATTAGCACATATAGAGGTTTATGCATATGTATACTTGGATTAATAAATTATGACTAGTTTGGATTCTAGTATCAATGGTGTAATGCATCATCTGATAAGCATAGTTATGACAGAGTGAATGTTGTGATAAGTTTGAAATTATTTGATTTAGGTGACTCAACCCTAGAATATGGCACTAGTCTCTATATGTTGCAATTTCCTAAGATTATTTTGCGAGAAACTACAACTTTAAATCAAATTTACTTATCTATCCTGTTGTGAGTGTGTGTGGAATTCATTGAATCATATCTCTCATGTTTAATGTGTACACTACCATGAAGGTCAGCCATACCTTAAAGGTATTGTGTCTATTAATAATATAAAGGAGATTCATTTGTTTACAGTGTGTTTGATAATTTGAAACACAAGTACCTGCAAGCATACTATTGGGATCACCCTCCCAAATTTAACAAATCCTGAAGTGTAGGGGAGAAAAGGTTGTATATCAAGCTCCCATTTTTTGGCCACTAACCTTGAATATTGTTGAGCATAAGAGTTGGCTACCCTTTAGAGGATTTTAAGGTTTTTCTGGAAAAAATAACCAATAGAAGGGCGACTCCGCGGGGGAGAAACTTTGAATCTCCAGTTGCAGGATGATATTTCATAGTCATTTTAATTGATCAATATGAACATCTGGTTCAATATTGAGAAGCTTTCAAACCTAGAAGAGGTTTTGTTGTAGCAAATTTCAAAGAAATTATGTGTGACTCTGCTATTGGAGAAGACCCAAAAGTAAATTCATCTTTGAAGGAGCTTCATATTGCTTGAAGTTTAGTCCTTTATGAAGAGAGGTGGTGACTTTGTAGAAAAGAACCTGATGAAGATGTGAAGAAGTTTCAGATCTACAACTATTTTCATTAAAGAAGAAGAACTTGCACTGGTTGCAACATATCTAGGTATTTTTCATGTTTTAGTTTTCAAGAATGTGGTTTTGAAAGTATTGAACTTTTTTTGGTTCCCTATTCAATGAAACTAAGCACTAAGGAAGGGAAATAGTAGTGATAGGCTTGCATACTTCTGTATTACTAGATTGCAGCTTTTACTATGAAGTGATGTATGGAATGTTTTTGAAGAAAATCATTTAGAAGATCTTAAGCAAGTTGAGATAAAAAAAAATTATTGTAAAAGCTTAAGATCATGTTGTAAAAGAAGTTTTAGTTGCCCTGTGTAACTACAAAGTTAATATGACGAGGCTTGTAAATATATAATAAAATGTATCATCAACCTAGGCATCCCTATGTGAACCCAAATATAACAATGCATAGTGTCCAACCCATGTCATGTAAGAAAAGAAGTTTCAGTACTCAAAGGTAAAGAGCCATAAATTTTGATGGAATTTCTAGTTTCCCAAATGTCATGCCATCTGAAATCGGAAACAACAAGTAAGCATCTAAAAGAATTCAATAATCTAATGGATGACTATAAGGTAGATCATGAGGGTGTGATCATGAGGCTATTTTTTTAGTCTCTAAAAGGAGATGCAAGAGATTGGTTGTCTGATTTACTAGCATGATTTTTCTATTCTTGGAGTGAGTTCAAGGAAGTGTTCATGGAGTTCAATTTGGTGAAATAATCAATTCTAGTTATATGATCAATAAATTTATGAGCATTGTGAAAGAAGAGGACAAGTTGGTTCCAACATTTAATCAAAGATTTGCTAAAATGTTGAGGGATATTCCTGAGGTTTTCAGACTAAGTGATGCAATGTGTTTGGTTGTTTATTTGGGAGCTTTTGATAATGATATGAGCTATCCATTGAGAGATAAGGATCCTAAAACCTTGCATCAGGCCTGTGATATAGCCATGAGCATTGAAAACAACCAGAAATATGGAATGCACAAGGGTTGTTTCTCTACAAGTTTTCACGACCATGAGGCATGGAATGTTGATGAAAGGTGTAAGTCAGAAATTGAAAATGAATGTCAGAACACTTACAACCCTTTTTTTTTATCTTACACATCATAATTTCATAATGTTGATCACATAGAGTCCCAAAAAAATTGTCAAAAAGTTTAATGCAATAGTTATCGTATTATTTTGGGTCAAGCTCTCTCTTGCATAGGGAGCCATGAAGGAAAATCATCATATGATCTGTATACAAGATTAATGGATACTCTGGCTACAATTCTTGAGTGTCACAAACCTGAAAATTTAGTGCATTGATCTATTTTATGAATCCTATGAACCATGTTTTAGTGCTCTGCCAAATGAGTTGAAGCCTATTAGGCTTGAACAAGTGTGTGAATACTTTTCTCCTTTTGAAAAGATTAGAGATGGTCATCAAAAGGCTATCATGCTTTCAATCTATAATGATAATGATTCTGCTACTCCATATGAATCAAGCAATGAGACATCACATGAAGAAGAAGAGAGTAGAGCAGAGGTTGAAAATGCATGCCTCAGTGAAGCAAATGAAATGAGTGGTATAATCACTGATTATGTTGATAATGATAATAGTCATCATTTTTTAAATGCATGGTCTAGAGAATAGAAGGAGGTATGTGAATTTATCCCTTGTTGCAAGTCTGCTAATCAAGGAAAAGAAGTGGGCTCAAGTATTCAACATGGTGAATTGAACCAAGTGATTGGTGATGTTGAAATAGTGTGTGAAAATAACAAATCTAAATAATAGGAGTGTAAGTGCATGTTTGATATCTTCCCCCGATTTGATTGTTTTGAAGAGTCCACTACCTATGCTCCTATGGAAGACATAGGACTAAGCATTCAATCTAAAAATTATGAACATAGTTTCAATACTAATGAGTCCCCTTGCGATAATATTAATGATGACATTGAGCATGATCATTCCTCTATTGATCATAATTATCCTCATGAGGTAGAGATGGAATAATTTGCTACAAATATGAAAGATGTTGATAATGATGGGAACACATGTTTTCTTGAGAAGGAAAATCTTTCTTCTTGTGCGTTGATCCCACAAAGCTGGTTTACAATTTCTGAGAGGAATTGATTTTTGCTGAAATCACATATTTTTAGAAAATATAATGATTTAAGCCTTTGAAAGTTCCATTTTAAGGATTCCTATTGAAGAGGGTTTGATCAAACCACCTTAGATCAAACCCCCTTGGATAGAACCTTGCTAGTTTTAAACCATACCTATAAATGATCTCCTTTACACCTATCAAAATGCTGATAAAAAATCACTTTTGATTTACCTTTTGGGGGATCAAATGAATTCATTTAAAATTTATTTCAAATGATTATGGTATTCCTCAAAATGAGCTATCCCATGAATATAAATTTAATATGTTTTTGTTTTATTATGTATGTGTTTTTTTAGTTTTATTAAACATAGGTTTTTCACTGAAAATAAAGCTCTTTGTTTTGCACATGTGGAAAAATAGAAAATTATCAAAATATATATTTTTTAAATATGTTCATGCTGGGTATTGATGTTGTTGATCCATTAAAATAAATAAATTGAATTTCAATAAATACATAAAAAGTTATGTTGTATACAGTCCACCTATGTCTGAATTGCAATTGGTTTGACTTCAAAACTCTATTAAGGAAAAAATATTCAATTAAAAACTATCAAACCAAATGAAAGTGCTAGGTATCATAGTTAAAAATCTAAATTCGAAAAAATTAGAATTTTATCCTTCATACAAAAAAAGTTATGTTGTATACGGTGAGTGTCACTTTTTAAAAATGTTGTTTTCAGAAAAAAAAACCAGTTTTCATGGGAGATGGAAAAAGAAGTGAAATATTATTCCAAAAATTTTGAAAAAAATATTTTTAGAATCTACAGAAAAAATGCGATGAGACTCTAGTTTACGTCATCTTCAAATTCCTCATGGTTTATCCGCTATAGGTGTCCAAATGTGAAGATTTAGTGAAAAATAATAATTTCAGTGTCCAGTTTGGCCAAAAATTGTAAACCACTATTGTGGGATCACCCTGTGAAGATTTTTAAGAATATGAGTCAGAGATGTTAACTATTGATGATGAGAATGGAGTTGAAAATCTATTTTTATGCTCTTCTAGTGATTATAATGATTTTGAATATAATGATGATATGAAAGATTTAGACCTCCATGTGGAGGAGGTAGAAATATTCATGTAAAAAATGAATGTAATGGAAAATCTCTTATTTGATGAGCCTCCATCTTCACTAGAAATGATAAATGATGATCCTTATTGGTGCAAAGATAATCCACTCTTTGTTGAAAAATTTGATGATGCATCTAACATAGGGTTTGAATGTGGCCTTAATCAAACAAAGCAACACATTGATGAAATCCTTGAGGGCATTGCCAATGAGTGTTTCACATTTGATACATATGATGCAGATAAGGTTGAGTGTCATGATGCCACCTGCATGGAAGAGTATGAGTACTTTCAACTCCCAATTTAGTTGGGAGGTATTTTGATGGAGCATGACAATAAGATGAAGAGCAAGGAATGTTATTTTCAATATGAATATTTCATGTGATGAATGTAACACATATGTGACATGTGGTGATGAAAATTTTCAGTTTATGCTTGACTGTACAATGCAAAATGATAGAGATTACACAGGAAATTGTATGCTCAGAAAAGTTGTGAGAGATGTTAGTGGAAACATTTGTAATTAGGTAGATTTCAGTGGTAATTACATATTTTTTCTTGTGAGAGGAGGGTTGTACTTTTTGTGGTGGTATGGAAGATGTAACTGTGGGTTGAGGGAAATTAGTTCCTTCAATAGATTGGTGTTTGACAAAGGAAAACATTGGCTCTTATTTTCATTTGGTGGCTTGGGGACATCAAACATGGTTTAAAAATTGAATAAAAACTCTATTGCCCAATGTTTCTGGCACTTGGTCTGCTCTCCCAAAGATCTGAAATCTCACCATTCCCGCAAGAGACATGTGTCCCCAATTTGAGCCACTAATGGCACTGTTGGTGTTTTTTCCAGCTAGGCTTTGACACTCTCTAAGAGGTAGCCAACCTCTATATTCAATAACTACAAAGGTTAGTGGCCAACTGATAGGAAATGGAATTGACACCCATTTCCCCTGTACTTCATGCTCTATAGGACCTAGGGAGGTGACCCTTTAGCAACATCTAAAGATTCAAACACACAAATTATGGGATATTGTTTAACAAATAATCCTCTCAAATAATTATGCTGAGAAACATAAAATATCATTCAACATTGGCAAGACATTAATTGAATTTTAGGGACTAGCATTGAGAACATGACAAACACAACTCAGCAAAACAAATTCGAAATGGTTTTTGAGTTAAAAAGTTGGGACCAAACTGAAAAAAATAGAAGCATGATAATGGACTAGTGCCATAAAATGGGCTATTGAGTCATATAAATAGCATTTTTCCTTCAGTGTTGAACATGCTCTGAAGATCCTTGCAAATGTTCTCACATTATGATAACCAGAACACTAAAGCTTTATCTGATAATTCTTCTTATAAACTCACCTCAAACATAACACTCCTGTCACATTTGTTAAACAAATTACACTATCCCCTGAACAATAGGGAATAATAAATGTAGCTTGTGCTTTATTAAAGAAATTACATTATTCATAGAACAAAAGGCAACAATAGATATAAATCAAATGCAACAAATATTCATGAAAAGACTCAGACAATATTTTATTATTGAATCCAAAAGAGCATTACATTCCAAAAATGGAGACAACTATCAGTTAAAATATGAACATAAAAGAATAATTCAAAACACACACTTTCAGATTAAATGACTAACAGTCATATTTCTCCCTAGATTTACAATCTAACCATAGCTTTTGCCTGACTTGGAAAGCATTCAGAAATTGAAACCTTTTACCATGAAAAGAGAAAAGAAGATATAGAAGAATAGAAGACCTCGGAAGAAGATAAAAAAATGTCATCTGGCAGCTCCATTCTCATTCATCATCAATGTGCAAAGTCTCTATCCTCTCTCTTCCATGAAACAAAATTTTCCTCCAATTCTGCCTTTGCCTCAAGTTGTTTTGCAACTGAAAATTTGCCCATCTGGAGAATCTCCATCATTTTACTCTACTGTGTAAAAATATTTTGCCTATGAAAACCTATTTTTTGTCCTTTGTTTTCTTTTCATTTTCTACATTAAAATTATTCTTAGTTATGTGTCCAACACATAGTCCCTTCTTATAAAGTGAGTAAATTCACTTTATCTATATTTTCCTTTGTTGCATATTATTTTCACCATTAGCAAAGTAAAATATTCCACTCAGTGAATAATTATTCTCTTTTAACAAACATACTTCCAGTGCATTTTACACAACAAAGGAATTCAAATATTTCACATTGAGCTTTCATTTTTACCACCAATTCACATTTTAAAAATTTACCTTAGCACCCATTTTTATCAAATATTTTCCTGTGGGAGTTTTGAAAATATTCGCCTATGCTTTTATTGCCCAACAAAGCAAATATTTCCCAAATATTTCCTATGCAATTTATTGCATGTGCCATTTAAATATTTGCTCTACTTTAAAATACTTTCTTTTCACATGAAGTCTTTTAAAAGATATATACCAGCAAAAATTATTATCGTGCACTCCACTTTCACCATTTAACTTTATACTTAAATGATTTTATCTTTTAAACCGTTTCCCATGCATTTATATTTCTCTGGACCCACACTTTCTCACGCACCTCACAAGAATTTGGAAAGCATGATTTTAATGTTGCGAGGCTCGGGAGGTGTGCCTTAAATTAATCCACATCCTTTGCTTTTAAAAAAAAAAAGAAACATTACCCATGCATTTGAAATCTTGTGGGCCCATACCTTTTGTCCCCACTAAAGCAACATTTAATCTTAAATAATAACCTTTCAAATGTTTATCAGACCATTTAAATCTTTTTTAAATGTCGAGCTTTGCACTTTCTTTCCCCGCACAACCTCACACACTTCACAGCCTTTTGGCTCACGTCATTTTTTCCTTGCGAGATCCGCGAGATTTTATTTTTTGTGTCGTAACTCATTTTCTCTACAACTTCTTGGCCATAGCTTCATTCCATCAAACCCCTTTACTCCTTTGTTGATGCTATTGCCTTTATTTGGAATCTCTTTCTCGTGCGGAGGAGAATGGCAATATTGCTGCCATTAGCATTTTCCTTGAAAGTTACTGAAGTTTTTTGCAACAACTCCATTTGGCGTATGTTGCAATCATTAAGTTTTTATGGTGCCAAACAAAGTTTGATCTGTTATTTAATTACACAAACCCTTTGTGTATGAAGTTTCCCCACTCACAAGACCCCTCCTCTAACAATTTTGATACATTCCCTACAATATAAGCTCCTAAAAAATGGTGATATCACTGAGTCGTTTTTGATAATGCAAGGGCGTTTTAATGGCTGCAGGTACTCGTAAATCATCTCAAACATACTTAAAATCCTTACCCAATCATTAGGAATGGTTAAGGGATGAATTTAAAGCATGAAACAACAAATTTGAGCTCAAATGGACCCCTAGAAAATGCGTGGTAAGTCTAAAACGTGAGAACTTCCTCAACAATACTTATTGAATCTGTCAACTCAAAAGAACCTTGATGGAGAAGAAAACACCTCAATCTTCATTACATTCAAGATTGTAGATCACCATCATCCTCCCAACATTCTCCTCGCACACCTCATAAGCTTCTGCAAAAACTTATTTTAATTGTGCGAGGCTTGAGGGCACAAGAAAATTAATTTTATAAAGTTGAACTTTATAAAACATAGGATATATTTAGCTTGCCCTTAAATGATTTTATTCCAGTGTATTTTTCCTTTTCTAATATTTAAAATATGTGCAATTTGAATATTAAGAAATAGTGAAAAAATTAATTTCGACTCTTGCCCAGACAATGAAAATTTATTATGGGCAAAATTGGACACCTGAAGCCGAATTTTTTTGCATGCACCCATAATCAATTATTTAGAGAAAACCCATTTCCTCCAATTTTTTTCAGCCACTAAAATTCAAGCACCTCCTCTGTAAACTGGCCCGAGACGTGTTAGCCGTGAAAAAAATACACTAAAATAATATATCATATGACCTCCGATCTTGATGAAAATGAAAATTTAGAGGTTTTAGGCCAAAATAAGAAATGGGTTGTCCCTAGATATGCAAAAGTTGACATTTTTCTTGAACACCATTTCCGGTCCCTTCGCGATCAAAAAAGGATTATGTAGCCCATCATAACTTATCCTGAGACCTTGAAACTGAGCAGGTATGCACACATTTGATCTAAGAATTCAATTCAAAAGATGGTTTGGATAAATAGATCATGAGGTGAAGGTTATTTATTATCAAAGTTGCTCAGTTGAACTCTCTGCAATAACAGTATGTCCTGAACCAATAAAAACTTACGCAATTGTCATTTTGAAAAACTAGTAAATCAACTCTCGGGAGGCTTCCACTAGACAAAGTAGATCATTTAGGTATGCTAAGTATGTGTGCAAAAGGATTTTTCATGAATCATCTCCCATCGAAAGATATTGATGATCAAAGTTGACCCCTTTGAAAGGTTTCTGGAAATGCATATGCAAAATAAGAGAAATTGCATTAGGTTTCAAGCTGTTAAAAATAGCAAAACAAATCATGAGACTCTAAAAACTAACACATGAGCTTATTTAGGTGGGGAGAATTTAGAGCGACAATCATTTTCTCTTGACGATCAACAGGCTGCAAAATGCAAGCTCAAACAGGAGGCTACTTTGCAAAACTGAAAGTTTGCAAACAACAGAAAAGTGTCAAAACTCTCTAGCTTCACTTTTCAAAAATTTGTCAAAACGTATTGTGGGAAGCTGAAAATTGACATGCTTGTTCATATATGTCAATTAAATATGTCCACCAAGGGGTTTTGCAATAAAATCATCTGACTTCAAATTACGAACCTCCAAATTAGGTCAGTCAGGTAGATTTGTCAGGTGCACTTTTGAAAATGTAGAGGCAAACTTTTGAAATGGACATCTCAAATTTGCAAAATTTGAGAATGCCATCAGTGGCTCCAACTGGGAATGTATGCCTCCTGTGGGAATAACAAGGATCCAGATCTCTGGAGAGTAGACCAAAAGCTAAGTTCATTAGGTGCTCAAACTAGTTCTTTATTCATCTTTCTTTTTCAACTTCATCTGGTGACCCCAAACCACCAAATGAAAATGGGGATCAATATTTACCTCTGTCAAGCACTAATATGTTAAAAAAGTTGATCCCACTTAACCAATGTTTTCCTCTATCGTAGTACAATAGTATGGGTGACTTCATATTGCAAACACAAGTATCAAGCTGTCTTTATGCAAGTTGAAACTTTCTCTCTATTTCGCATTGCTGTCACATGGAAACCAAACCAAAAAGACCACATCACTGCCATTCTCTTCGTTCTCTGATTTTGCATCAAGTGACATGATTCAAAAATAATGATGAAGACCAAAAGAAAGCATAGTCTGATCACAACCATTCTCCTGATGAAACATGTTGGTACCCCCTAACAGATAATCATTCACAACATTATCAACATGTTCATAACCATTATGCATCTGAAAATCAGACACACTTTCAAAATTTTGATTATCATGTGGCAACAACTTATTACATTCATCATTTAAATAATTCTCAAACTAGAAACAACATTCTTTAGTATGTTGAACATTGCCACACTCTGTGGAAACCTCTTCCAGCTGACAAAAATAGCACTCACATTCTACTACATGGCTAGAACTATTGGGCTCAATCTGATCATTAGTTTGCATGTTAAAATTTAAACCATCACAAGAATTTACCATAGGATCTTTCTCATCATGCAAACTAACCTCAGGTGTATGCAAAGAGATACACTCATTTGTCAACACACTCTGTAACTGTTCTTCATCATGTTGATGTAGAGAATCATTAAGGATTTTTTACTCATCATCATCTATAGTCATAGTGTCATCTTCTAAATAGAGCATGTAATCATTTTCAGCAATAGAAGAAGGCTCGTCCACATAATGTGGCATCAAATCATTAATGACATCGTGGTCACCAGTAACATTCTCTGTACAAACTGATGCAACATTGAATTCATCTGATTTCTCAAAAAAGAGTGGATTATCTCTGCACCAATAAGGATCATCATTAGTACTAACTGACGAAAATAGAGACTCCTCAAATAAGGGGTTTTTCCAAACATTAATTGTTGATGCAAACATCTGTGTCCCCTCCATGCAAAATTTTGAATTTTCTTCAGCACCACTCATTTTCTTATCCTTTGATCACAAGGTATCAACACTTTCAATATCACAACCTTGCTTAATAACAAGAAATTCTTGTTCAAAAGCATAATCTGATTTTGGATCAAAATCAACATCTTCATTCTCACTCAAAGACTCATGACTAGGCTCATTCAAGTCAGTAAACAAAAACTTGTCTAAATCTGCATTAGAATCTTCAAAATTTGACTCATCAAATATGAAATCGTTATGGTCATTTGTTGTTTCAAACTCATCAAAACAAATTTATGAGTTTACATCAACATCCATACTTTCATATTCATCATACAATGCATCCTTACAATCAAATTGTCGCTCATCTTCATCCACATGATCATCATCATGATGAACTTGTTCCTCATCGAAGGGAAGAGCAGAAATACATTCATCATACCTTGCAAATTGAAGATCATTATCACTATCAGAATCAATAGGGGCTGCACACAACACTTGAGAGTCATCCACATGTGCACATTTTTGATATTTTGTGGTCAACAAATCTGAAAAATTTTCACCACTCAATAGATCACTATTTTGATATGTTGTTTCAACCACTTCCTCTCCTTGACCTTCACTTGAAATGGATGCAATATCAAATTGCAAATCAGGACATATCAAGGTATCATCATCTTCAAACTCTGAGAACTCAATGGGTTGATCATAAACAAGGCTTCCTGAACTACAGGAGATTGGATCACTAATAACCTTATCGAAAGTGTGGTCACAATTTTTCATAGAGGATATATTGCCTATTTCTTCCTTCTTAATCACTTTTGGGTTGTCATAACAAAAATCCACATCACATACTCTATCACTTGCAACTGATAAACTGATGTTCTCAAGAGTATTCTCTGAATCAGAAAATTTATTTATCTCATTATGAAAACTTGTGTCAAAGCTACACTCAAGACTTGTAGGATTGACATAATCAATTGTATCATCATATTGTTGATCACATATCTCTTCTTCAAAGAGTAAATTCAACTCATATTCTTCATCATGTTCTTGGCTCGAAAGACTCAACTGTTAATTTGCAGTTGGGTATAATTCTTCTGTAAGTATTTTATTAAAAATTTCCTCATTACCTAATAACGCATCCTCTATTTCCTCTACCTTCTCATGTGTACACTTTTTTGAAGAATTCTGATCATTTGCATTCACATCACTGTTGATTTCATTAGCATGTTTATCCAAAAGTGAAAACAACAAACTTTGAACATACTCTTCCTCTGTTTCTCCCAACCATCCAAAACTATATATGCCATCTGCATGCTCAGTATTTCAAAATATTTTAACAATTCACTAGATCCTTCTTCATAAGCTTCAAAGTACATATGGATACAATTAGAGGTACTAGTTCTAAAATTTCCTCAGATTAGTGAAAGAGCAATAGAAAATTTGTGACTAAAATCAATACTTGACTCTTCAATTTACTTTCTAATTTCCTTTGATATTGTGACCAAATCAGAAGGGTCTCTTACAAATACTTTTCTATAAGCATTCACTTATTCATCCCAACAAGGAAATGACTTCTCAGGAAAACATAAATACCAATCTCGAGCTCGTGCTTCAAGGGATCTGACAAAAAATATCATCCACATATCCTGATCTCCGAATGAATGTTTCTCCATGAAGTTGGAAAAAAATTGAACATGTGCATCTCCTTCACATACGGTATACCCATCAAATCTAGGCATCTATTTCTAGACTTGAGCTGACATACTTTCAGTTTCATAATCAACCGATGACAAATCTAACTGAGCATACAATGGATCAAAGGAATTTACAATCGGTGCAATAATTTGGCAAGTAGATATAGTATGATTGTCTCTTGACTGGGCTTGTTGAAACATTTGGTGTCTTTCATCCATTTCTTTAAGTCCTCTTTCAAATACATCATTCCATTTAGGACTGAACCTAGGCTTATTAACTTTTGGGTTCTTACACTTTGGGGTATCAAATGCATGAAGATTATTATACTTTTGACACTTCTTGACAAGTTGAATCAAAGTATTCACTAGTATAGCTACTTTACCTTTATAATCCATGGATATTACAAATTAGGGCTCACTAATTGTGCATAATTATAAGCATGACCAAATGATGGACAGCAAGGATAATTACTGACATAATGGCAACTCGGGCTTGAAAATTATGACAATACAAATAGATGGAAACCCCTAAGATACATGAATGCATTCTAACCATCCAAACTAGTAGATATTTGAGCACTAAACAAAATTATTTCAATGGAACTGCAATTGCATTCAATAGATCCAATAAATAGGAGTGCACAAATTCAATTTTACAATTTTTTCCCTCGGTTAGTGCTAATTCACCAAATAGAGAACCAAAGTTTCTTCTAAGTAGTTCAAATATGGTTTTCATACACAATCTTCTTGAAAACCAAAGGTTAAGAATACTTGGAAATGTTGCAGTTGCTGCAAATTGTCTTCGTGACTAGAAATAGTGAAGATCTTGAACTTTTTCCAAATTTTCAACAGGTTCTATTAACAAAGTCACCATCTCTTTTCACAGAGGAATGGACTTCAAGCATTATGAAGTTCCTTCACATGTAAGTTTTCTTTTGAGTTCCTTCCACCAATAGAGCACCATAGATTATAAAACTTTCAGGTTCATTGCAACAACTTCTTCCTCTAGGGTTGAAGTCCTTCAGTATCTGAAATAAATTTAGAATGAAAAATCATTTGACTCTATGCAATGACTCTTAAGGCTAGGTTCTGTAATTAGAATTTTCACAAATTCTCGCCAGCGGAGTCGCCATTGTGTTGGTTTTTTTTCCAACTAGGCTTTGACACTCTCTAAGAGGTAGTCAACCTCTATATTCAAGAACCACAAAGGCTAGTGGCCAATTGACAAGAAATGGAATTGACACAAATTTCCCCTACACTTCAGGCACTATAGGATCTAGGGGGGTGACCCTTTAGCAACATCTAAAGATTCAAACACAAAAGTAACAGGATTTTTCTTAACAGATAATGCTCTCACATGATTATGCTGAGAAACACAAAATATCATTCAATATTTGCAAGACATTGATTGAATTTTAGGGACTAGCATGGAGAACATGACAAACACAACTCAGCAAAATAAATTTGAAATAGTTTTTGATTTAAAGAGTTGGGACCAGACTGAAAAAAATAGAAGCATGATAATGGACCATTGCCATAAAATGGGCTATGGATTCATCTAACTAGCATTCATCCTCCAGTGTTGAACATGCTCTGAAGATCCTTGCAAATGTTATCACAATATGATAACCAAACCACTAAAACTTTATCTGATAATTCTTCTTATAAACCCACTTGAAACATAACACTCTTGTCACATTTGTTAAAGCAATTGCACTATCCCCTGAACAATAGGCAATAATAAATGTAGTTTGTGCTTTATTAAAGCAATTACATTATTCATAGAATAGAAGGCAACAACAAATATAACTCAAATGCAAAAAATGTGCATGAAAAGACTCAGACAATCTTTTATTATTGAATCCAAAAGAGCATTACATTCCAAGAATGGAGACAACTATCAGTTAAAATATGAACATAAAAGAATAATTCAGAACACACACTTTCAGATTAAATGACTAACAGTCATATTTCCCCCTAGCTTTACAATCTACCCATAGCTTATGCTTAACTTACAAAGCTTTCAGAAATTGGAACCCTTTACCATGAAAATAGAAAAGAAGATATAGAAGAATAGAAGACCCCAAAAGAAGATCAAAAAATGCCATTTGGCAGGTCCATTCCCATTCATCAACAATGTGCAAAGCATCTCTCCTCTCTTTTTCCTATAACAAACTTTTCCTCCAATTCTGCCTTTGCCTCAAGCTTTTTTGCAACTGAAAATCTTCCCATGTGGAGAATCTCCATCATTTTACTCTGCTATGTAAAAATATTTTGCCCCTGAAAACCTTTTTTTTGTTCTTTGTTTTGCATTTATTTGCTACATTAAAATTATTCTTAGTTATGTGCCCAACACATAGTCTCTGCTTATAAAATGAGTAAATTCACTTTATCTATATTTTCCTTTGTTGCACATTATTTTCACCATTAGTAAAGTAAAATATTCCACTCAGTGAATAATTATTCACTTTTAACAAACATAATTTATGTGCATTTTCACATGCACTTCACACAACAAAGGTTTTAAAATATTTCACATTGAGCTTTGACTTTTACTACCAATTCACATTTTAAAAATTTACCCTAGCATCCATTTTTATCAAATATTTTCACAAGGGACTTTTGAAAATATTCTCCCGTGCTTGTATTGCCCAGTAAAGCAAATATTTCCCAAATATTTCCTATGCACTTTATTTCATGTGTCATTTAAATATTTGCTCCACTTTAAAATACTTTCTTTTCACATGAAGGCTTGTAAAAATGATATTTAGGCAAAAATTATTACCATGCCCTCCACTTTCACCATTTAACTTTATACTTAAATGATTTTATCTTTTAAACCATTTCCCATGCATTTACATTGCTCTGGGCCCACACTTTCTCGCGCACCTCACAAGAATTTGGAAAGCATGATTTTAATGTTGGAGGTTGGGAGGTGGCTTGAATTAATCTACATCCTTTGCTTCTTTTCTTCAAAAGAAACATTACCCGTGCATTTGTAATGTTGTGGGCCCATACCTTTTGTCCCCGCTCAAGCAACATTTAATCTTAAATAAAAACCTTTCAAATATTTTATCGAACCATTTAGATCTTTTTAAAATATCGAGCTTTGCACTTCCTTTCCCTGCACAACCTTGCACACCTTGCAACCTTTTGGCTCACGCCATCTTTTCCTTGCGAGGTTCGCAAGATTTTAGTTTTTGTGCCCTAACTCATTTTCTCTACAACTTCTTGGCCACAACTTCATTCTGTCGAGCCCCTTTACTCCTTTGTTGATGCTATTCCCAAAATTTGTAATCTCTCTCTAGTCTGGAAAAGAATGGCAATATTGCTTCCATTATCATTTGCTTGAAAGTTACTGAAGTGTTTTTCAACAACTCCATTTGGCGTATGCTGCAATCATCTGGATTTTATGGCGCCAAACAACGTTTGATCTGTTAATTAATTGCACCAACCCTCTATATATGAAGTTGCCCCATTCACTAGACGCCTCCTCTAACAATTTTGATACATTCTCTGCAATACAAGTTGCTCAAAAATGGTAATATCACTGAGTCGTTTTTGACAATGCAAGGGCGTTTTAATGACTGCAAGCACCCGTAAATCATTCCAAACATAAATAAAATCTTTACCCAAGCATTAGGAATGGTTAGGGATGAATTTAAAGTATGAAACAACAAATTTGAGCTCAAATGGATCCCTAGAAAATGCATGTTAACTCAAAAACGTGAGAACTTCCTCCAACAATACTTATTGAATCTGCCCACTCAAAAGAACCTTGATGGAGAAGAAAACACCTCAATCTTCATTACATTCGAGATTGTAGATCACCATCATCCTTCCAGCATCCTCGCACACCTCGCAAGCTTCTCCAAAAAATTATTTTAATTGTGCATAGGAAAATTAATTTTATAAAGTTGAACTTTATAAAACATAGGATATATTTAGCTTTCCCTAAAATGATTTTATTCCAGTGCATTTTTCTTTTTATAATATTTAAAATATGTGCATTTTGAACATTAAGAAATAGTGAAAAAAATAATTTCGACTACGGTCCAAATAGAGAAAAATTATTGTGGGAAAACTAGGACACCTGAAGCTAAGATTTTTTGTGTGTTCCCATAATAAATTATTTAGAGAAAACCCATTTCCTCCAATTTTTCTCAGCCATTAAAATTCAAGCACCTCCTTTGTAAATTGGCCCTGGGACATGTTAGCCGCAACAAAAATACATTAAAATAATGTATCATATGACCTTCGATCTTGATGAAAATGGAAATGTAGACTTTTTAGGCCAAAATAAGAAATGGGTTGTCCCTATATATGCAAAACTTGACATTTTCTAGAACACCATTTTCAGTCTCTTCCTGATCAGAAAAGGATTTGTAGCCTATCAGAACTTATCCTAAGACTTTGAAACTGAGTAGGTATGCACACATTTGATCCAAGAATGCAATTCAAAAGATAGTTTGGATAAATAGATCATGAGGTGAAAGTTATTAATTATCAAAATTGCTCAGTTGAACTTTCTGTAATAATAGTATGTTCTGAACCAATAAAAACTCACTTGATTATCATTTTGAAAAATTAGCAAATAAACTCTCGTGAGGCTACTATTGGACAAAGTAGATCATTTAGGTACACTGAGTATGTGTGAAAAAATAACTTTCATGTATCATCTCCCATCGAAAGATATTCACGATCAAAGTTGACCCCTTAGAAAGGTTTCTGGAAATGCATATTCAAAACAAGAGAAATTGTATTTGGTTTCGATCTATTAAAAATAGAAAAATAGATCATGAGACTATGAAAACTAACACACGAGCTTATTTATGTGGAGATAATGTAGAGAAACAATCATTTTCTCTTGACGATCAATAGGCTGCAAAAGGCAAGCTCAAACAAGAGGCTACTTTGCAAAACTGAAAGTTTGCAAATAGCAGAAAAGTGCCAAAACCATCCAACTTCACTTTTCAAAACTTATTGTGGGAAGCTGAAAATTGACATGCACATTCATATATATCAATTGAATATGTCCACCAAGGGGTTTCACACTAAAAGCATCTGGTTCCAAATTATGACCCTCCAAAGTAGGTCAGTCAGGTAGATTTGCCAGGTGCACTTCTGAAAGTGTAGACGCAAAATTTTGAAATGGGCATCTCAAATTTGCAAAATTTGAGAGTGGCATCAGGCACCTTTAAAATTTTCAAATTTTGAGTGCCCATGATGAAAAAAGTTGATTTACATAATTAGAAGTGCACCTAAAAAGTTTACCCCTGTGACCTACTTTGGAGGGTCATAAATCGAAGCTAGTTTATTTTCATGTCAAATTCTTTAGTGGGCATATTCATTTGTCATATGTAAACATGTATGTTAATTTTTAGCCTCCTGTGATGAGTTTTGATGGGGTTTTGAAAAGAAAAGATGGAGGGTTATGGGATTGTTTTGTTGTTTGCAAACTCTCGGTCCTATAAAGTGGTCTCCTATTTAGATTAATATTTCATAGCTGGATGATTTTCATGGAAAATGGATTGGTTCTATGCATTCCCTTCATATTCCTATACTCCTTAGTCTGGTTTCAGAGTCTTAAGATCAAGTTTGATATTTTTACCATGTCAAAAGCAAATAGAATTTGTTTTTTCTTTACATTTGCATTTCCTAAATGTTGCAAGAAGGTCAAGGTTGACCCTTGATATCTTGTGAAGAATGTGGATTGAAGCAAATCCCACTTTTGCATATACTCAATGGACCTAAATGATCTAATTTTTCCAAAGGTAGCTTCCTAGGAGAAGATTTGATAATTTTTCAAGGAGGTGACATGTGCTCGGTTTGGTTTTTGATGGGTGCAATTACAAAAAAGTTTGGGTGAGCCACTTTGGCATTCAATATCTTGCACCTCAGGATGAAGTTTTCCAAGTCACTTACTGCACTGAATTTTTAGTTGAAATGTCTACATGTTTGTTTAGTTTCTTGGCTCCTGGATGATTTTTGATGCGTTAATTAATGTGTTGTTGACTATGGCATAGCTAAAATTGGCGTTCCAAACATTTCAAATTTTTAAATTATAAGTGCAACCCTTTTTTTTTGGTCTAACATGTCTCCATCACTATTTTTGTCAAAAAGACAAGTCATATGATGCATTATTGTAATGCATTTCAGGTGTGGCAAACATGCCCCGAGGGCCAGTTTACAAAAGAGGTCCTAGAAATATTTTGGTGATACAAGTTTTGATTTAGTCTAAATAATTGATAATGTCCCTATGTAAATTTTCACAATTCTAGGTGTCCCATTTTTCTCACAATAAATTTCTGCATTTTGCCTGCAATCATAATTAGAAGTCACATTTTTTCTAATGTTCCAAATGTTAATATTTAAAATATTGTGCAAATGTAAAAGGAGCATTTAGGGAAATCATAAAATAAAATTTCAAATGTTCTGGAGGAAAAGTAAGTTTAATTCTTGTTTTTGATTGGTCTTGAGGCAACTTTCATGGCTTTCATAGTTGCATGGAAAACTCGTTGCCCATCATTATTTTGATTTGCCTTTTCCATTTGATTTCTATGGTCAGCAATGATTAAGCTTGGAGATGGCATTGCAATGCAGAAGTTTTCATTTTCAACACTTTGAATGCAATTAATGTGGGTATTCCCTGTGTTCATCCATTGTCAGTTGTGGAAAGCCCTGCACATGATTTTGATGGAGGAGGATAGATTTGCTTGTTGAATAATGTAAACATTTTTTTAATAGTTCCAAGGTTCATGATGTAGTTGCAAAGGTTGGAGAATGAAAGATTCTGATGGAAAAGAGGTATATCGCTCATTATGATTTCACACCATTTTTCCCCAAGCACATTAGCCATGGCATAAGGTATATCGCCCATCATTGATTTGATATGACATTTTATCATTCTATTAGGGATGGGCGAAGCTGTTTTATTTTCCTCGGGCATCGATAATAGGTTTTCACCTTTTCACTTTGGATTAGCGATTGTCGATGAGGATTGCTGGGAAGTGTGGAGTAAATGGTGGCGAGTCCTTGTAACTTATATTTAAATATTATCATTTGACTGTGTTTAAATTGTGAGTAATGATCAAGGGAGGTGAAATTACATGGGAAAATAAAACTTTATTGGTCGGTAAAACAAATTTGAATCTTATGGCCAAAGGGAAAAAATTAAAATATCTCACAAATAAAATAAAATTTTATTTATTGGTGCAAGTAAATGGGGAAATAGCTTCACCTATCACTAATAGCCTTCTTCATTTTCTGGTTGGATCAATGATTGGTGATGCTGGGTAAAAGTCTATGTGTGAATGGTGGAGCCCATTTTTAATGTTGTCATTTGGTAATTTGATATTTTTTTAACGGTGAGAGAGGAGGTAATGTGGGGAGCATTAAAATGCATAGTAAAATATAAAAGATGGGTAAATGGATTTTCATAGCCTATTGAAGATATATTAAAATCCTTTGTATATTAAACTTTAAAAAATTCTTGTGCTGGGAGGGAATATAAAATGTGAGAAGCACGAGTAATGTGATTCTCACATCCCGATAAAATAATTTAAATGCCTTCCCAATAAAGTTAAAGACTTTATTTGTTGGGTAATGAAATAATGTATTTCACATAACTATAGGTAAAAGTAAATGATGAATACATAAATGGGGGTTTTTTTCAGTCAAGATTGAAGAATAAGGGCTCTCACTTGAGAGATCTTTCAACTGCGAGTAAAAGGAAGATATTTTTTATAGTAGGGCATCACAAATTAACATTCTTCCCATGGGGAATATTTTTTTATTGCAAGTGAATTTCGACATGGGAATTCAAGTGTAGATGGGTTTTTTTTTCAAGTGGTGGATGGTTATTTATCTATTGAGCTAAACGTTGCCAGGTGTCTACTGTGGATCTCTATTTTAGGGTTTTTTAATTTTTTAAGTGTAGATTTTCTATTTTAGAAAATTTTTGTAGACTGCTTGGTCTCAGGGGAAAGCATTCTTTTAATAGGATCTCAAATGTATAGTGTTGATTTTAGGTTTTTGAAGTTTTCTGAGTCTTGTAAATAAGAATGTAATTGCAACACTATCATGTTAGATAAATAAAAAATCATATATTCTTATTTGGTTATCTCCATTGTATACATTGCATAGATTATGAAAATAAGAAATCAAGTGTTTCTATTATTTGTCCTCTTGTCTTTCCTTGAGGTTTTGTTCTTTGCTGCTACTTTCATTCAAAGAATGAATTAAACTGTATTAACACATAGAAAGGTTTATGCAGCTGTATAATTGGATTAATAAAGTATGACTGGTTTGGTTTCTAGTATCAATGGCACATAATGCATCATCTGATAAGCATATTTATGACAAAGTGAATGTTGTGATAAGTTTGAAATTATTTGATTTAGGTGACTCCACCCTAGAATATGGCATTGGTCTCTTGATGTTGCAATTTCCTGAGATTATTTTATGAGCAGCTACAACCTTAAATCAAATTTTATTACCTATCCTTTTGTGAGTGTGTGTGGAATTCGATGAATTATATCTCTCATGTTTAATGTGTATATTGCCATGAAGGCCAGCCATACCTTCAAGGTATTGTGTCTGTTAAGCATATAAATGAGATTCATTTGTTTATAGTGTGTTTGATACTTTGACACACAAGTATCTGCAAGAATGCTACTAGGATCACCCTCCCAGGTTTAATAGAGCCTGAAGTGCAGGAGAGAAAACGTGGTATATCAAGCTCTCGCACTGATAAATTTGACTCAAATTATGAAAAAAATTTGCCAGAATTATGATGAACTTTTGTCAGAATTATTTTGTCGATTTTTTGATGAATTTTGAAACATCGAAATTATGACCCATCTTCGTTGGTTGGGTCGGAATTTCGATGTTTCAAAGTTCGTCGGAAAATCGACGAAATAATTTCGATGAAAGTTCATCAAAATTCTGACAAAATTTCATCAAAATTTGACTCAAATGTATCAATGTCTTTTGTTGGCCACTAACCTTGAAGATTCTTGAGCATAAGGGTTGGCTAGGATTTAGAGGATTTTAAGGTTTTGTTGGAAAAATTAACCAAGAGGTATCTAAATTAGCAAAGATCTTATTTAGGCCTGTATAATGGGACTCATTCACCAATATTGGTGAATCAGTCCACTTCTTCTTTTCTAGAAATTTTGAAGTGGATTGTGTGCCTTGTTGATGTTATAGCAGCTCAGGGCTGCACTTCCATTGCACACATTTCAAGGAGAAAACATAACTTAAATGTTAGCCTAATCAGCTATTTAATTTATATGCATTTGAGATTATCATTGGTTACTTAAAAGGGGCCGACCCTATAAGGTTCACATATCTTTTCTATTCATTTGGACGACCACATTGTAATTAATATATATTATGTTTCTTCATAGAGGGCCGACCTAACTTGAAGAGGCACCTCTTTTGTATATATACAAGGTCTTACTTGTCATTGTTATTCATTCAAGTTCTTCAAGGATATTCGCATTAAGAGCAGAAGTTCGCACCTTCATAGCAGCAGTCTGAATTCAAGGAAGATCATATTCATTTGTGTATCTTGCATCTAGGAGAGGTGCAATTTCATTATATCACTTATTGGCCATTGTTGGGCTTAAGTTGTAAGCAGATTTCTGCTCTTGTTCTACCTTATATAAGAGAATTATTTGCTTGGTTTTTCTCCCTCAAGAGGAGGGTTTTCCCAGGGTATCTTGTTGTGTTTATTGTCTTATACGTTGCATTATTCTAAGCTCTTTCAGTTGTATAATCTGATCTAATAAACACTAACATAGTATCAGAGCAGGTGTGAAAAAGATCATGATCAGATTTAGTTTGCAACGCTCACTTTATTCTTTTTCAATCTATCTCTTATTTTTTCAAATTCAAGAAGGTGAATGATCTTAAAATCGAGGATAGACTCGAAGGAGTTTCTAACTACACATCATGGAGGTTCAAGATCATGCTCACATTGGAAGGGAATGATTTGGCTGAGTTTGTGAAAAAAAAAGTTCCCGAACCTGAGGAGGAAGAAGAGAAGTTGCAGTGGAGGAAGAAAGATACTAGGGCAAAGAAAGTGTTGGTTGATTCCATCAAAGATCATATTGTTCTGATTGTCTTCAAGTTGGATACCGCAAGGGAGATGTTCAAAACATTGGAAGAGATGTATGAAATCAACAACACCAGTTGTGCCCTAACCTTGAAGCAACAACTACTTCACATTAAGATGGTGGAAGAAGAGTTTGTCATCACCTACTTCATGAAGATTTCGGAATTGAGAGATCAACTCTCTACCATTGGTCATATTGTTGATGACAAGGATTTGACCATGCTTGCTCTCAATGGTCTTCCGCTTTCATGGGAGTCATTTATTCAAGGAATCAGTGCAAGATCTAAACTTCCCAAGTTTGATCGATTGAGGATTGACTGCATTCAAGAGGAGTTGAGACTAATGGTAAGGGGCATTGGTCAAAGTTCAAAGAATGAATATTTACATGTTCTCGCCTCTCATTCATCGAAGAAAGGATTCTTTAAGAGGAATCAAGATAATGGGTCAGATGGTGCTCCTATATTCAAGAAGAAGTGGGACCTCTCTCGTGTTCAATGCTTTAGATGTGACAAATTTGGTCACTATGCGAAGGATTGTCCTACCAGGCCTAATCAACATGTTTCATTTGTAGATGTGATTGAGACCTCTCCCCAAAATGATTCTAATGAATTTCTACACTAGTCATGGGCCTATGTTCAAGCTATGAAGGTTGTGTACTAAGTGCAAGAGCAGCGTATCATACCGTGTCCACCCTTCATAATATTTAAGAGATAAGTATTCTTTGTTTTTTTATTGTATTTACTATTCTAGGCTAAAATTCAACTTGTTGAGTTGTGCAAATCTAACATTATTTATTTAGGATTATGTGTGACTAGTAAATAGTGATCACTGTGATAAGATTCTTTAGATTTATTCATTGCAAGTAGTATCATGCTAAATTGTGAAGATAGTCTTTTTAGATTAGCTCTTCTGAGAAATTGAAAGAAAGACATGTCATGATTGATGAATTAATTATCTATTACTCTCGAGATTTTGAAGTATTGCATGGTTGAATAATGTTCATGAATTATTTTGTAGGCACTAATTCATGCTATTGAGATAGTCAATCATGTATGCTCCTAGTTATGGTATGTCTATTTGAGATAGTTGAGTTCCATGAACTATGAGTAATCTCCTGTTAATGATTTCAGGATAAATCAAGAAGCATACGAGATTGCTTTGAAGAAGAGCTTGATGCATCCTATAGGTTGAAGGTTGGAGACTCTACTTGTAGCTATGAGACTAAGTGAATGGTTGAATAAATCTATTCGAAGAGGACGAATTAACCTTAAGAGGGAGTTCTATGACTCACTAAGAATAAGTAAAGGTTGCAGTGTTGCAAGGCCAGATGCTAAATTGTTGAAGTACCTCTTCAGCAGTTGAGTTCTGAATTGCTCAAGTCAAGTCAACCTAAATTAGTAGCTCCACAAACCTATTCAGAATAGAGTGATCTAAGATGCGGTCAAAGAGGACAACCTTGAATCTCTACATATGTGTGCGTTGGAAACCATTTCTCTAAGGCAAGCATTGTAGGTAATGAGGAAAAGTGGTTGATGCAAGTGATTGAAGATTCAGAGGGATCCTATTGAACCTAAAGAAGATGGTTTTATTGCTTTGGATGTTATTTCAGTTTAGGTATAGCAGGAAGCAGTCTTTTATGGCAGCTCGAGAAGTAGTGTGGCTTTGAAAGCTCCTTGCAAGATTGGTTGAACAATCATTGAAGCAAACTATCATCCTTTGTGTTAAGCAAAGCTTTGAGAAGCTTTTTGTCTTTCCATGTGTTTCATGACAAAACTAAGCATACCACTATATCAGAGATATGGTATTGAGGAAAGATATTCAGCTGAGGTATATCAGCATAGATGAGCAGATGGCAGTCATTCTCATCAAGCATTTTTTTTGGGATAATGGTTGTGTACCTTCGAGAGAAGCTTGATATGGTGGAGAATGAAGTCCTTGCTGAGAGGGAGTCTTAGTATCAGTGTTCCTTTGTTTAATGAGTTCTTCTTTGAGAGAAGTTTGAGGTGAAATCCTTGATAATGCATTTCTCTATTGAGAGAGATTTGAGGTGTAAGCCCTTGGTAATGCATTTCTCTATCGAGAGAGATTTGAGGTGTAAGCCCTTGATAATGCATTTCTCTATTGAGAGATATTTGAGGTGTAAGCCCTTGATAATACATTTCTCTATTGAGAGAGATTTGAGGTGCAAGTCCTTGATAATGCATTTCTCTATTGAGAGAGATTTGAGCTGCAAGTCCTTGGTAATGCATTTCTCTTCGAGATTTGAGGTGAAATCCCTTGTTTCCACTCTCTGGGAGAGCCATGGTGGATGTCATGTGTGTGAATCCATGAAAAACATCACATGAGTGTATCCGTGATGATTTACTTGTGCTTGTGTATCACCCTCTAGAGGAGCCATGGTGAAAGTCACATTGAGGTGACAACATCACATTAAGTGATGAGCATTTGTTCATACCATCTATGGAGGTAGCCATGATGGTTGATATCACAATGAAGTGATATTCTATTTTGTTTTCATATTGATATGATGTGTCTTGTACAGGTGAAAGTATCATCCCTAGCTGAGAGGGAGTGTTGATGTTATAGCAACTTAGGGCTACACTTCCATTGCACATGTTTCAAGGAGAAAACATAAATTAAATGTTAGCATGATCGGCTATTTAATTTATATGCATTTGAGATTATCATTGATTACTTAAAAGTGGCAGACGCTATAAGGTTTGCATGTCTTGTCTATTCATTGGGCCGACCACATTGTAATTAATATATATTATGTTTCTTCATAGAGGGCTGACCTAACTTGAAGAGGCACCTCTTTTGTATATATACAGGGTCTTACTTGTCATTGTTATTCATTTAAGTTCTTCAAGGATATTCACATTAAGAGTAGAAGTTCGCACCTTCATAGCAACAGTCCGAATTCAAGGAAGATCATATTCATTTGTGTATCTTGCATCTAGGAGAGGTACGATTTCATTATATCACTTATTGGCCATTGTTGGGCTTAAGTTGTAAGCAGATTTCTGCTCTTGTTCGACCTTATATAAGAGAATTATTTGTTGGGTTTTTCTCCCTCAAGAGGAGGGTTTTCCCAGGGTATCTTGTTGTGTTTATTGTCTTATGTGTTGCATTATTCTAAGTTCTTTCAGTTGTATAATCTGATCTAATAAACACTAACATGCCTCTCGATCTACTCTACTCTTTTTGACTAGTTTTTGGATCCGATTATGCAAAATACTACCTGTGCGTCTTCTCCAAGCTTCTCCAAGGTTGAATGATAACTTTGAAAACTTTAGAGACTTGAAAAATTTCTCCAACTTTTCTCTTTGACAAATTTGCAACCTAGACCTGCAAATCACACACAGGGAGAGGGAAAAGTGTTGTGGGGGTTAGAGAATAGGGATTTTCCTTGGTCAAATCCCTTTTTGATAATTAAACCTTGAAATGAAAGAAAATGTAAAGGGAGAATGATGAATGAGAAAAAGGTAATGTTGCAAATCACCAAACCCTAGCAATAAGGTGCTACAATTATGCTTTAAATGGTTACAATAGATGTGGCTCTTGGCTCTTGCTTGATGTTGATATATCTTGAATGCAATGCTTGCTTGGATCATGAAATCTACATCACAATTGTTAGCACAATAACAAACATGAAAAATTTGATCTTTGAGATGATGATTGATGCTCTTGAATGCTCTTGAATGCCTTGAAAGCTCTTGCTCAAATTATCTCGTGAACTCAATTTTCTATAAGGATGAGTAATTGAATGCTTGGGGGGTGAAATGAGAGAAATAACCTTGTATTTATACTCAATTATGCAATAATTCTCGAAATTACAACACTACAAGCTGACATTATATCTAGGAGAATAAAATCCTACCAAAAATTTGATTAAATTTAAATCTTGGTCACACAAGAATCATTCATCCAAGGTGGTGAATGATTCCCATCACACATAATGTATGGACAAAAAATCAAAAGTTTCTAGAAATGTGTGAAACCTACATCGGGGCCAAAAATACCTAGGTGGGACTCAGTCAACCAAGGTAGTGAATGAGTCTCAGACACTAAATTTGGGCCACACAAACCAGGAAAACCTGAATTACTATTTGTTATTGGTTGGTGTTAAGACTATCCTCGAAGAGATTCAATAAATGAGGCTTGTGGATGTAAAATAAGACCAATTAAAGCATAAGAGAGCCCAATTATTAATGACAATCTTAGAGAAACATGAAAGTGTGTTACAACACTTTACAACACCTGAAATAAGGCCAAATTAATGTTAATTATGATTGAAATTATGTTTATTAAAGTTAGTTAATTGATAAAACCCTAAAAGAGTGTGAAAGTGTGTCACAACACTTACAACACCTTTGCAAGGTACCATTAAAATACATTAGTTCACATGTTAATGTGTTATCCACATTGCAATGCTAAATGAACGAAAAATTAAGCCAAAATCCATAAGGAGGACCCAAATGAGTGTGAAAATGTCAAAGGACCCTCTGTTGACACTACACATATAAATATTCTCTAAGAGGCTCACACTACACACATTAATGGCTAAACCATTGTTATCAAGAGTTCTCTTTATCCTGATCTTATTAATATCAGGTGTTATCATGAAAGCTTCATTTTGTTTTTTCTCTTCTAATGAAGGTAACTCATGTTGATAGAAAATAATGTCTAAGTTGACCATAGATATAGCTTGAATTTAGGCTGCCACATCATTTGATTGCAAATTAGGATGGCTAGGAACTTCTTCCAAGGAATTTTGAAGCATGTTATGATAATGAGTGGAGGCTTGAACAAGATCCCATAAGGATATCTTAGCAGGAGTATTCTTGAGTTGTTCAACAAGACTGTACTCCCTTATGCTATGTAAAGGAAAATAAGGGGGACCAAGAAAGATAGGGTTAGGTAGTGGGAGGGATGTTGAAGGTTTTCGTTTTGGTTTCAAATCATTTCTAGTGTTATATGTATGAGTAATAGTGTTATAATGTGGCTATTGAGAAACATTATTCTTAGGTGGTTCGAGGATAAGGATGGGTTTGTTCTAAGTTTGAGGTTCGTTTGAAGGTGGGTATTCAATTGGAGGATTCTTAGTATGTCCGACAAGGTATTTAGGAGGTCTAATAATTAAGGGGGGTCTAATAGACACTTGTGCATTCATAGTATCAACGGTTTTAGGTTGATGGTGTTCTAATGCAAGGGATTCTAGTGTCATCTTTTCACCATCACCCAAGGGAGCCGCATTACTATTTTTTGAAAGAGATGTGTGAATGTTTTCATTTCCTTGTACCATGATATCTTCCATAGTAAGAGGGTTTTTATGAGAGTAACAAACTATATGTTCATGAAATTCAATGTTTGGTTCCTCAAAAGTAACTTCATCATAAGTAGGGGACTCCTCATTTTTTGGGTTTTTTTCTTTCTCTATGATGTCATTATCTTGTTCAATAAGATTTTTCCTAGGGGAAGAGAGGAAACTAAGATTTTCATGACTTTCATCGATTAGATTTTCTAACATCAAAGTATCTTATTCACAACTAGGAGAGATAGTAGGAGAAGAAAAAATTTGATTGTCATGATTGTCCATAATTTCACTCCCTTGTCCCATAATGTCTTCAAAAATAGGATAGGTAGGCGAAGAAAAATAAAGAGGGTTGTCATAGATCTTAAAGATTTGATCATCTAACACCAACCTATCATCCTTGCTTACAATATTATTGTCATGATTCCTTACAATTGCATCTTCTTTCACTAAAACATTTCCACAAGAAATAGATGAATGGAGATTAGGTAAGGTGATGTTTAGAAATGTTTCTACGATTTGATTCTCTTGTGCTATGATATGTTCCAATGTAGGGGAGTTTATAGAAGAGGAGCTTTCAAAATTTTCATGATTCTCATTTAGTAGATCTTCTAACACCAAAATACCTTTCTGACATGTAGGAGAGGTATTAGGAGAAGAGCAACTATGGTTATCATGATTTTCTACACTTTAATCCTTCTCTATCAAATCATTCCCACAAATAGGAGAGGTAAGAGGGGCTCTAGGTTTAAGGAAAGTGCCAATATTTCCCCCCTCTTGCACTAAGAGACTCTCATAACTAGGAAATTTATTCAATGAATGACTAACATGCTTATTGACTAGCTTTTTATTTGCAAGCCGGGAAAAGATAGATACTAACATTTGTGAAAATTAATCTATATGAAATCAAAATGGGAAGAGACATAAAATGCAACACAATGACCTAGAATGAAATGTGTAAATGTAATTTTTCGATTGAAAACAAGGTAGTTTGTTGATCACACTATAAAACAATATGAAAATGAAATATTGTAAGTGCCATTTTGAATTTTGAAAATGCACTAGATGAAGCCAATTAAGCTATATGCAATGGATTTTATGAAGAAACAATTCAAAAAGGTAAAACATAAATGCAATAGTAGAAAACTGAAGCCTAAAAATGAGATTTAAAATATTAGAAAATGCAAACAAAGTCTTGATCATTGACTCATTCACCTTTTTTTCATGAATGGGTCCTAGATAAGGATTTTTGAAATGTTTTGAATGATTTCTATTATTTTTTCAATGATTTTTAGATGTCAAAAATTTTAGGTCAAGACTAACCAGGAACTCATTCTCTAGTAAAGGTGAATGGTTCCTTGATTAGGGTTTTCTAACTATTTTTGAATTAATTTTAAGTTTTTTGTAATGTCTTTCAGTTCCAAGTTTGAGACAGTAACTTTCAGTTTCAAATTTTGTAAAAATGCAATGTGAAAATGTAGTAAAAATGATAAATGCAAAGACCTAATTTGAAATCCAATGTTATTTTATTTTTCAAATGCTAAGTTGTGAGATCTAAATGGTATGCAAAATCACAAAAAAAAGAAGTATTTTTTAGATTTAGAGAATGCAAAATAATGCAATTCAAAACTATAAATGAGATGCAATTTTGAATCTAAAATAAGAAACCCTAAATGGGATATAATTACATACAATATCTAACCTAGGATGAGAAGAAAGACTCCAAGATCAAAAAATTATAATATTGAATAGGTCGAGCTCACCAAAATGTTTAATAGAAAAAGTAATCACTCACCAAAATGAATGAACAAGATGAAGAGCCACAAATTCTCACTATAAACCATGGAATTAGGTGCAAGATATGATGCAAAAAATAATAAAAAATTAATCCTAACTATTATAGCTAAAATAAAGGAAGTTTTGAGAGGCTAGAATGATGTGTACCTTACTACAAGAAGGTTGTTTTTAGGTCACAAAGGACTCATTCTCCTTTACTAGAAAATGGGTCCCTATTAAGTTTTATAAAACTAAGATCTAGGTCTTGTTCCTTAATGTATGCACTCTCAGATCCTCGGTGATCAAATCTAGAAAACCTGAAACAAATTATGTAGCCTTGTTTTCATGTGCTGCAATGTGAATGACAACTTTGCAACTTGACAACTTTTACAATTTCACTCCAATGTTGCTATCCACTTGATCTTCAACCTATAAATCTGCAAACAAGAATTCAAGAGGAGGAAAAACTTAAATTTATTGTTAGTGAATGGGAATTTTCCTAAGTTAATTTTTTTTTTAGGTAATTAAACCAAATGATGAAATAATGAAATCGAAGCATGAAACATGAAACAATGAAATGTTGATACCTTGGAAGATGTCTTGGAATGTAATTTTGAAAACTAACATGAATTGGACATGAAGAATGTAGATATTGATCTCAAATTAGATGTGAAACAATGCCTACAAATAGATTTTCAATGCTACATCAATAACATATTCTTAACAACATGCTTGGATGTGCTATGCCTTTGACATGATGATATGACCTTGAATTGCTGAAATAAACTCTTTATAATCTGCCTTTGAATGCCCTTGAAATGCTCTATAATTCTCTTGCTCTTGATCTCATGAAGTCATATAAATTTTCTACGAGAAACAATGTGAATTAACCTTATATTTATACTAAATCTAACAATTATCCTTGAAATTCAAATAATTCAAGCTAACATTAGATCTATGATTGAAAATCATTAGAATCCCGCTATATTTAAATTCAAATACGGGTGTCCTATGTGAGGAGGACCCATTTTCCACTAAAGTTGAATGGGTCCTAAAACAACTTTCTAGGACCATGCTTTACAGGGATGAAATAACATAAAAAAACCATTTCAAAAATTACATGAAAGGGGTGTCCTATGTGGAGAGGACAAATTTTCCACTAAAGGAAAATGGATCCTAGCACCATATTCTAGGACCTCACATTTTCCAATTTAAATTTCATGCAAGATCATTATAGGGTGTTGGGATAAATCCTTTAGAATGTGTAATTAAGAGAGATTAAATTTGAGTTAAAGATGAAAATTAAGCTCAATTAACCACAATTAATTAATGAAACCCTAGATAAGTGTGAAAGTGTAATACAATATTTTGAAACACTCGAAATAGGGCAATGTTAAGCATTTTTTGGTTAAAAATTCCCTAGATTCAATGTGAATGTGTACAACACATTACAACACTTAGAAATCAAGGCATAATTAAATTAATTTTATTACCTATTACCAAATTAAGTGTGAAAATGGGTTACTTCTTTGTACACTACATCATCATTAAAAACATCATTTCTATGTTTCTTTTTGTTGTTGTTAGCTATCTATTTCAGCTTTTTTAGCTTATGTTTCATTCATTTCTGTAGATCTAGCTTAATATTCTTCATTTCTTCCATTTGTTAAATTCAAAATGGAATTTACAACATTTCATTTTTTAGATTTCTAAATAGCATAATCATTCAATTATCATTTTCTAAATCCGAAAATTGTATTATACTTTTGCATTTTTTCTCTACCATTAGGCATTTAAAATTTGTAGGACAATTATTACATAATGTTTTCACTAAAAAAGTCCATGGTTATCATACTTCATGTTATATTTTCAAATCTTGTTAAGTACTGTAAGAAATTTTTGTTGTATGCATATGATGTGATAGAAGAAGATACAAGCATAGACAATCATGAAATCCATGGTTGTTCTTCTCTCGATACCTATCATATTAGTGATAAAGGTATCTTAGTGAAAGAATATGCAATCATTGAGAATCATGAAATTATTTCTTATCCTTCTCCTCCTCCCCCTTGGGAAGATATTATGAAATAATATGATGAGATCATCACCACTATTTTACTTAGTCTACATTCCCCTCTCAACACCTCCCCCACTCATGATAATTCTTTAGTGAAAGAGGATATGTTGATGTTAAGAGATCCAATGCTTGAAAGTGATAACTTTATCTCTCTCCTTCCAACTGTGTGTAACATTTGGAAAGACATATTAGAACAAAAGGAACCAATTATTCATAAGCATGAAAATCATAGTTGTCCTTCTCTTGATGTATAGCCTATTTATGATGAAGCTACTTTACAAAATCTAATAATAGAGTGTGGTGAACCATTTATTTAAACCTCCCATAAAATATCTCATACTTGGGTAGAAGTTATGGCACAAGAGAATGAGACCTTATCAAACAAGAATGAAATAATGGAAAATCATCACAATCAAATTTTTCCTTCTCCTAGTATATCTCCTAGTTGCAAATAATATATTTTAGTGTTAGAAGATCAAACCAATTAAAATCATGAGAATCCTATTTACCTCTCTCCGTTGAGAAAAACCTTTATTGAACAAGAGAATGTCATTAATGATAAGAAATAAAATACAACCTTTGATATCTCCCTTACTTGTGATGAGGTCATTTTAGATGAACCAACCTTTCAATTTCATAAACATCTAGTTTGTAGTTCTCTTAGAAACCCTCCTACTAGGGCATATATCCTGGTGGAAGAAAATGAGAACCCTAACACATGTCTTTCAAATAATAGTGATGTGACTTCCTTGGATGATGGTGAAAACATGGCACTAGACTCCCCTTCATTATAAAAACATAAAGCCAAAACCGCTAAGTTTATGAATACACAATTGTCCATTAGATCCCCCTTGATTATTAGACCTCTTAAATACCCTGTGGGACATCCTACGAATACTCAAACTATTTACCCACCCTCACAATGACCAAAAAATAAAACAAAACCCAAACTTATCCTTTACCCACCCTCAAACCAACCAAAAACTCAAAACAAACCCTTCATCACCTAAGAATAATGTGGTGTAGTAGCCGAGTTACAATATTGTTTCTCATATACATAACACTAGAAAAAATTCATAACCAAGACAAACACCTTCAATATCCCTCCCACTGCCTAACCCTATCTTGCTTCGTCCCCCTCGTTTGCCTTTACATAGTGGAAAGGAGTACGATACTTCTGAACAACTTAAGAAAACTCTTGCAAAGATATCATTATGGGACCTTATTCAAACCTCCCCTCATTATCATAACTTGATTCAAAGTTCCTTAAAACAAGTTCCTACTCCTCCTAATGTGCAATCAAATGATGTGGCAGCCCAAATTCAAGCTATAACACCAAATAAATTAGACATTAATTTCCATCAAGATGAGCTACCCTTGGTAGAAGTGCAAAAACAAAATGAATATTTCATAATAATAGCTATACATAATCAAATTGGGATAAAGAGGACCCTTTTTGACAATGGTTTTTCCCTTAATGTGTCTAGCATAAACCTTTTAGACAAGATTAAAGAAGAAAAAAGCTAAATATAATATGCCTCTTTAAATATTTTAGTGGTTTTGATAATATGGTAAAATGACCTCTTGGTGTGATCACATTACCTATTAGATTTGACAAAGTTACATTACAAAACCTGATCCATGTTATGCCTAATAATCTTTCATACAATATCCTTTTAGGAAGACCATGGATTCATGAGATGTATTCAAGGCCTTCTACCCTTCATCATAAAAAGAAATATGTTTGCAACAATGAAGTGAATACAATTGATGTTTTTGATAAGTTAAGAAATATTTACAAGATTTTGTACCCTTCTTAACACATCGAGCCACACAAGCCAAAAATATCAAGTCCAAATAACATAAAAACTAGCCAAAAAATAGAACACTTACCACAGACTAACAACACATACAAAAACCACAAACAAACAACAACTAACTAACGTAATCCCAATTCTTTGACAGGAGGTCCACAACATTCTTCCCTTCCAGCTCATCTTAAATTACCATAGAGAGATTGTTGGTGACAAAGTGGACCAACTTCACAATGAAGTGGGTCAAGCCTCTGAATCTCTTGTCTTGTTTTTCCATTCTCTCCTTTAGCACATGAAACTCCTCCCCATAATCAACAACCTTCACATCCTTCATATGTTCAACATCTAACAAGTGCGTGGACTAGGAGGCTGAGTTATCTTTCTACTCTTTATTGTTATCAGGAATGGTGTTGGGCCCTTTTTCA
Source organism: Sequoiadendron giganteum (assembly GCA_007115665.2). Lineage (NCBI taxonomy): Eukaryota > Viridiplantae > Streptophyta > Pinopsida > Cupressales > Cupressaceae > Sequoiadendron > Sequoiadendron giganteum. Next base: position 327,492,398 of record CM021110.1, read on the forward strand.
TATTCCTCCTCTTCCTCCTCAGAAATCTCATCATCCTTGTAGTCTTTACTATCTGGCCGCTCCTTCTCCAAGTCCAAAACCACCTGTCTTTTTTATTTTATTTTTGGCCAATCTCCTAGACCTCTGAATTATGGTCTCTCCTCTAGTCACAACTTTCACCTCCACCAATGTGTCATTGTTAGAGTCCTTCCCCACAAATTTTTTACCTCTACTCTCTTTCGCTAGTGGCTCCATTAAGTCTTTCCTGTCATATTTACCTCTCTTCTTCGATGTGGGTTTGTAAGAAGTTGTGGCTAGGGTTGCCTTTAGTTCACTCAAACTTGACACAACACTCATCTGGGAATTTCTCGTGTTCCCCTTGATTTTTTTGGCAGCAAGCTTGGGCTTAGGATTATCAGTAGCACCCAAGTGGGGTTTCCAAATGGGACCTTTGGACTCTATCGGGGAGATATTTGCAACAGCGAGAGGTTTGATTTCCTCCACACAAACAATAGATATAGGCTTAGGCAGGCATAAAGCATGATGGAAATGATAGAGTCTCATAACAAGCCCTTTGTGGAGAGGAAGAGGAGGGGTATCATCTAGGTTAAGGCTAGCAATTTCCTTGCATTTTTCCATAGAGCTTTCGAAATCCATAAGCAAGAAAAAAGGAAAACTTAACATAACTTTGTGCCTAAGGTGATTCAACATAGGGAAATGGTAGAAAAAGTAGGTTTTGTATCTACCTTCGAGCATCACATATTTCAATAGGGCCAGACAAAATTTGTCTCGACGCTGTGAAAGGGCCTCCCACTCGAAACTAGTCTAGTTATGGACAGGCTTCTCATTCCTCACAAAAAATGCTTTCATGTTGTCATTATCCTAGGTCTCAGTATGTTTCAGATACATTTTCCCAATGCTCTACAACCCGGTTGCCTACGCAATCACATCTTCACTAACCTCAAAATAAATCCTGCCTAATGTCACTCTTTGATCTGTCTTGGAATTGGCAAAATGCGTAGATAAGTTAGAGTCATGACCCACAAGACTCTCCATTAGGGGAACTAAGCCACCTTTGACACAAATATGCAACACTAGCGGGTTTTTGTGCAATTCACCATAGTTGTCGGGCTCCATCTACACATGATCACCACCAATAATGTATTTATGCACAAGAAAAACTAGAGAACTTGTAAAAGAAAAAGGTTAGAGATACAAATTAACAAAAGGTTTTACCACACATAATGGATATTTGGCCAAATAAAGCAGTGTTGGTTAATCAAGGTAGTGTGTAGGACACACATGTGAATAGGAAAATCACATAAATTGATCTTGGTTGTATCATAAATGGGGATCTTGAAGAGATTGCGGCTATGTAATCAAGACATGATGGAAAGGCGAGGTTTATTAGCTAGATTGTCCTTGGACAAAAAGCTAGGCAGGATGGCCATGGGGCCAAATTTAGTAACACCAAGGAATTCGGGTTTGAGATGTAGAGATAAAATAGTGGATAGGGAAGAGCCAAAAGGGAGATTTCTCTCATAATGAGTCGTCACATCAGTGTTTAAATCCATGAGCTTAAGGAAAAAATGAAATTTTAACGTAATCCCCATAAGGAGATAGCATAAGTATGACCCTACAAAGTCTTAAACACAAAGTATGTGCCATACTTCCTTATAATTCCATCTTTATTTAATATTGGATTAGTCTGAAAATTCAAAAATTTCCACTTGTAGGCCACCTCAGCTTTTATGCACGTCCACCTAGCCCAAAGTACAAACATGTGGATACCCCATAAGACCTGTAGAATCATAAAATTGGTAATCATCTTAACAAATAAGGGTTTTGTTCTTTCAAGATTAGGTCTTGAATTCTTGGCAGTAAGTTCCCTAGATTTCTCCAACATTTAGAGTGATTCCAAAAAGTGCAAAGTTAGATAAGGCATTATCCACTTGATTTCCCTCCTAATAAATGTGGGTAATTTTCCTTAATCTTAGCTTAGACATAAATAACCTTATATCCAATAAAATATCCTTCATACTCCATCCAAGCAATCTGCCAAAGTTACTAGCATCAATAATGGATTTAGAGTCACCGTCAATGTGAAGGTTCTCTATCCCTAGAGAAATAGAAAATTGAAATCCCTTGAGTAGCACATGGGATTCCACAATCATGGAATATTGGAAACCAATCCCCCCAGCATAACCTGCCACAAGATCACCTCTATAATCTTTGATCATACCTCCTATACTAGCTCTGCCCGGGTTGCCTTTTATAGCTCCATCAAAGTTGAGTTTAAACCATCCTCTATATGGTGGCTCCCAGATAGTTTTAATCCTATCCAGGGATCTAGAGTTGTCAAAGGAGCTTGCATCCAAATTATGATGCCAAGCCTTAGCCATTTTAATTTCACTTTCAGTGGGTCCCTTATCCATAATTTTCCCATTGAAGAGGCAGATGTTTTCCACAATAAGGTAGGAACCTATACCAAAGACCTCCTTAGGGCTCATCTCATTATTCTTGAAAATCATGTTGTTCCTCTCTTTCCATAAAAACCAATAAATAATGGGAGGGACTTGGTTCCAAATTTCTCCAGGCAAGGGGTGAGTATAAGGACCTCGCCAGCCCAAAATAAAGGATTTAATATCCTTACACATGGCCCAAAGTATACCCAATATTTCAATAGCCATTCCTCACACTTCAAAAATAAAAATACAATGTAACAATAAGTGGTCAATATATTCATCATAGCATTTACATAAGAAACATCTATTGGGGATATAAAATCCTCTTTTCCTCAAATTGTCTTGAGTAAGGATCCTGTTGTGACTGGTGGTCCACCAAAAGACACTAACTTCCCTGATCATTTGGTGGTTCTAGACCTTCTTCTAAAGGTCAATAGCAGCACCCTAGTTTGTCAGTAGATGTTACGCTGATTTGACAGACATGTCACCCTATTTGTCATAAGTCTAGAAAAATTCATCTCCCAAGAAGGATGAGGAAATTATAGTAAAAGAAAGTAAATCATATAGAGACTTAGCAAGGTGAAATAGATCCTGCAAAAATAGGTAGAAAAGGGCCAAATTCTTCCACACGCTAGCCCTAAGAGGCCCAAGAACATATTCCCTAATGTGGATACAAAAGAACCTTTGGGCAAGCCTCTTGAGATTCCTAAATTCAGAAATTTTCAGAGGGGTGTCCAATAACCAAGGATCTTCCTAGAATTTTATCTTACTACCATTTCCAATCTTCCATTTGATCCCACTCCTAAGAAGACCCTACATGTTGCAAATACTCCTCCAAGCCAAAGAGCCTTGAGGATGAACCTCAAAAAGGCAAATGACCAAAGGCTTGTTGTGAAGATATTTAACATTCATGATTTTGCACCAATCCTTTGTATTCCTTAGATGAGCCCAACCCACCTTGGCCATCAATGCCTTATTAGTGTTGGAAATAACCCTGATGCCAAGACCACCACAATGTTTGGGCTAACAAAAAATTTCCCATTTGACCAAGGAAAATTTATTCTTGTCCTCGGTCTCGAACCAGAGGAAATTTCTTTGAATTATTTCAAATTTATTAGCTATATACTTGAGGCTATTGAATATGGAGAGAAAGTAAATTGGTATACCTCGAAGAGCTGCATAAAAGAGTTGAATTTTACCAGCATGGCTAAGAATGGAGAATTTCCATCCAACAAGTTTCCTTTGGATTCTTTCAAGAACCGAGTTCCAAAAGTCAGGGGTGACCTCCTTTATAGTGAGGGGTAGCCCAAGGTAAATGGAAGGAAGAGCCCCACTCAAACAACCCAACACAACAGTCAGCCTAGCTAGAAGGTTAGGCATGTTGTTAAAGAATTATATCATGATTTTTTTGTAGTTAATGCATTGAAAAAAGTAGGAAGCATACTTTTTCAAGTAATTTTTCCACTTTTTAGCTTCAATCATAGAGGCTTTCCCAAATAGGAAGGTATCATCCAGAAATTGTTTTATCAGAATTAGATCTAAAGAAGAGGCAAATTTGATTCCCTTTATAGAACCATCCAACAAGAGACTAGAAAATTTCCTTCTTAATACATCCGCAATCATGATAAATAAATATGGTTAGAGGGGATCACCCTATCTGATCCCTCTACCAGTCAAGAAAAACCCAAAGGGAGCCCCATTAACAAGAATAGAGTACTTAACCGTAGTAACACATTCCATTATAAGTTTGACCACAGACTAATTAAACCCAAACTTGGTTAATAATTTAGGGATGAAGTCTCAAATAACCTTATCATAGGCTTTTGAAATATTCAATTTGAGGGCCATCCTCACATAATTACATTTTTCTATGGAGTGGAGTAGCTCATGGGTGGGCACAATAGCATCAAGGATAAGACGACTAGGAACAAACCCTTTTTTAGTGGGACTAATGAGTTTGTCAAGAAGGGGTTTGATTTTGTTCACCAAGATCTTGGAAATGATTTTTTAAAACGTATTACATAAGCTAATAGGTCAAAAATCAGTCATAGATTGAGAATCACCAATGTTTGGGATTAGAGAAATGAAAGTGTGGTTCAATTGTTTGAGAATCTTACCAATTTTGAAGAAATCATGGGAAACCAAGACAAGGTACTGACCAACTATCTCACAAAATATCTCAAAGAAGGTAGCAGGAAAACCATCAGGACCTAGAGCTTTGAAAGCCCTCATACTAAACATAGCCAACCGGACCTCCTCCAGAGTGACAACACTGGGAATCCCAAGATTATCATTTTGGGTGATGATGTTTAGGAGATGGTTTAATAGGATATTATCCATGGTCGAATTAGGTGCCTCAATAGGAGTCGAGTACACATCCTAAAAGTAGTCAACAACCATAAGGCCAGTCTGGGTAGCTGTAGATATCATCTCCCCCTACACATTAATCAATTTAGAAATTTGATTCCTTTTCTTGTCTTTAATGGCCGAAATGTGAAAGAGGTATTCTTGTCACCCTCTTTTAGCCATTGGACCCTATATTTTTGTTTCCAAAAGATTTCCTCTTTCCTGATAATTTTCTCCCACTCCTTCCTATTCTCAATTTCCTAGTTGCGAGTCTATTGACTGGTATCCCCTTCCTCCATTTTATTTTGTAATTTTTTCAAATTTTCCCCTATAATTCTTTTCTTTTGAAAGATGTAACAAAAAAAATTATTGCTCCAACCTTTCACCATACATTTAATATGTTTAAGTTTGAAGAAGATTCTGAACATGGGAGAGCCATGAATAGACATATTCCACCATTCAATAATTTTGTTCTTAAAATTAGGATGGAAATTCCACATTATTTCAAACCTGAAAGGGAAAGGACCCACAACAGATAGGTCATTTGAGATTTCCAATAGAGGATTATGGTCGGACACCATTCTGGGCAAGGATCTAATATTAGCACTTAGAAGGCTAGTCCATAGACTGTAACAGAGGAATTCATGCAATCTGACTTGTATTAAATTTTCTCCAAAAATGTCTGTTGGACCAAGTAAATAATTGGCCAAAAAGATCAATTTCAATCAGACAAGTAGAAATTAGGAAGTTATCCAAGTCAAACATGCTATCAGAGTAATCCACCAAACCACCACTTTTCTCCAAATGATACAAAGGAGATTTGAAATTCCTAGCCACCATCCAACTAGAGCCAAAATTATTTTTAATCCAGTCAAAAATATCTTTCCATAAGGAATTCCTAGCATTTCTCTAGTTAGGAGCATCAACATTGATTAGATACCAAGTTCCACCAAGTAGGAGAAGGAAATTCCCACACTACTCTTGTATTTTAAAATTTTAGAACCATTAAACCTAGAGGGATTCCAAAGCACAGCAAGATGACCTGACACCGCATCAACATCACTATAGAAGTAGGAAGCACCTAGCAAAATAAACTTTAAAAATTTATCAAAATTTTCCTTATCTTGGTCTCTTGTAACAATAACACATCAATCTTATGTTCTAGAACATAGTCCTTGAGAGCAAGCTACTTGTGGGAGTTGTTTATCCCACACACATTCCATGACATGACCTCCATTTCTGACCTTTGTTGGAGGACACGTACAATGTCCTTTATTTACCTAAGTAAATCTCATTTGTAGTCTCTCTCAGCCTAGTATGTCTCTGAATGGGTCTGCCAGGTTTTGAATCTCCTCCCACATCCACCTTTTTTTTCCTCCCTCTTTTCTTCGGAGTTGTCCAGGCCTCTTCTTCCACAACTTTGTCCAACATCAAGCCCTCTTTATTCTCTAAATTTCATCGGCAACTCCATTAATCTCATCTTCCCAATTTTCACCTTCCTCACCCATTGTCTAACTTGTCCCAATAGAACCTACCTCCAATAGGGGGCAAGCAGCCACCTCATCCCCCCATGAAATGGGGCCAAAGTCCAGATCATGGACCTCCAGGGATTTACCAGTAGTCTCATTTAAATTTAGAGTGGCAAGTATCACTTTGGGATCCACCAAAGCAAAAGGGGAATCACCAAAGGAAGGTGAAGAATCCAAACGTAGAGACTTGACCAGAGGAAAACCTTCCATCAGTAACACTTTTTCCATAGGAGGTCGGGGATTCACCATAGGAACACCCATATTGGGCTCCTAATTAAATGAGGATTTATAGTCAGAAATAAGGTGGCCAACTTTAGCACACTTTTGACAATATAAAACAACATTTTCATAGCACACTAGCTAAATCCACTTGCCAAACATTGAACACAACTCTATCGAGTTAGGAAGATTATTGTCCACACTGATATTCACACAAAAGTGAGCAAAGAATAACCTGGATTTCAATTTGGTGATGGAATCTGAAGTGATAAATTTTCCCATAGATTCCCCAATGCTCTTAAAGATGGCTTCATCCCAATATTATAAACATATTCTAGGCAGCCAAACCCAGATCGAAACCAATTTTTTTATATCCACAACGGGGTCAAAACCCAGTTTCTAGTGACATAAAACCAGGCTATTCTTCCTATACACCTAGGGCCCAGAGGATAGGAACATCACCAAATTCTCTAAAGCTATAAATTTGGAAAGGAAGAGACCACCCACCATAGAATAGATCTCCACACTACCCTTGAGGTTCCATTTAGTAGCAACCCACTTTCGTACCATATCCAAAGAAGGATGAAAGGACATGAAATGACCCACAACCGCATTCTCCATGGAAGAGAAAATCCTATCACTAATAGAGTTAGGAATAGAAAAATATATCCTAGAGGCTGTGAATTCCTCAATAAGTGGAGGAACATAAGATGAGTTATGTTTTCCATTGGTTATCACATCCTTCCAACCTAAGGTTTCCGAAATAATCTCCACGATCGACACATTTTGAGCCGATAAGACCAAAACCATAGGTGTCTCCGAAAAACTTGAAGATGAAGGCACTGACCCATCAGGAGTGGCCCCTGAGGGACAAAAATCCACATGTGACAAGGAGAGGCTTGGGTCAGGAGAGGATAGAGGGGAACTGTGGGGTACCCCCCAAGGTAGAATCCACCATGCATGCAAGAAGTTTAAAACACAGCCAGAGGAGAGAGAAGTGGGCCCTCCTTGATGTTATGGTGAGCTAAAATTAATATTTTATTTATCTAGAGTGGTCATATCACACACACGCACACAAGGATAAGGATAATCCTTTGAAAACAACTTACAGTGTTTTACAATGAGCCTTATAGTGTTTTACAACTTCAAAAAGACAAGGAGAATCCTTTGAAAACATTGACACAAATTACACAAGTAGAACCCATGCAAGAGAAAGAAAAAAAAAATATTAAGCAAGTCAAGAAGCTATTAGAAGATGATTTGGGTTCCTTATATTTCACAAAATTCATGGGAGAATATAAGATCATATACAGAGACTTTGAAAAGGGAAAATAAAATTTAATAATTTCAACACAAAATTTGGACGACCCTTCAAAAGAATCCACCTCGAACACTTTAGAAGAATAAAATTATTCAACAAAATTTGATCAATCTAATTATGAGCAACCACCGAATCCAAAATAAATTAAAAATAATTATGGAAAAGGTTTTGAACTTATGAAACAACTTGAGTATAGTAAAAAAGGATGTGGTGCTAGAAAACAAGGTATTCATTTCCTTATAAATCCTAACATGCAAGGAATGACTAATGATCTTTGTTATTGTCCCTCAAAAGAAACAAACAACCCTTCACTTAATATCAACACTATTACAAAATATTCCTCTAATCCAACTTTAAAATTAGTGCATCCTGAACTGATAAACACTAGTGGTCTTGATTATTATCCTTTGAAAGAAGTAAAATAAATAGAGAAATCATCGCTTAATATCAATTTCATCACGCAAATAGTAACAATTGGATTTCATTATATTTGATGTCTTCCTTTAGAGAAGAGAACAAAATATTACAATCTAAAGAATCTTGTGTAAGTATGAAACCTTGTACTAGGCAAGAGATATCTTTGTTGCAAAATAAAAGAACATCTTCTACTATTGATTTGAAGGAGAGTATCTTGTCGAGACTCCTCCAATAATTTGATATCTCTCCCTCCAAGAACATGAAATAAATTTTACTACAAGAGTTCATTTTGTGCATTTCATATAGTTCATGGTCATTCTACTAATGAATGTAAAGCTTTGAGTAATAAAATTCAACATCTTACAGGTTGTGGTTTTCTTCCTTGTGTTGAAACACCTAGTTCCTTTAATTGATACACATTTTCATCCATCGTCTTGGCTCACCCTTGTCTTGATTTAAATGGGGGCAAGGGGTTAAGTAGAATTGTCCTTTTATTTTATTTTTCATTTTCTATTTTGACTAGTTGATTGCCTTCCATCTGTATATAAGAGAAATATTAGGATGTGGAAGACATGCCTTAATTTGGCTCCCATGTGACATAATAATTCTTGACATAAGCTCTTTGGAATTCTTATACTTTAAAGAAATTTATCATAGAAATGGTGTTAGAAATTGCTTTAAAGTGGGGTCATACATCGACACTCATATTTCACTATGTGATTTTATTTATTCTTGTAGTGCCTCCTTCTCTTAGTGGGGCCATTGGGTTTGATTTCCTTCATGAGCATAATATTTCTTTGATTTGTCCTCTCTTGGGGACATTAAGCATGATGTTCTCTAAGAAGAGACCTTACATGAATTAAGAAAAATCCCTTTGAACATACCTTACATTATTTTACATTTATAATATCATTTATATGGCCATCTTTCATAACACACTTTTATTTCCTATGGAGCCATATTGTTTTTTCATGTGTGTCAAGCATACAAAGCTTTGCTTGCCTCATGAATCTGTTTGTTCATGTCGTGTGACACCTTATCAAACTTATCAAGAGGTATAGCTTTGGTATGGTTGTACGTATGGAAGCCAAACTTAGGCATGAATTCCCCATAGCCACTTTATTGTCTACATGCCCACATACTATCCATGTGCATCTATGTCTCCTTAGGGGCTCACCTAGTGGATGGTTTTAGGTTCCACTAGCCCTTGTGAGCATGTCTTTGGTTTAGATAGTGGACATCGTGTTCCACTTCTAAACGTTTTTGGAAAAAAACTTTTATCTAATCCACAACATGTGGGACAAATGGTCGAGGCTTGATCCACCTCTTTTTATTTTTACTTATTTTTGTTTTTATTTCTTTTAATAATTGACATTGTATGTTTGTGTATCATGATATTGCATATCCTACACCTTGTGTGTGTTCCTTTGTGCTTATGTTGGTTTGATGTAGGATATTAGATCTTGGGGGCTTGACCACCCCCTTTATATTTATCATTTTGCACCTTCTACATTGGTACACTTCGACCCCTCTTGAATGTCTAATTTAGTGTGATTTTGAGGCGGGTTCCTCCTCTCACTAAAGTGGGGGCTAAATGTAGTGTAGAAAAAGTAACCCTTTTTCAGACTTATTTTGGTAATAAATAGTTAATAATTAAATCTACTCAAAGGTGCCTTATTTAGGCTATTGTAAAGTGTATCTTTACACTTTCACACTAATCTATGGATTTATTAATTAATTGGGCTTATTTATGCCTTAATTGGTCCTATTTTGTATCCACAAGCCTTATTAATTGCCTTTCTATGGATAATCCTAAGAGTTATCAAATAAAAAATCATAATTCAATGTTATGGGTCATGTGTTCCACATCTAGTGATCTGGGAATCATATGCCACCTTGGGCATATGACTCCCACTTAGGTCTTAGGACTTGATTTCAAATTAAACATTAAACAAGACACTCCTATAAATCTATGTCCCAAGTTTTAGCTATTAGGACTTAAATGCCACAACTTGTGTCTGAGTCCCGCTCTAATTAGGAACCACTTTGAATTAAATTCTTGGTGGTATTTTATCCTCCTATATCAGATGTCATATTTTCATGTTGTAATTTCAATAAATTTGGCATAAAAAATTATAAAAACAAGGTTATTTTACCTAGTTTCATTCTATATTTTCATAAGAAATCAAGATCACTTCCACAAGAGTTCACAAGAGAATTCAAAGACATTCAAGATCATTTAAAGATCATTCAAACCTATAGATTTGAATAATATTCTTGTAGAAATTCAATATCCATCATCCTATCAAAAGCATAAAGCATCAATCATGTTGTTGAGATAGTGGTATGATGTACCATTCAAGATCAAAGATAAGCATTGTTCCACATCTAATTCAATATAAAAATCTAAATTCTTCATGACCACTTCATGTTAGATTTAATATTTATATTTCAAGATATCATTCAAGATATCATTTTTTATGTTTCATGTCCATGTTTCATTGTTTCATCATAAGTTTTAATTACCTAAATGTGGTTTGATCAAGCCAAACCCCTATTTCCTAACAATCAATAGTTTTTTCTCTCTCCCTACATGTGTGATTGCAGATATAGGTGTTTTGGAGCTTGAATATCCTTTGAAGACTAAGTTACAAGATTGAGGAAAGTTTTCAAGTTTTCAAGAGGTTGTCATCTTCATAGAGAGTCATCTATAGAGAAAAATTTGGTGTTTCATACTCGAAGATTTTATAGGAGAGAAGCTACAAGAGAACACTAGAGGATATCAAATTTTCAAATCAACCATGATACTGGGACTCAATCACCACTTGTGGTGTATGAGTCAAAGTATACTAGATTTCAAGAATTATTTGTAGATGGGTATGTGTAGGATCATGATGGGCCAAAAAGTGGCAATATGTAAGTCATATGATGAACCATGTGGCTGACGATTTTTTTTAACCCAAAATTGATGAAACGAAAAGGTTTTCTAAAGGAGATTCTTAGATTTCCACCAATATAAATTATACTTTACATTGAATTTAATAAATAAATATTATTCATTTTCTATTTGAATTATGAAAAAGTCCTAATTGATAGGTTGATTGAAAAACATCTATAACTTTCAAACTATATCACATTTTTTAAATTAGAAACATGCATCACATTCTATGCTTCACATACTATACGATTAAAAAATAAAGAAGTGAATTTCATGAATTTTTTACCGAGTTAAGGTGGTCATACATATGAGTTTTTATATTTTTTTAAAGTTGTAATAAAAAAATCATAATTAATTATTTACTTGGAAACAAATTACAAAAAAATATGCATCACATCGGGACATGATTCTTCTACTTATATCTAAAATATTATAAACAAATTATTAGAATTTTATTGAGGTTAGGGTGGTTAGACAAACTCCTACTTCTTTTTTTTTTTCCTGAAATTTAAGTAATACTAATTGAAATTTCAAATTTTCACCAAATAGCTTTTTTTGTTTTTTAAATAAACCTAGTAGTTTAGAAACTACATAGATTTTTCTACAAATTCTATTCTTACATATTTTTAAAATAATATATATAACTTATTCAAATTTTTACGTCAAGTTGCCTAACTCTGAATTTTTTGAATTTTATTGCCACTTAAGGGCTTGTTTTTTCCATGATGATCCTGCACATACCCAAATCTTGGTTTAGCAGTTCCAAAATTCTAGATTTGGCCTAAAACCCTAAACTGAGACTAAATCACCCTTCCTTTCGTATGATTCCTAAAGTGCTTCAAAAGTCATTTTCAGGATTGCAAACTATTTTTCAATCGTCTTCAGTTTTCTAGGTGGACCTCTATTTACCTCTAGTTTCTTATTCTAATTTGAGTCCATTTTCTAGATCATATCATTAGGTTTTGCATGCTACTTTCATTACTTGTCTCTCCAAGCCTTGGCTTGGTGGTGAACCCCCTTATTGTATTTAATCACACCCTAGGACACCTTATTGTATATATCTTTCCCTCATTCCATCCCTAGATTGAGATCTCTAATGTTTTGTTGAATGGAACTTAAAGGAAATAGGTGGGAAGGTTCTAAACCCCTTTCATGTGTTCTATCTCCCAAAAGTTGGAGCCCCCTATTTTTCATCATTTCAATAAGCTTATATCTATGGATAGGTTTTATTTGCCTTGGTGGTAATGAGAAAGTGTTGTAGATTTTGCAGATATATTTTTTGGTGCTTGGTTTCCAAGTGCTTTTGGAGAGTATAATTTTGTTTAGCTCCACACTTCTTCTAAGGTGAAGATCTTCTTATTTGATTTGGATATGTCAATTAGAGGATTTCAGAGGTGTTGCATTTAGAACTATATGTGTTGGATTTTTGTGCAAAGGAAGGTGTGTTCACTAGTGTGTGAACTATGTCTTGTAGAGGTATCTAGGATAAAAAATTAGCTTTGCATTTCTCCATAGAATGGTTTTAGGTCTTGTGGATCTAGAAGGGTGTTGATAGTGTTCTTATCTTTCTTTAGTTGAAATTGTTTGAATTTTGGTGCTTCAAAAGTCAATTTCTTGAGTTGTAATGTATGATAGAATTATTTGAGTGTACTGGGTGTGTACATTCTTTAGGTTAAAGTTCTTGTGAAGGAATTGTTTATATTTTGGGTTGTTTGTGGAATATTCCAGATTTTATTCAGGTTTTATGTGGTATTTAGGAGTCATCTTCTAGATTTGTGGAATCATGTACATAAATGTTAATGGTGTTAACATAGGTTCAGCTGACCTTCGGTGTTTACACTAATTGTGAAGTTACTTTTTGTCTATGGAAGTGTGGTGTGGCATGTATGAGTGTATTTAGGTCCTAGATAAAGTGTGTTGTGGTCTACCTAAATTCCTTTCTACTGTAAAAATGTTTTTTATGCTGACCCAGTCTTTGCATGGTTGAGGTGCATAGCCAACCATGGAGAATGCGTTCAAGGTTGAGAGTGATCCCACAAAGCTGGTTTACAATTTCTGAGAGGAACTGATTTTTGCTGAAATCACATATTTTTAGAAAATATAATGATTTAAGCCTTTAAAAGTTCTATTTTAAGGATTCCAATTGAAGAGGGTTTGATCAAACCACCTTAGATCAAACCCCCTTGGATAGAACCTCGCTAATTTTAAATCATACCTATAAATGAGTCTCCTTTACACCTATCGAAATGCTGATAAAAAATCACTTTTGATTTACCTTTTTAGGGATCAAATGAATTCATTTAAAATTTATTTTAAATGTTTATGGTAGTCCATGAAATGAGCTATCCCATGAATATAATTTTAATATGTTTTGGTTTTATTATGTATGTGTTTTGTTGGTTTAATTAAACATAGGTTTTTCATCGAAAATCAAGCTCTTTGTTTTGCACATGTGGGAAAATAGAAAATTATCAAAATATTTTTTTTTTAAATATGTTCGTGCTAGGTATTGATGTCCCTAATTCATTAAAAAAAAAAAGAATTTCGATACATACATAAAAAGTTATGTTGTATATAGTTCGCCTATGTCTTAATTGCAATTGGTTTGACTTTGAAACTCTATTAAGGAAAAAATATTCAATAAAAAACTATGATACCAACTGAAACTGCTAGATATCATAGTTACAAATCTAAATTCAAAAACATTAGAATTTTATCCTTCATAAAAAAAATATATATGTTGTATACGGTGAGCGTCACTTTTTAAAAATGTTGTTTTCTGAAAAAACCAGTTTTCATGGGAGATGGAAAAAGAAGTGCAATCTTATGCCAAACATTTTGAAAACAATATTTTTAGAATCTAGAGGAAAAATGTGATGAGACTCTAGTTTGTATCATTTTCAAATTCCTCATGGTTTAGCTGCTATAGGTGCCCGAATGTGAAAATTTAGTTAAAAATAATAATTTCAGTGTCCAGTTTGGCAAAAAATTGTAAACCACTATTGTGGGATCACCCTTGAAGATTGTATAAATATGCATTGATTTGTTGAGGGATGTGAATATAGATGAAATTGATGTGATTGATGTGAATTTCATATTCATGATGTGTGAATTTGAGCTGTGTAGTGCAATCTTTCATGTGTTAAATTACTGAATGTAATGAGAAGAAGGTATCTACAATTCTTCAATAATAGCATGAAGGTGTTGGGGATTCTATGTCAGAATTTACTATTTCATTGATATGAATTTATCATTGTAACACTCCTCTCTATCTTCTCTTCTATTCTAGCATTAAGCCTTTGGAAGTGATCCCTCTAGCAGTGAGCCCTATTATATTCAGTCTTGATATTACTTTATATTTTGAGCTAATCCTAACCGTGGTTTTTCCCATCTTAGTTTTTCCACATAAATATGGTGTTTCATTGGGCATGGTGTTGTTTTGATTTAATTTATATTATAATCTTTCATGATTAATCATTATAACAAATTAAGGGTAAATTAAATTAATGTGGATATTAATTTTTGTGAGGGTTTTTTAAGTTTTAAGGTGCAACTGATTCACCCCCCCTCTCACTTGTCTTGTGCATTCAAAAATTGGTATCACAACAATAAAGGAAATGAAGTTGTTGAGTAGTGGTTAACAGTATGATTAATGTCAAAGGCATAGAATGAATGTTGCAAATATTTTTTCCTTTGCTATGGATGTCAAAAGCAGAGAGAGTAATGTGAAAAAAATAATCTAGAAAGGGAGACATAAAATAATGAGCCAATTATGTAAGGGGGAGTTGGTATGGAGCAAAGTATTGATTATCAAAGTTGGTATGGAGAAAAGTATTAATTCTTAGAGTTGTGTTTTTTGTTGATGGTATTTCACATTGTGTGTTGCCATCAATGACAAAGGGGGAAATTGTTGCAAATATATGCAGTTGGTGTTGTCATTCATGTCAACAAGCTTTGGTCTTGTCACTAGTGTCAAAAATATGAGAAGGAGTTTTTTTGAAGGATGTGTATTTGGTATTGAGTTGATGTTGTCTTTGATGATTCTTTGATTAGTTGCATTATGTTATCAATAGTAAGCTATTGATGTCAACTATTAGCATATTGTTGTCATTGATGTCAAAAAGGGAGATCAGCTGTGATATGGAGTTGATCTTGTATGAAGGGAGTGTTACCATTGATGTCAAAATATTGTCATTAATTTATAGAAGAGTATGTAATGTTTTTGATCTAGTTTTGGAATTTAGAGTGTAAGTTTCAAATGTTGCCTAGGACATTGCATTATTATAGTGCAACCTTGTCTTGGTGTTGCAATAAATTCTTCCAAGTATCAGAAGAGAAATCAAAGGTTATATTTGACATGTTTTTTTAGAGCTTCTCATAAATATATGGTGGAGGTCCAGAGGCTAAACGTTGTGATCAAAATTGAATTATTTGTGCTGTGAGATAAAATAGGGTTTTGTAGTTAAACTCAAAGTGTTTGAAGTCATGGAATCTCAACAATATTTCTATCTTACTATTGAATTCTTGTTGAAGGTTACAAGATAATTAATTCATAAACTTATACCTTTAAGTTTGTTTAGTGACCAACCCTATTAACTAGTCATCCGGTTGAACTCGTCAATATGTTCCTTTTGAGATCTGATGGTGCACATTCAAAAATAGAAGATACCATGACTATCATTGAGATCCAATATATTGGGGAAAGCTCATTAAATTTGGGTTGAATTTCAGCAATGAGCAATGAAGATGCATCAACGAATATGATCATGTTGATTGGACAGTGCTTGCTAGCCCATTGTGTTTGTGGTAGGTCTCAGTTAAGCCTCATGGGGAAGCAAGGAATGGTTGAGATTAAGCAAGTGTTGATAAGATGACAAATGATTATGGATGATAGAACCTATGTGGGTCCAATGACACATGGAATCATACCTCCCAATTTCTTCACATCACTGTTGTGAAGTGAAGTGATTAAATGTTTTGGTCAATGAGCGATGTGCTTTAGGAGTTAGTGGTTTATGACATCAACATGAATATGTGTCCAAATGTTATGGCATCATTGGGTGTTAGTTCATCATACTTACACATCCTTGAGACATTAATCATTTAGAAATGAGCGATGAGTGTTTAATGGTAGTGGGTTATGACACTAGAGGAGGACACATGGCATTAGCTTGCCAACCCGTGGAAATTTTGTGGGCCCGCTATTAGTGCTAGTGAGATAGCAGGGGATGATGTTGATTGAATGAGATTTGATCCAATGATAATTGTTTATGGATACATGAAGGAGAATGAATAAAAATGATACATAAAGTTATGATTGATGGTGCCATATCAAAGGTAAGTGATCATACAATGATCGCTATGTGACTTTGCATCATGAAAATAGACGTGGATGTCATGTATGTTGTAGCAATATGCAATGAGTATGGAAATGAGATCAATGATATAAATTTCCATACTCATTGATCTCATTTACATCAATGACAGATGTAATGGTATTTGATGCAAAGAGAAGTGACAATGATGGCTATAGAAGCAAGGATTGAGATGACATTAGATAAAAACAAGGAAGCATTAAATGCATATCCAATTATAGGGCTTGACATAGAAGGAATGAAGGGAAATTATATGCACGAGGAATTAATATTGTGTGGCTCAATGCAATTGTATGACTATGAATGAGATACTCTAGAGCCCTAACAAAATATCTGATCACTACAAAGAATCCCAAGGAAATCATCATTGACTAGCAAGTACACAAAATATATGATGAGAATATGGTTTAAGAGGGGTAACTAAGTGAAGTGGAGAGAAGGGTGTCTATAGTGTAGAAGCTATTCTGAGTTCCAAAGGAAAACAAAGAATACACTAAAAACAAAAGGAGATCTCTAGAAGGAGTATGATGGTGCATTGAAGTAGACTAAGAATGCATTATTGAGGAATGAGATGAATATATTCAAACCCATGGGGTGTAGAGTAGAGAAATGAGTTGCTAAGGCACCAACATATAGTTGAGCAGTTGTTGAGGAAGCTATAACACTGATTTGAGTTCCTTAGGAAAAAAATGTAATCATCTTATATGTTGTAAATATGATATGTTTTTTCCATCGGATAACTGAGTTGTTTCTTAGTTGGCAGGACAGGAGTCTCCTTAGGGTAGGTTCCCTTAAAATTTGTAAAAAAAAATTCCCTTGTGAGGATGGATTAGGACAATAGATCCTAGTAGCATTTTCTCTTCTTGGGTTTTCCATGTATATTGTGTGTTATGTGATGCTTGATTATGTGCTTGTTTATATTTTGTAATTCATGTTTCAATCTATAGACTAAGTGTCTTATAAGTTAGTATACTCAAAATTTTAAAGAATTAAAATTTTAGTATCTACTGATTCACCCCCTCTTAGTAGATTTTTATGTTCTAACATTAACCTCCAATTTTTCTTTGATAATATTCTATCTATGGATAGGTTTTAGTTGGCTTGATGGTAATGAGAAAGTGTTAAATATGTTTATGATATTTTTTTGGTGCTTGATTTCCAAGTTCTTTTGAGAAAAATTAAATAAAAAGAGGAAATAGTGTGTTGCAAGGGTGTTATGTGTTGTAGAGTATCATTCTTGTTTAGATCTACATTACATTTGGGTTAAAGATCTACTTGTGTAGTTTGGATATGTTGGTCATAGGTGTTTGGAGATGTTGCATTAATAATTTGGTTTGATGGATTGTTCTATAGAGGAATGTGTGCTCATCAATGTGTGAACTGTGTATTGTAGAGGTGTCTAGGAGAAATGTTTTTGCTCCACATTTATCTCCATAATAGTTTTAGGACTTGCAGATCTAGAAGGGCCCTGATAGTGTTTGTATCTTTATTTTTCTTAATTTCTTTGATGTTTGGTGCTTCATAAGTTGGTTTCTTTAGTTGCAATGTATGAGAATTATTTGAGGGTACTAGGTGTGTATATGCTTACGGTGAAATTTGTTTTGAATGAACTTCTTGGATTTCAGGGTGTTCATGGAATATTCTAGATTGTGTTCAAGTTTTATGTGGTGTTTGTGAGTCCTCTTTTGGATTTAAGGAAGCATGTACTTAAATGTTAATGGTGTTAACACGAGTTTTCCAAACCTTGGGTGTTTACACTAAATATGGAGTTGCTTTAATTTTTATAGATGTGTGGTGTGACATGTATGAGTGCATTTGGGTCCTACCTAAGTTGTGTTCTGGTCCGCCTTCATTCATTTCCACTATGATAATTTTTTGGTGCTAACATAATTTAAATTTGCATGGTTGAGATGCATACCCAACCTTGGAGAATGTGTTCAAGGTTGAAGATGTTATAAATATGTGTTGAGATATTGAGCAATGCAAAGATAGATCATTAACGTGATTTAAATGATGTGAATTACATATTCTTGAAGATACAATTTGAGTAGTGTAGCAGGAGCTCTCATGTGTTACATTACTAAATGTAGTGAGCAGAATGTGTTCACAATTCTTCAAGGTTGAAGATGTTATAAATATGTGTTGAGATATTGAGCGATGCAAAGATAGATCATTTATGTGATTTAAATGATGTGAATTGCATATTCTTGAAGATAAAATTTGAGCAGTGTAGTAGGAGCTCTCATGTGTTACATTACTAAATGTAGTGAGCAGAATGTGTCCACAATTCTTTAGTAAGACTATGAAGGTGTTGATGACACTATGGTGGAATTTTTTATTGCATTGAGATGAATTTCTCACTATAACACTCTTCTTTGTCTTTTCTTCTATTGTAGAAGTGATCCTTTGGTAGTTAGACTTAATTTCTTTTGGGCACTGATCCCTATTGTATTTGGTGTTGATATTACTTTGGGTGATCCCACAATGCTGGTTTACAATTTTTGGGAGATTTTTTTTTTGCTGAAATCACATATTTTTAGAAAATATAATGATTTAAGCCTTAAAAAGTTCCATTTGAAGGATTCAATTGAATATGGTTTAATCAAACCACCTTAGATCAAACCCCCTTGGATATAACCCCACTATTTTTAAACCATACCTATAACAGAGTCTCCTTTACACCTATCAAAATGCTAATAGAAAACCACTTTTTATTTACCTTTTGGTGGATCAAATGAATTCATTTAAAATTTATTTTTTGTAAGTATGTTGTACTTGTTATAAGCTTCCTAAAAAGTATAATTTCAAATACATTTAATTTTATTATTATATTTCTTGTGAATGTAGGTTTTTCACTAAAACATCAAGCTCTATGTTATGCACATGTGGAAAAATAGTAGATTATCCAAAAAGAAATTGAAAAATATCGGTGCACTAGATATTGAAATCCTTGATCCAACAAAAAAATTGAATTTCGATACATACAAAAAAAGTTATTTTGGATACAGTCTGTCTATGTTTGAATTGTAATTAGTTTGACTTTGAAACTTGATTAAGGAAAATATATTCAATAAAACACTATGAAACAAAATGAAAGGACTAGATATAGTTGTTACAAATTTAAATTAAAAAAAATTAGAATTTTATCCTTCATGGAAAAAAATCTATATTCTATATAGTGAGCATCACTCCTTAAAAATGGTGTTTACTAAAAAACCTAGTTTTCAAAGGAGATGGAAAAAGAAGTGCAATTTGATTCCAAATTCTTTTTAAAAAGTATAATTAAAATCTATAGACAAAATGTAACAAATCACTAGTTTTCATAATCTCCAAATTCCTCACGGTTTAGCCACTATAGGTGCCCGAAAGTGAAGATTTAGTTAGAAAAAATTAGTTCAGTGTCCAATTTGGAAAAAAATTATAAACCAGTATTATGGGATCACCCCTTTATATTGTGATCTAATCCTCACTGTGATTTTTTCCCATCTTGGGTTTTCCATATAAATCTCGTGTGTCATTATGCATCATTTTGTTCTGATTGTATTTCTATTATAAGCTTTGATGATCAATCATTCTAATAGATGAAGGGTAAATTTAATGAATGTGGATCTGAATGTTTGTGAGGGTTTTGAAGTTTTAAGGTACATCTGATTTAACTCCCCCTCTCATTTTTCTTGTGCATTCAACAATTCAACCTCGTAAGGGTTGAACCACATTGTTACTTGATATTGTTTTTACATATATTCATGCATCTATGCATGCACCCAATGGTCATCTCTATATCGCGGGTTGTATTAATGATAAACTTAAACTAGCGATAGTCATTGATCTTGTGTAAATAGAGAATATGACCAATGCTGAATTCTCATTTGTGCATGAGCTCTATAAAGATTATTATGAAGAATAAAAATCATGGCTAAAAAATAATGATGGTTTCTCTTACCCTATGATAGGATTGATAACTCTTCAAATTAAAGTTGGACCAAGGCAACTAGATGTTTCATTTACCATCATCTCGAGATTAAACCAAATTGCATGAAACTAAGATTTCGATGGTTATAGTCCATGAATGTTATTCTAAAAATTATCTATAAGTGCATAAAGCTTCCATTTTAAAATCAAATATATATAGTTCTTCATAGTGGGTTCAAACCCTTGGCTTCCTATATACATTTTTCACTAGGCTATTTTTGGCCTCAACCTATGGAAACTATAATGCCTCATGAATATTTATTTTTTAGGTCATATGAAAATTTTAAAGAAAAGTGTACAGTAGAATTGTCACTTAGCAATATCCTTCTTGAGGATGATCAACCTATAGTAAATTTTGTGGTTGTTCCTCCCACCCCACATTTCATGGATAAACTAATCATTTAGCTAGATATACTCCCATGTACATAAATAATTTTGTGTTGCAATTCTACAACTGCTATCATATAAGACATCAAGAGATAATTTTATGATTATCTTTGTGCCTTTCAAAGAAAAACAAATTTATAAACACAAGGATACAATGGTTTCCAAACCCTTGATGTTCCCTTTAGTTCCCCCTCCAAGAGAGGAAAAGAGACCAATGGTAGATAAATTCTCTCTTACCCATTTACAAATTGAAAACCATGCAAGAAAAATAGAAGAGCTAAGGAGCATAATCATAGATGTTATGTCATCACCAACTAGCTAGATGAAAATAATGATACATTACTAGATGACCAAACACCTATCCAAACAAACCACAATGAATTAACACCTTCGCCAAACCATTCCAATGAACCTTACATGTCTCAACCTAAAAAGAGAATTAAACAAGAACATATAACTAGAATTATCCTTAAACCACCCATTGTGATAAATTTGGGTAACGAGGAAGAAGATGCTAAGATTAATGCACTGCATAATGAATTAAATTTATTATTCTTAAAATATATGGATTTATATGCAAGTAAACATAAGGATCCTCCTAATGAGAGTGATGCATCACATGTTTAAACTTGTGATAATCCTTTTATGAAACTTGTTGTAGTCCCTTTAGCTAGTTATTCGCGTTCCATATATAATGAGAAATATTTGGATACAAATGATTTTCTTTAGATCGGCTTATATGTGCAGTACCCTTTGTGTGTGCTTTATGTATTACTGTGTTTTTTTGCATGTGATATGATCTCTTGTGTTGTGTTTCTTGATATGTATTTATGTTTTTGAGTTTCCTTTGGATGACCCTTGTCACTCTATTAGCACAAGGATTCAGAGGAAACAAGTTTTTTGTGACATTCATCTATTTGTATCGCAATTCTTTTTTATGTCGTAGAAATTTTTTTTATTGCATTTTTCCTTTCAGGGATGATACTAGCCATTAATAATTTTCGGTCTCTCCCATGTTGACACAAAAATAAATTTCTTCTCTCTATGTTTCATTCTTCTATTCTATTTGTAGTTCCACGAGTATTTTTGAGAATGATGCCAATTATAATCTTACTCATGTTTTAGAATAGACTTATACTAAACTTGGATCTATGGATCCCTTATGTGATCATGTGTGTCTTATTTGTGTCCTAATATTGGGGGAAAACCATTTTTATGAGCTATCTTTATTTGGAGACATATCATTCGCATAGGGTTTCCAAATAAGCTCACATTAACTTATCATATTGCATTTATCATTTTTCTACCTTAAAGAAATTGCTCACAACTTGGTTCTTAGAAATAAATTTAAGGTGGGAGTATGTACACTCTATTAATGTTCTTCAATTTGTTTACACACGCTATGTAATTCCCTGCCACGTAACCCTAGAGGAAGTTATAATTAGCTATGCAAGCGCACAAATTTTTATTTTATTTAAAGTTGTAATAATCATGTAAGCTCACTATCAATCACCAACATCCTCTAAGGCTACTAGACTAATGTTATATTTCAAACCCATACATAAAACATAATTGCATCCATAGTATGATTAACTAATTAAGGAAATAAATGCTCATAGATTCCATACATGAAATTACAACATACAGATAAGAAATACATCAAGATTCCATATAACATTAACTCATCAAATAAGATTACATCACTCATTCCCTAAATGAGGTAGTACATACAATTGTGTTACATAATACAATCAACCACCTCAAATACAATTGAGGGGTAATAAATTACAAGATCCATCTAAAATAATTACAAAGAATGAAATATAAGCTGGAAACCATGAGCTCTCCAACTAGAAATATCGCCACCATGATCTGAAGATAAAGGGGGACCCAATGGTGTAGGGTCCATATTCCTCCCAACCAAGTGGTACCCGAAGGCCCACCCCCCTGTGTTAGGAGATAGTAACAAGGATACATGACCAAACCTTCTACCTCTAGACATAGGTTGACACATACTTACTCAAACAAACACAAGTACAACACTAAATACTAAACATGTGTTATATTGCTTCCAAAGATGAAAAAATCAAGTATGTTAAAAAAACCATACACAAAAACCACGTTGTCATAGACAAAGTGTCATCGCACAAATTGACATGAGTTATCGAATGTGGATCTTCATAGGCCATGACCCCCATTATGGTATATCCTAGAACCTCAACCGATCCCCGACCCCCATACTCACTCATGCAAAATCAAATACCTCTTGTAAAGGAAAGGTAGATGACATTTTCTATTCCAGACCTTCCCACTCATCCCAATCCCAAGCAAGCACATAAGTCTATGAGTGAGGCTACTTATGTTATTGAGTGTGAAATACTACCCAATCACCTAAGTACTTTAATTAAGATTTCACTTGATTAACTAGTTTTAAAGGTTACCTAGTCTTACCTCTTTAGGGCTCTGGCCCCTAACGGAAGCCACTATTCTACTTGACAACAGACAAAACAACCAACCACGAAGGGTACCATAGTGCATAGAAAACTAGATAAACTAACCTACTCCAATCCTAGGAGGAAACATATGACTAATCCACTCCAAACATTGGAGGAAACAAATAACAAAATCCACTCCAATATAGGAGGCACACATGAAAAATCCACTCCAAATTAGGAGACACAAATCTTCGTTCATGGAAACAGTGTAATCACTGATAATAGAAAATGCACTAATCCAAGGGTAAAATACTGGGTTGACCTAAAATAAATCACAACCCCCAATTACATATTACGACTTGAAGACTTAAATAATTTTAAACCAATTTACCAAAATAAGAAAATAGAGGAAATATATTGAACGAAAATCTTAAAAGAAATTAACTAATTTCTGATATATTAAATCCATTTCCCCTCTATAGTGAATTTATAGTAACAAAAATTTCCCTAGTAAATAAATTAAGTAAAATAAAATAACAACCCCTTCACAACTAGAGAAGGGAAATTTTCTAAATTACAGAAAGTGATTTTCCTTGATTACTTTAAAAACAATATAATTTCACTAAAAAATAACTAAATCAATTCTTTTGTTTGTGCATATATACATGCAACAATTTAAAATAAAACTATTAACAATATATATTTTTATATATAATTATGTATATGCCCAAAATATATATACATTAAATATATTTCAAAATATATTCAAAGAAAACCCATAATAAATAAATTATATATATTTATATCAAACATAGTCTATATATATATATATATATATATAATATACATATATATTATATATTTTAACCGATATACAAAATCATATAAAATCAAAACCATTTTTAATGGCAGATGAGCCTCAATTATAGAGGATGGTTTAAACAAAAATAAAGTTTAATGAAATTAAGTGAGGGTCGACTCAACCATGCCTCCTCACATATGAGGGCGTAACCGATGTATGGAGGGGAGGCTACACTGTTCTTGGTAGTGCTCCCTCCACTTATGTGGAGGGTGCTGCCAAGAAAACCGCTCCCTCCATTATGGAGTATGGTGGGGTTATACATAAAATAAAAACAGACATTTAAATGTAGGTTTCAAAAGCATAAAAGAAATTCATCGTATGGAAATTCTCAGGTACCCAAAATTAAATAAATTTTCAGTATATATTATATAGAACTTTAATGTATAAATATATATATATATATATATATTCAACATTATATATATATGTATATATACATATGGATATATATATATATATATATAGATCAGAACATTAAAATAGTAAAATTGGGAAATAATTTTCCAAATCAAACATAGAGGTTTCCTTCTTGAAACTATATGGAAAAAAAATCTTAAAGAAGAAAAATAAAATTCATACCATTTAATCCACGAGACATTTTCTCGAGAAAACAAACTTATAGGAAAACTTCTTCCCACAGGAAATAAAATTTCTTCTAGAGAGGGGTTTTCTTTCTAGATCCCTAAACATTTCCTTTTGGGTTTCACTAATTTCACTATAATTCCAAATAGCCATTTACTAATGTTTTCCATAATAATTTCAGCCTATAGAAGAAATTTCCTCTATAGAGAAATTTAATTACAGAGAAATTATTTACGGCAATACAATTTTTAACACAAGGCAATATTTTACAGAGAAGATGCAATCTAAAATCTTTTCAATTAAAAAGTTATCCAAAAAAAAAAAAGAACTAGTAGTCCAATGCTTGAGTATTTGAAGATCTGAAGTAGTGCCTCCTCCATAGCTCCAAGCAATTTTTTCCAGACAAAAAGTGGCTTCCTCTAGAGTAATATGATTTGCCAATCACAACAACAATCCCAAACACAACAAGAATTTCTGAGAATAATTTCTCTAAAGATGCAAGAATTTCCGAGAACAATTTCTCTAAAGATGAAAGAATACTAAAATACTCTCTATAGAAAACTCCTCCAAAAATTATCCAGATGCCATACCAATCACAACAAAAACTTATTTTCAAACAATTTCCCAACCCCCAAAATATCTTGTGCTTCTGTCGTGAAGAAGCTTTCCACTTCCTTTCTCAAAGAAAAAATCTTCTCCCGTGAATTAATTTTCCAACTAACTCATTAATTTATTCTAGGACATGTTGAAATTTACAAAATATCTCTAGCAACCCATTTTGCGTAAAATCCTCCAAAATTCAAAATTAAAATATTTTAATAATTACAAAAATTTCCCTTTTTCAAATTTAAACTAATTAACTAATTTAAAATTAATCAATAAACAATATAATCATAGGATTAAATCATTTATCATTTAAACTAAATTAATTTATTTATTAATTCAAAAACCTCTAACATTAAAATAAGATTAATCTAATAATCAACTTCAAATAATTAAATTCAATAAATGCTCTTTAAGCATTTTAACATAATAATTCAAAGCAATAATAAACAATTTTAAACAAGAAAAACCAACTAGACTTGATGACACACTAAGGCTAGGGTGAAGGCTTGACAAAAGTAACCTAGCTACTATCTCCCAATAAACATAACCATTGGTTCAACATTCTCAAACTTGTGAGGCTAGGTGTAGTCGATGTCAACTACCTACAAACCCATAAATGAGGCATAAATAGCTCATGTATATAAACATCATAATAAAACACACCATGTAGAGGAAGTCACAAAATTATAGGGCGCTCACAAGCGAGTGATGCAATTTCATCACCTTCACCAATATAGTATCACCAAATTGATAGCTCTAACATATACAATCTACTCATGTGCATATAACCATGTTATTCCAAATAATCATAATGCTAATCAAAGACATGTCAAATAATAAAATCAAAGAGAGTAACATCACATCACACATATAATCCACAACAATTTATAAATTGTGATCAAATAATAAACAACATCGTAGAGTATATCAAAGTATATGAGTAACCAAAAAACAAAATAAAGCAAGGTAGGTCATTGTCTGAAGCAAAGAGAAAAACATAGGGCTATTACATGCTATACTTAGTGATGTCTTGGCTTGGCATATTGATCATTTTTGTAGCACCTTATTAGATTTATTAGGACTATGACTTGATATGGTTCACGTGGGAACACATCTAGTGAAAACCAATCCTCACTAGCTTTTATGTGTTTATCAATTTTCTACTAATTTTACAAGGCTCGCCTAGTGAATATCAAACATCACTAGCATGTGGTGTCTTTGGTTGATGGTTCTCCTATAAAATATCAAAAAAAATTAGCCCATAAATCATGAATGCCTTTGGTATGGATCGTAGTACAATTTTTATAGATATTGCTAGTCCGTGATTGTCATATCTACCTTTTTGCATGTTTGCATTCGCATTCGCATTATATTTTATTTTTGTTGTGTTTGAGTTGTCTTTTTTGTCATGCATTTTATTTTTATCATGTTTCACTTCATACATGTGTATGTTCCTTTGTCCTTATGTTGGTTTTTCATGAGATCTTGAATCTTGGGGCCTTGCTTGCTTCCCCCTAGATTTAGTTGCATCCTACCTCTTCAATATTTAGACAATCGCAATCCTCTTGACATATTCTGACTTCAGTATGAGTTTGAGTGTATGTTCATACTCTCACCAAAGTGGGGGCTGAATGTAGAATCATGAATTATCACTCTTATCAATTTGACACTAGATTTTTCTCCCTCATATGTGCTTGGACCTAATTATTCACCTACTTTGATAAGTTATGCATTCCATGGCCCATTTGATCATTTATTGGAAAATAAAATATGCAAAAATCGATTATGCATTTAATATTTTCCCCTCAAAATTTTAGATAATGAAAAAAATTGGATGTAGTGTAGGGAACCCTATTTCCTTGAACTCTTAAAAAGGCCCCAAGTTTAAATATGTTGATGTTAATAATTTATTATTTAAAATTTAAATCTTAATTGTCAGCTATCAGGATTTGATTTTTATGAAATTAGATTAATTACATATAAATACATAATACTTTCACAATTTTAATGAACAAGTATTATCAAGCAATATTGGAGCTCGAAATTATTATCAATTCAAGAGAAACCAAGAGTAGAATTTGAAAAATTATTAGGGAATTTTTTATTGAAGCATGCATTTTGTTATTGGAGTTTTATGTGATAATGTTCATGCTTATGCATGCATTTTTTTATGAGCACCAAACCTTGTAGGTCTTATAGTCAAATAAAGTCAAATTAAAATAAAACCTTGAAGGTGATGAGCATGACTTAAATTCATCAAGGTGATTAGTTTTGAGTGGTGAGTGTAGCAAGTTTTCAATTCATTACTCCATTTTAATTCAACCTCTATCCCTCAAAAGGATAATATCTCGTTATCATCAATTTTTCCATTGTGGAGGTCGAAATACTAACACAGGGTTTGCTAGAGGCAAAAATGTTATATGGCACAACCCTTCTCCTTTTGAAAGTTGATGGTATAGATATAAAGAGGATTAGTAGAATATTGAAGATAATTTTATCATTTATGCATTCAAGACCTACAGCTTAATAAGATACAAAAATTAAATTATCTCAGTGATAGATGAAGATCTAACAATGAGACTCGAAAGGGATAATCCACAAAGTAGGGACATGAGGCTTGTGAAGATAGTTTTTATCTTTAAATCCCCAATCTAGGGTTCCCTTAGCATCCATTCCCACCTATATTAGGCTCATATTTAAATCAAATATGCACCAATGACTTTTTTGCTCATGTTTGGTCTTCAATTTTGGTTGCCAGTTCCTCGTTTGTCTATTTTTATCTTAGAATAGTGTATTTTAATAGTCAGTTAGTTGCATCATTATATTTGAACCAAAATTTAAATTAAAAATCATTACTCACCATTAGAATTCATATACAAGGGTAGATTAGTTCTTGGGCAGTTGATCATGACTCGTGTCTAGTTTTGAATTCCCTAGTGTTAATGTTTTTGTGAGATGAATCTCAAATTTACCATGCCATCAAATTGTTGCAAAAGGCATTGAAACTAGTAATCTAAACCTAGGTTATTCTTTTCTTACATAATATTATATTTCATCAAAATTCTTCTTGATACATTTTTATCCTTGAGATCAGTCATGGCATTATGATAAAAGCTAATGTCAAAAAATCATTATGATCTACACTATAATTGTAGAGCGTGTGGACTTGATGGGGGTTAATCAAACAAAAAAGGAAAACTTCTTAGAAGACTCTAACCTAGTAATCTTATCACTATATGGTTGTAGGAATGCTTGATCCATGTAAGATGAACCACTAAAAACTTAGATAATCTATATAATAAGTGTGCACAATATTTCCTAAACTATTAAAATGCAAGGAAATACTAAAAGACAAGAAAAATAAAGAATGCAAAAAACACTCAAGCTAAGGGAAATGGTGATGCTCAAACCTGCAAATAAAAGAATAAAATAATGCCCACATTAAGATTGGTATTGATTTTTTCCCTAGAATTTTGATGTAATGAGTGATCATTTCATGATTCTAGTAGCATGACACCTTGTTGTTTCTTGATTTTGGTCACAAAGATGGAAAGTTAGCAAGAGATTGGCTATGGATGTTGAGAGATTGAGATTTGAGTGCATGTAGTGTCTGTATGAAAATGAGTAAGTAGTTATTAGTCATTAAGGAGGGAAGAGGATAATGAATGGTGAGGATTGAAGGATGGGGAGAGACCAAGGATTGATACGCCTTGAGTCATCTCAAGTCACAAGGAGATGGAATTTATCATACTATGAGGGAGTGTGAAGGTGCTGTGCATAGTTAGGTGTAGGTACTTGAAAGTACCTAGAAAGTACCTAGGGAAGGAAAAGATCTCCTCATAAAGGTGTTTATTTTCCCTTCTTCCCAAATTATGGGAAGAGAGAACAAAAGGGAATTTAAAATTCCCTAAAATCCAAAATATGAATTAAGGAAAAGGAATTTAATATTCCTCATGGGAAGGGACGAGAATTAAAAATTCCTTCAAAGTTCTTAGGTGATAAATTTGAATTTAAATTTCCATAGGAGGTGGGGTGACTTCTCCAAATGGAGAAAGTTAGTAATGAAGGAATTGACTTGGGATATGCCATAAATGGCGTTAACTTTAATCATGTATTATAACTATGCAAAGATGAGATTAGATGGCTGATTAGGGGGTTAGTGAGGGTTAGGCATCCACTTGTCCTCTATGGAGGATGTGACACTAATCCAAGATTAGGTATGTGCACATCCTAATTAGAGATTAGGAAAGTTAATTAGGATTAGAGAAAGGTTATGGAGGATGTGACATTGGGAGAGAGAAAGGGGATGCATTTAAAATTAATTTTAATTGATGTGCACTAATGAAAATAAAATAAATTGGTCTATTTATTTAATTTAGAGAAGAAAGGGGATAAAAGGATAAAGTATTTAATTAACTAATTAAATACCTTAGATTACTTTAGCGAAATTACAAATATTAATTAAATAATATCATTATTATTTAATTAATGTAGATAGAATGATGAAATAGATGAAATAAAGGATAAATTGACCATGTGGAGATGGTTAAATTTTCATGTTTACATTTCCCCCCTCTTTGAAATATTGTTAAAATAATGATGTTTCAAAGAAAGATAAAATATAGCCGGCTCGATAGAATAAAATAGGTGGTAAGGTGCCCTAGCATAGAGGGAAGTGTGACATGAAGGAAAAGATGAAATATAGTATTATGATGCCCCCTCAAGAGGGTGGATGGGAAAAAGGGGTCCCAAGTGATGTATCAATGGAAATAAAGGGAGGAAATAGCAAGATCACGATGAGAAATAGTGAAGAATGGAAAAAGAATCAAGGAAAAAGGAGCTACAAGGTGCAAATATGAGTGAAAAGATTAAACTAGAGTTTTTAAGGGGTTTATAAATAGGAAATGGGGTAATTTACTATTCATTTTTACCCTAATCATTTGAGAGAAAATAAAGAGTTACAAGAGAAAAAATGCAATGTGGTAAGAGCATCCCACATCAAGTGGACACAGTTCTAGGATTGTATCAGAGGAGAGAATATTGGGTAGGTAGGGCCCAAAACATCACTTCACACTATTGATTTTAGTGAATTTATTTCAATTCAAAGTCAAGGATTTGTGTAGATCTATCGATCGAGATATGAAAGATATTACCATCAAGAGCACAGGTAGATGCATGTGTGATGGGAAGATCTTCCAATGGGTGGATGGGTTAGGGAAGGGTTGGTTGCACCTTTAAACAAGTAGACCTATAAAATGATGAGTGTATCTATAATAGGTGGATATGCTCTAGGATGGGTGAATACAATTTAGAAATAGATATAGTTGAAAGATGGATCCACTTAAGAAGGGCAGAATGTGTGTTTTCTTTAGGGGCACTTGTGTGCGAGGATAGGTAGTTCCACTATTTAATCTATAGGGGTAGATCTCATTAGGAAGGGGTGGTTATGTGCAATCCATAAGGGAAGATGAAAAATGGAAGGGGTAAATCCACTAGACAGGTTGATCTACCTAGGGAGAGGTGACTATACAAAAGGAACAAAGATGGGCATGCCAGAAAATAGATAGATACGCTAAAAGGTGAATCCACTTTGGGGATGAGCAGATATGACAAAAATGCAAATCCATAGGAAAATGGGGAAATAGAAAGATAGAGGAAAATGAGATGAAAAAGGTTTGAGATGGTGATTTGATGGATGTAGAGGAGAGATATTATTTTGACAAATTAGAGATGGTTTGCAGTCTTGTAGCTATCAGAAGGGTTCAACATGGATGAGTGGTGGATTCAAGAAGACATAGGTCAATCATACTACTAATGATGTCTCTATTGGCACACAAGACCATACTAACTACACTAATCAAGAGGAGTCGTTGAGAGAAAATTTCCTTCCTCCTCCCCACAGGGGAGATGGTTGTGACACTGGAGGATGTTTGGAGGATCATCTAATTAGCAATCTGAGGGGATATGGTAGAGGGTCCCTCATCAAAGTGAGTGGCAAAGCTGCTATTGACACTATTTAGGAGGACTAATCTCCGATATAGAGGACTGATGTTGGATGTATATGGATGAATAGGGATGGTGACACTACTAGCATTATACTTATAAGGTGTAGTGAGCGAGATCCTACTACCAAACAAGAGTGGGAGAGTTTTTAGTTGGACCCTAGAAGATGTGGTATTGAACATGGTTGGGTGATCAACTAGATATGGATCGGGGGTGTGCTTATTGGCACAATTATACTAGGATATGTAGGTGATATTCTATTTAGAGGGTGTTAGTCTCACCCATGTGATGTTCTAATAGTTGTGGATCGAGGAGCACATTCAAGTGAATGGTATGGTTGTGGATGATTAGCCCAAGAGATGTGCAGATCAACCAATGATGTTTAGATGGGGTCACATCTTAGAGTATGAGGTAGTTAGGAGCATGGTTCTATGGAAGAGACATGGAAATTTTTTAGGAGGAATATATATTATGGAGGCCATATCGAGGGATTTATTTTAGGCCTAGGAAAAACAAGAAAAATTATACATGAGATTCATGTTCACCAACAACTATTTGATTTCTAGACAATGGTGCATCATAGAGACATATAGACTAGTTAAAATTACTATATAGTTCAAGATTTTGTAGGATATCCTACAGCCTTGGGAGTGGTATGATCATGTGACATGAGAGACATGATTATTGGGGAGATAGGTGTTTCTAAAGATAGTTATTGCATCCTAGGAGACACTAGAGGAGGCTAGCTAGGATCGGCATACAAATTGAATGATCCTAGAGTTATTGCTAGATAAGAAAAGTGGTGGTGAGAGAGGAGGCTAGAGGTTTTTGTACTTCCATGAGGATATATGGTATGGGAGAGGGTATGGTAGGTACTATTAGGAGGAGAGGGATAAAGAGTGAGGTGGAGGGTAGCAGAGTAGGAGGGAGAGTAGGTAGTAGAGGAGGAGGTAGAAGAGGTTGATGAGGAGGACGATCAGGAGGAGAAGAGTTGTGAGGAGAGAGGAGAGTGGAGGAAAGGAGGAGGAGGATGATGGTGGGAGGGTATAAATGGAGGTGGATGAGGAGGAACCATAGCCAAGGGGAGAGGATGAGATGAGGGCAAGATAACAATACTACATAGATTGTTGTGATAGGTGGAGGATGACAAAATAGTATAGCACTATAACTGTAGTGTGACGATTTCCAGGTGGATGTACAAGGGTTACAAGTTATTTTGGACACCATTACCATTGATTAGGGTAGCCTTAAGGGGTAGATATCCACTATACAAGGTGATCTTGTGATTGTCACAACTAAGATGGATAGCATGTGGTTAAGCTGGCAGGCATGGGAGAGGAAGAGGGCCCAAATTGTAGTAGACAGAGATAGATACCATTAGGAGCAATATCAAGTGAGTCCTATAAGAGGAGATAGGGATATAGTGTTTCAAGCCATTAGATAAGTAGAGTATTATAGGACTTTGTATCATATACTGGTGTCACCAGCCTGTAGATAACCCTCATTTTTAGAGGCAAAGAGTGCAATATGCAGTAGATTAGGGATCTCATGTAGGAGTGGTTTCATGGGACCACCATGAGAAGAGGGAGGAGGAAGCCGTAGTGAATCAGTGTTGAAATCACCCTATCATTTAGATGTAATGAGTAGTGGTTTGAGGGATGGATGGATATAGGTTTCCAATTTTGATATGGCACTAGTTTTGGTACGACAAATATATAGATTCCATGTATATATTTTGATTCAACCATTGATTGTACTCATATTGATTCATGACATACATGATGTATCATATGTATTATGGACTGTTCTTTTTGATCTACTTGTACATGGAATATTATTTATTATTTCATGGACATTATAGATTCTTATGATGGAGTTTATTATGACTCAAAATAATATATGATATGGATGTTGATCATGCAAATGATTATGGATTCTTATGATGTGTATGCATTTATGATTTCATGGACATAATGATGATTTGATGTATGGATTTCTATGATTATTATATGGTACATGGTACATGATTTATGTTTTATGTTCATGCATATGTGATGTATGTATGTTAGATGTATCGATTATGATGATTATGATACCAACTATTTGTGATGCAAGATGGACATATATATATGTTTATGTGATGCAAATATGATGAAAACTAATGTGTCTGATACAAAGTGGATGTGCAAAGTTATATGTGATGATTTTGATTATGATATGTATGCATAATAGAATGGAAATGAATGTATATGTAATATAATGAAATTAACTTGATAAAATCTAATAAAATTCATGGTAAATGAATCTAATGCAAACCAATGCATCTAATGGATAATGAACTAATGGAAAAATGTTTAAAATAAAATACTTTAAATAGCTTAATGGAAATGAAATGATAAAAAGATGCTTAGAATAAAAAATATATATTATTCCAAGCAACATAAATGATAAAAAAATAATTTAATGAAAAGATGGATAAGATGCTTAGAATAAAAAATCTATATCATCCTAAACAACTTAAGTGATAATGTAATGATGAAAAAGATGCTTATAATAAAAAATCTATATTATTCTAAACAAATTAAATGATAATAAAATGATAATGAAATGATTGAAAATATTCTTATAATAACAAATATATTACTCTAAACAACTTAAAACATAATTAAATGATAATATAACTATGGAAAAGATTCTTAGAATAACAAATCTATATTATTCTAAACAACTTTAATGATAATGCAAATATAATAAAATGTGAATGAATGCATGAATGATAAATGGAACCATAGTTAACCTATCAAACCTAAATAAAATTTATAGGAAAACGGATGGGGGGATCTCACCTACACAACCAAAATCCAATGATTAGGGTAAAAAAGGGTAAAAATGGAAATGAAAATGATAGGAGTAAAATGAGAGTTTACAAAGTGGGAAATAAGGAATGGTAGGATAGTGACCAAATCAAGAAATTTAATTTTTATGCATTATCTTGTCATGTAGAAAGAACTTAATTTGATATAACATGTGATACTATGTGCCAAGGTGAATTCATGTCACATGCATAGTACTGACACAAAAAATAAGGTTAGTCCAACATATTGCAAATTCATGTTAAGGGATTTGGTGGGGTAGATGCTGGAAAGCCACAAGCATAAAGGATGCCCCAACATAACAAAAGACCACATAAGATCCTAGTGGGTACTACATAGGATGGCAATGGATAACATATGCAACATGGATAGTGTAGATAGGAGGTATGGGATGTATAGGGTAATACATAAACATGTAGGAAAGCAGGATGCAAGGTATATAATGATTAAGCCCTCTACAAATGGTGCCTATTGCTAGGTTTTCACCAAACAAACTTATCCAAGGTGCCAAAAAGGGTGGTTTTCACCATAGGGGGATTTATGTTTTCTTTACTATTGGCAAGATTATTTTTTATTTGTGACAATTTTTAATTTTTTTGTATTTTTAAGATTTTATTTTATTTTATTTTCAAGGTGGGGTAACTCAATTGATTCAAATATGGAGCTTCTTTAGATGGATGAAATTTATAGGATTTTCTAAGGGTTCCCATTTACATTTAGTTACCTAATAGTCCCTTGAATTATACTTTGTAATTATGACATATGGAACCAACCAATTTTCCTCAAACTTTCCCTTCTTTTCTCGATCCTATAGGGTATACTGATTATACTTAAGCACAAGATCACCAAACTGGAATTGGTGAGGACATTTTTTTTTTTGTTATAGCTTCTCTCTAGTTGGTGTTGATAAGATTGAAGGTGATTATAGAAATTAAGGTGATACTCATCAAGAAGCTCCAATTGGCTTAGGGATGCAACATGATACTTGTCATCATTGATTATATTTTTAAAGGAGATGTGAAGTGATGGGAGTTTGACTTTGATTGGCAAGAAACATTTTGAGCCATAAAAAAGGGAATATGAAGTACCATCAATTGGAGTGGGGATGGAGGTACAATAAGTCTAAAGGGAGGGATTTAAATGGAGGTTCCAATCATGAAAAGTTTCATTGATTTTGATTCAGGTTTCATTCATTTCCTCAACCTTGGCATTACCTTGGGGGTAATATTGTGTGGTCCAGTTATGTTGGATATGGATTTTCTTGCATGATTATCTCACATGTTGGTTCTTGAAGGGTTTTCCATTATTTGTTATGATGGTGGAAGGTACACCATATCAATAGATGATATGATAGAAGATGAATTTGGAGATCTAGGTGTTAGTGATGAGGGAGACTGGAATTGCTTCCACCCACTTAGTGAAGTATTCAATAGAGGTGATTATGAATGAATGGCCATTGTAAGTTGGAGGGTGAATCTCATTGATTAAGTATAAACCCCACTGTGAAAAGTGCCACATGGTGAATTTATTAGTTGCAAATATTGCGAAGGAGCATGTATCAAATCTACGTGTTTCTAACAAGGGACATATTTCTTAACACACTCACATGCATCATGTTCCATTATCGACCAATAGTAACTAGTTTTGAGAAGCTTATTAGCAAGGACCATTCCACTTTTATGGTGCAAAAAATTCCACTGTGCACTTTGTTCAATGCTAATTTGGATTCACCATCATTGGTTGCACATGAATATGATTATAACCAAAAAATCCATCCATTAGAGAGAGCATGACATGACCCACTATAAGATCAAAAAGAATGTCAATATTATGGAGCAGGAAGTCATCTTTAGGAAAATATTCATTGAGGCCCCTCTTGGATGTTGTGGTTGTGTTGCTAATATGTGGTTGTCATTGATGTCAACACTATTAGAATTGGTGATTTTAAAGGCTGTACATGTCGAGGATATTGGGAAAATTGTAATAAATATACTGCAGGTGGCCAGTGAAGCTGAGAAGGCTAGAGTGATGAAAAGTTTTGTACGTTGATGATGAGAAGGTGTGCATTAAAGGGTTTGTTGTTGGGCCTATCTAGTATGTTGTCTAAAATTTTTAGAGGTGCGCATCAAGAATTGAGGAAGTTATGAAGTTTTGTTCTTTCTCTCAACCACTTCGTTTTGTTGGGGATCCAAGGAGTAGATAGCTATCTTTTTATTCCATGCTCTTCACATAATGAATTGAACTCCTAGGAATTAAATTCACCACCTCTGTCTGATCTTAATAATTTTATCTTTAAACCTATCTCAATTTCTACCAAAGCTTTGAATCTTTTTAATTTCTCTAATGCCTCATGTTTTTCTCTTAAGAAAGCAGCCCAAAACATTCTAGAATAATCATCAATAAGCAACATAAAGTACCTTTCTCCTTGTAGACTTTTGATTCTGGATGGACCACATAGATCAATATGTACCAAATCCAGTATTCCATTGGAATGTTATTTTCTCCTAAATGATATCCTTCTCAACTTTCCCATTTGACATTCCTTGCATATAGTGTTAGTAGGCTTCACTAACTTGGGTAGATCTTTGATTGCTTGTGTGGAGCTTATTTTGAAAATTTTATCAAAGTTCACATGACATAGCCTTCTATTCCATAACCAACTTACATCAACTTGATAAATCAAACAACTTTCACTATCAACATTCAAGTGAAAAATATTACATCTTGTCTTTGTACCTGAAGCTATCACATTTCCTGAGCTTCCCAATATCTTGCACTTACCATCTTTGAAATGAAAATTGTAACCTTTGTCAACCATTTGTCCAACACTCAACAAATTATGCTTCAATTCTTCAACATAAAGAACATCATCAGTATTGCATTTTCCACTAGGAGAAATAGTGCCCCTACCATAAATCACACCAACATTGTTATCTCTAAATCTTACAACACCACTGTCATACTTTTCCAAGCTTAGAAACTTTCTTTTATCACCAGTCATATGATGTGAGCATCCATTGTCATTCACCCACTCATCATTCTCATCAATTATGATTGCAAGAGATTTCTCAATATTCTGATTACTACCTCATTTAGTGGACATCAAACCGTTTTCCTTGATAGAAATCAATACCCATTCATCTTCATTTCCATTTTCTTTATCAGATTCATCATCAGTAACTTCTTCTTCAGCATAATAACATTTATTTTGAAATCTAGTCTTATCAGGTTTATACTTAGAGAATCTTTCAGGACATCTTGATGTAAAATGACCTATCTTACTACAAGAGAAACATTTAATAGGAAGCTTTTATTTGTACTTACCTTGTCCTCTGGCTTCTCTTTTCACAATCGGTGCTTCAAATTCTTCTAGCTCTCTTTCTTCATCTTCAATCAGTTTCATCTCTTCTTCATATTTGAATTTTTTTTCTTGAACTCTCTCCCAGATCATATCTTTGTTGGTTTTTTCCAGATACAGTAGCTTTGAATGTAGGCTCTGTCTTAGGAAAATATTCACCAAATTCACTCAACTCAAAGGCAGAAAATTTTCCAATTAGCATGTCTCTTGTCACATTTGTTACTATCTTGAGCTCTCCAATAGCATGAGCTTTTGTTTTGTATGAAGTAGGCATAGATCTAAGTATTTTAGACACAATCTCATCTTCTTCAAAGGTTCCACTGGCACATCTAATGTCCATCACTTATTCATTTACCTTTTGCAAGAAATAAAATATGTTTTCATCTTCACTCATCTTCATGTTCTCCCACGTGCCTTTCAGACTTTGTAGCTTAGCAAATTTTACTAGTGCATCTCCTTCATACAATGTTTCCAACTTTATCCATATCTCATTTGTAGTCTTCAAACCTATCACATTTGTCATCTTTGAATCTGTCAAAGCACTTAGCAATTCTTCTATAGCTCTAGTATTAGTTTCTACTTATTTGATCTCATCAACAATAGAGGGACCATTCTGAGGAATTGTATATTCATTCTTTGTAATCTTCCAAAATGGCTCACCAATGCACTTCAAATGACACTCCATTCTAAATTTCCACAGAGAGTAGTTTGTACCATCAAATCTAGGACTATCCTTCTTGTATGATTCCATCTCAGATCACCTCAAGCTATTAGAGTTCTTCAAAGGAACTAGCTCTGATACCAATTTTAGGTGCTGCTAGAACTATGATGTTGGAAGGTAATTTTCCCCATTTCTATTGCAGAGAAGCTATAAGAATTAATGTGTATACTATCGACCTGGTGAATGCCAATAGTAATTCTAGTAAGACTCCTTTTGAGTTGTGGTATGGTCATAAACCTACCGCTAAGTGTTTCAAAATATTTGGAAGAAGATGTTACATTAAAAGAGATGAAGATATAGCAAAGTTTGAAACTAGAAGTGATGAAGTAATCTTTCTGGGTTACTATACTAAGAGAAAATCCTACCGATGTTAAAATAAAAGATTAAAGAAAATGGTTGAAAGTGAAAATGTCAGAGTTGATGGGGATATTGAAATATCATCTAGGTATTGTGGATATGACTCAGATGACCAAAAGGATAGTACTAATAATATAAAGAATGCGTAGACACAGAATCAAACTCAGAGTGTTCTGGTGAATCAAGAAATTCATGAAGAAGAAGATAGTGGAAATGAATTGAACAAAACCCAAAAATCCAAGGTATGTAAAGTGAAGTCATTCTGAAAGTTAGATCATAGAATCACAGAAAAATATTGTCTGATATGCAAGACTGAGCCTAGCAATGTCAATGAAGCATGTAAAGTTGAATATTGGATGGAAGCAATGAAGGAAGAACTAATGCAGATAGAGAAAAATGATACATGGATTCTTGTTCCTAGACGTCAAGACAAAAATGTGATTGGAACCAAATGGGTCTTTTGAAATAAGCTAAATGAACAAGGTGGAGTAATTAGGAATAAAGAAAGACTAGTATATAATCGATATTCATAGATGGAAGGTATTGATTTTGAAGAAACTTTTTCGATTGTTGCTAGAATTGAAGCTATAAGATCATTTCTTTCTTATGCTACTTTAAAGAACTACAAAGTATATCAAATGGATGTGAAATCAACATTTATGAATGGTTTCTTAGAAGAAGTTTATGTTGAGCAACCAGATGGATTTAAATTGAGTGATGAAAAGGACATGGTGTGTCAGTTGAAGAAAGAACTATATGGACTCAAACAAGTCATTAGAGCTTGGTATGCAAGACTGGATAAATAATTGTTCAAGCTTGGATTCAATAAAGGTACTACTGACAACAATTTGTATTTCAAGGTGGATAATGATAAAGAATTGATTATTGAAGTCTTTGTTGATGACATTATTTTTAAAGGTGATGATAACTTATGTATGAAATTTTTTGATGAAATGAAAAGTGAATTTGAAATGCCAATGATAGGAGAACTGAAATTATTTCTAAGATTACAAATTACTCAGTTAGATGATGGAATCTTTATATCTCAGTCCAAATATGTGAGAGATTTATTGAAAAAGTTTGGCATGGAAGATGCAAAGCTAGTTGGTACACCCATTGTAACGGAATGCAAATTATCTTAGAATGATGACTCTCTTAAGGATAATCAAACAAGATATAGGTCAATGATTGGTGG
The DNA here is from genome assembly GCA_007115665.2 of Sequoiadendron giganteum. Classification (NCBI taxonomy): domain Eukaryota; kingdom Viridiplantae; phylum Streptophyta; class Pinopsida; order Cupressales; family Cupressaceae; genus Sequoiadendron; species Sequoiadendron giganteum. The sequence continues at coordinate 327,532,338 of CM021110.1, forward strand.
ATTGCTATATTTTACTTAAAAAAGACCAAAAATTATGAATGTTGTGTGCATGATTGCTAGATATCAAACTAGTCCAAAGGAATCACATGTGACTGCAATAAAGATAATTTTTAGATACTCAGAAGGAACATTTGACTTTGGGTTATGGTATCCAAAGGATGATGATCTTACTTTGAATGCCTTTACAAATGCAGATTGGGTAGGAGATGTAAATGATAGGAAAATCACAAGTGGTGGTGCATTCTTCTTGGGAAAGAAAATAGTATCCTGGCTAAGCAAAAAGTAGAATTCCATCTCTCTATCTACAACTGAGGCATAATATATTGTTGCTGCAAAAAAATTTAATCAAGTGTCGTGGATGAAGCAGATGTTGAGAGACATAAAAATTGAGTATGATGAGACAATTGCTACATTTTGTGAAAATTTAAGTGCCATAAAAATTTCTAAGAATCTGGTGCTACACTCAAAGACAAAACATATATCTATCAAGTATCACCTTTTGAGAGATAAGGTGAGTGAGAAAGAAATCAGATTGGAATATGTGCCTACAAAGGAACAAATTGTAGATATATTTACTAAAATATTGGCTAAGGATAATTTTGAGTATCTCAGAGGAAAGTTAGGGGTAATTTCCCCTCCTAATCTAAACTAAGATGCAATTCTTTGCATCAATCTGTGGACTTACAGTTAGATCTTGTTTTAGATTGATGTTGTGGTTGTTGCTAATTAGGGGGATTATTTAGATGTTTAAGATGATATGTGGATCTAAGCATGTGTACCTTTTCCATTGATGTCAAAGGGGGAGAAGAACAATGTGAAAAAATCTTGAAGAAAGGGGGAGAAGAATGAACAAAGGATTAGAATTGTACTATGTGAACAACTAGTTGTGTTGATGGTATTATTTGTCACATCATGTGTTTCCATCAATGCCAAAGGGGGAAATTGTTGGATGTTTTGTTTGTGTTGCTAATATGTGGTTGTCATTGATTTCAATACTATTAGCATTGGTGATTTTGAAGTCTGTATATGTCGAGGATATTGAGAAAATTGTAATAAATATACTGCAAGCGACCAATGAAGCTGAGAAGGTCAGAGTGATGATTTTTTTTGTATTTTGATGATCCAAAGGCACACATTAAAGGGTTTATTTTTGAGCCTATCTAGTATGTTGTCTGAACGTTTTAGAGGTGTGCATCAAGAATTGAGGAAGTTATGAAGTTTTGTGTTTCTACAGTTATTTAGTTACTGTAGTAGGTGTTTCTAAAAGATGATATTTCAATTATGGTAAAGTGATTTGTTGCATACATTCCTGAGATTTTCAATAATATTTCTAGATCATGCTTTATCACTGTGGTATGTCCACATTGATCGACATGTTCGTGATTGAACATTTTTCCTTGTGTGCTTAAGGTTTTGATGTTCTTAGTCAACATGATGGTGGCAACGTGTTGTGGGTCCTTATGAATTAATTATGTATTGTTTGGCATGTTCGAGGATGTTGATTTAGGTTCTCACTATGTTGTGACTAACTTAGGTTGGTGCGCATTAAGATTTGTTCATGTATTGAGGCCGATAGTTGTAATTTATTCTTTATTTGTGGCCGACAAAGTTGTTGATGTAAATTTGTGTAGCAGATATATAAGAGCAATTTTTAACTCATTTTAAAGTATGCACGATGAAGGTGTGTGGATTATATATAAGATATGTGCGAATAAAGATCAAATCATTGGAAGTGCAGAGACGAGTGAGAAGAAGATTGAGAAAAATTTGAAGAAGTGTTTTTGTGCCTAACCAGAACTGTAATCAAGCTTTTGTAGAAGCTAATTTCTTAGGTCAACCTAATTAGATGGATTTAATCTGATTGTCTTATGTAAGGCAGTGATCCTTCCCTTTGAGCAGTGAGCTCTAGGTAGTGTGCCTAAATCCAAGTGCATTCCCTATTCATTTATTTCATTATACTTTTAAAAGGGTATAATCTTGTGGACTAACATCCATCGTGGTATTTCCCCTAACAAGGTTTCCACGTATAAAAATATTGTTGTTCATGTGTCTCTAATGTGATGTTGTTTTATGCTTGTACTATTAATTATTAGATCTGAGATTAAATGTTGTTTAAGGTTGAATAAGCTTAATTTATGCAACAAATGATTCACCCCCCTCTCATTTGTCTATCCTTTTTTTGCCAACAACCCCAATGAAAGGAAATGCAAGTAAATACTAAGAAACAAAGAAAATTCTTAAAAAACTTAAAAACCTATTAACCTATTAAAATGTAGGGAAAAACTAAAAAGAAAAAGAAAAAGAAAAAACACAACAAAAAATCAAGATAAGGGCTATAGTGAAGCTTAAACCTACAAATAAAAGCACAAAATAATACCCACGTGAGCTTGATATTGTGCTTTCCCCAAAGATTTGATGTAACATGTTCTCCTTTAAAAATTCCAACAACATAAAACCTTATTGTTGGTTGATTTTGGTCACCAAGATGACAAGCTATCAAGATCTTGTCTATGGATGTTGAGAGCTTGAGATTTCAGTGCATGTAGTATGTGTATGAAAAATGACTAAGTGTTTTTAAGTCATTTAGGAGGGAATGGGATAATGAACAATAAGAATTAAAAGATGGAGAGAAATCAAGGGAATCTCAACCCACAAGGAGATTAAATTTTTTATCCTATGCGGGAGTGAAGGTTATGTGGATGGTGAGGTGGAGGTACTTTAAACTACCCAGGGAAGGTACAAGATCTCATAAAGGAGTTTCTTGTCCATTCTTGCCAAATCATTGGAAGAGATGAAAAAAGGGAATTTTAAATTCCCTCAAATCCACACATGGATTGAGGAAAATGAATTTAATATTTCTTGGGGGATGGGAGAGGAATTAAAAATTCCCCAAAAGGTCTTGGGGTAATAAATTGGAATTTAAAATTCCATAGAAGGTGGGGGTGATTTATCCAAATGGAGAAATTCATTAATGGAGGAGTTGACTTGTGATCTGCCATAAATGACATTAAATTTAATCATGGATTTTGATTGTGGAAACATGAGATTAAATGGGTGATTAGGGGGATAATGAGGATTAGACATCCACTTGCACTATATGGAGGATGTGACACTAATCCAAGATTACGGGTGTGTATATTGTAATTAGATATTAGGTAATTTAATCAAAATTAGATAAAGGTTATGGAGGATGCACGATATTTGGAGAGAGAAAGGGGATCAAAGGATAAATTAATTAATTAATTAATTAAATACCTTAGAGGACTTTAGGTAAATAACAAATATTAATTAAATAATAGCAATATTATATAATTAATGAAGATAAGATGATGAAATAGACAAAATAAATGATAAATTTGATCACAAGGAAATGATCAAATTTAGGTGTCTAAAATAAGTAATGAGATAATAGTTCTAAAGTTAGTTTCAAAAAAATTGAACATTTATTGGTAAAAGAATATTTGGTTTCAAGTCATTACCTTATTGTGTACTTTTAAAGTAAAATATGTTTGCTTACTATCATTCTCACCCACCTATAACTAAAAACATTCATATTTATTTTTTATCTCTATTGAAAAATATATGTGGCCATGGCTGAGAAAACTAAAAAAATTTAAAGGAATTTTCTTTTGGAGAGGGTATAAGTAAAAAAAAAATCTCCTTGGTAATGTAGGGCAAGGTTCATAAAATGAAGAGCCTTGTCAGCTTAGGCCTCCAAGGACTCAATTAGTTCAATATAGTTCTTATCACTAAATGTGGTTGGAAATTGATTGTTTGAAGAAAGGAATGGGATCACCACATTTGTGCTAAATAACTCAACAATAGTCACCCCAAATGTTTCATCTCTTCTATTCCTTTACCCCTCCACTCTATTATTTGGAGTCAAATTATGAAAAAACTTAATGTCCAAAAAGAAGGGATTGGTTGGAGAGTGGGAAATCATATATTTGTGGATTTTTAGTCTAAAAAGTGGGTTATTGTGGGTCCTCTTTTGATTGACCAAACTATCTCTTGGCTTAGGGAATACCTCTACAATATTTTTGGCACTAAGCTCTAGAAGTATATCATCTAGAAGGGCCACTTTTATATAATTGAAAGATCTTGACTATTTTCTAAGAAGAACCAATTCTAACACTAGGGATCATCTATATTGGAATGGATTGGTGGTGTTGGTTGTTTATATGGTAACCAAAGTGATCTTCAGAATTACCTATGGATATTGACACTTCCAATAATTCTAAAGGGATTGGCCAATGAACGAGTAAAAGATGCGAAACTTCCACTCATGCACTTCGGGCTCTGGGAAATCCGGGAGGGTGATCCCATAATGTATATTCAAGAATTAATATGACTATTATCTAAATACATTGAAAATACAAATAATTCCCATGTAACCACTCAACAATGCAATATATTGAAAAGGTAGGCAAGTCTTTCAACAATATACTACAATTGGAGCATGAGAACAATGAAAATAAACATAACTACAATAGTAAATCATTCGAAAGATTTTAAATAAAGAGTTATTTGCTAATGAATTGACCCAGGAAGTATATTGAATACTGTACTTGGATTAGTACCTTATCCTAAAATGAGACTCAACAATAACCTATGAAACCCAGTAACAATCCTTTATATAGAAACATACAAGGTTCGAGAAACACTGCATTATAGTACTCCCATATTACATTCACAACCACCACTTCTTCAGATATCCTAGCATATAGTTTCTATGAATCAATAACTTCTTTCAAGAGTTTATACTACTTCATTGAACTAAATAGAAAGAAGGAAATTTCACAACGATTAGAAACAATGGAGATGAATAAAATGATCCTTGATTATATTATGAATGATTCATAAAATATATACGAAGTAGAGAAAATGGCCATCAAATTAGAACCACTCTGCTTCAAATTTGATATCTTGTTGTCAAAATCACATACACTATTTCTGACTCAGAACCTAAGACAAAAAGAAAACATTCACAATATACTCTATATTCCTTATACAATTCACTATATTAATTCCAATGCAATGAAAAAAAGTTTTATGGTCTTGAATTCCTTCTTATAGAAATGAAGGAGAAAAAAAACCATTGGACCAGAAAGCACACATGTCATCTTTATATTGAACTGTTATCTTGGGAGATATTCCTTGAGCAGTTTAGAGCTCGCTTTCTTTCTGACCATTGGCATCAGCACAGAGGCGATGAGTTCCATGCCATACGACAGTTAGCCATGACTGTAGATCAGTACGAGAGACATTTCAATGAACATAAATAGTTCACAAGAATAGAAGATGATGAGGGGATGCTCGTGTAACATTTCATCAGGGGCTTCAATGCTCATATTAGTGGTGGTGTGTGGGTTTTTGAACCCAAATTTATGGAGAAATCCATGGAGAAGGCATGGCTAGTCGAGGAAATCCTTGCTATGGCACTAGGAGGCCATATAGGTGTTCCTATTAGTAGTGGTTCTAGAGCTGGGTCTAGTGCACGATGGGGTAAAACTCAGGGAGTTGGATCACCGATGACTCAACAGGGGCCTACTCAAAGTGGGCAATAGGAGAGTGTGCTTGGAAAGCGTAAGGACTCACAGACATATCACAATGATGGTAGTTCTTTGCCTAGAAGAATCGAAACTAGTGACACAATAAGCGCAATTGACACGTGCAACCAACCTAGAGTTCATAGTCTATGACTGATTAGGGTAGTATGTAGCATTCTACAGCATTGATAGGAGGCAGTGGGTTTGGTCGTAACACTAGGTGTTACTCTTGTGGTCAATAGGGCCACCTTGCTAGGAATTGTCTGCATCTAAACACTTCTAGAGTTGGTCGCATAGTGTAGGATACTCCACCTCAGGGGTCGAGGTTTTGATTTTATGTTGTTTGTATGAGGGAATTATATCCCCACTTGTGTTCAGGCTTCCAGGAGTAAGCCTAACCCTTGGGGGGGAGAATTTAACACCCCTCCATTTTTCTTTGTGGACTGGACAGTGTATCCTTGTGTTGCTTTGATTTTTGTTTCTAGATATTTATATACTATATCTTGTGTGTGTTATTTGATCACTAATTATAGAGCGATAGATTATTTGATGTGATTTGGTTTATCTGACATTTTATTTGACATGCTTTAATTGGAGTAATGATGTTAGTAGAAATAATATGTGATTTTGTATGAGATTATTGAGTATGATGAAAATGTTAGTTATGACGAGTGTAATGGTGAAGGGGATGGGTTCACATCACTCGCTTGTGAACGCCCTGTGATTTCGTGATTTCCTCTTCACGGTGTGTATTTTATGTTGTTTATATTATATGTTGTTGTTTACTTGGTTTTTAGGTTTGCAGGTACATGACATCGACTCCACCTGGTTTCACAGGTTTGAGCATGTCAATCCAACGGTTAATTTGAACAGGAGATAGTAGCTATGTAACTTGTTTCAAGTTTACACCCTAGCCATATTGTGTCGTCAGTTGTGTGTGTCGAGTCGTTGTTTGCCATGTTTTAATGTTATTTAATTTTGAAGGGATTTTTGATTTGGAAATAAATATTTAGAATGATTGCATTAAATTACGTTGATGGTTATTTAGTTTAAAATTGAAATTATGGATATAAGTTTATATTTAAATTAGTTAATTAAATTAAATTTATTTAATTGATTAAATTTAATCCATGGGGATGAATTTAGTTATTAAATAATTAAATTAATTAATTAATGGGATGTTAAGTAAATTAAAAGAAAGAAAATAATTTAACTCATTTTGAAATTTTCTTTCAATTAGTGGGAATTAAATTGGAATTCGGAATTAAATTTGTATTTGGGAAATTAGTTTTCAATTTTCTGAATTAATCTATTATTTGGAATTATTAAATGAAATCAATATTAGATTCGGTTGTTGAAGATATTTTCAATTATGCTAACATGTGTAAGTTTAATTAATTAGAAGAGTTTGTTGCAAATTCATTCACAAAGAGAATTTTTGAGAGGAAAAGCTTCTTCACAAGTGTGAGGATATTTTTGGAAAATTTATAGAGAGGATTTTTTTTGGGAAAATTCTTTGTTGTGGAATTACATTGGAATTGTTCTGGTAAATCTTGTTGTGGTTGTTGGTTGCTTTCTTGGTTGGAATCACTAGATTGTTGGATAGAAGTTGTGGAAGATTTGAAGGAGGCTCTGCATAAAATTTCCATTTCCTGAAGCTTCTTGACTCGGGTTTTCTTTTGTGTTTTTGTATTGTTCTTGGTTTTCTCTTAAAATAGTAGTGATTAAATATTTGATTGTTAAATCTATTTAGGAAAAGAATTTTGATGTTAGAAGAATGAAAATAAATAAATAACATTAAAAGATTTTGTTGTTCCTGTGAAATTTCTTTAGGGAAATTATGAAACCTCTATAGAATTTAATTCATTTGAGGAAATTGTTAGTTTCTTTATTAAATCAAACTTATGGTTAAAACTACACTTAGATTTTTTTTAGGAAATTTCAATCACTGTAGAAATAAAATAATTTATTTTCAAAAACCTCTATAGAAATTGGGTGGAGAAACCTAGAGGATTCAAAAGATTTTGAATGCAACCTAGATCATTCTTAGTTTTTTTGTTCTATTATTGTGTGTAAATTTGAGAGAAGATTAATTAAAAGGTTTAGTTTTGAAATTATATGAATTTTAGATTGTTCTTTGGAAAATTTTCATATTATCACCTGTAGGTGAATGTTTTTAGAAAATTTTCCTCAATTTGTTTTAAGTTGAAATTCTGGTTAAATATATATATTATATATACATACATATGTATATTTATATTTTGTTAAATATATATATACATATGTATAACATATGATACATATATATAATTTATGTTGGTAAATTTTATTTTAATTTTATGAGATTCCCTGTCCATACGACGCTTTTGGTTTCTATAAATCGTGGGATTCGAAAAAACACAAATTTCCTTCACTATTAGTTTTTTTTGTATGTGTTAGTATTTGGGTGGCGGTGTTGTGCACACCCCACCACCGCTCACAGGGAGGCTACGGCTACCTTATGAGGAAACACCCGACACTCAGTGGAGGGAGTGCTGTCTCATATGGCAGTGCAACCCCCTATAGGCTGCACCATGGAGAGAAGCGAGGGGGGTTCGACTACAGCCAACCCCTCCCCAAGCTTTTATATGTCCTTTTTTATATAATTACATTCTCTTTAACCTGTGGTCAATTCCGCTGCTTCCAAAGAAAGTGAGAATTAATTTTTAAATAAAATATATATTAAATATATAAGAGGTAAAATATATATAATGTATATATGCATATTTGTAGATATACTTTATGGAGTATTATTAGTAGAGTTTTATTTACTTTGAATACATTGAAAGGATATTTTGTAAATGATAGTAGATATTTTTATATATGATTATATATAGTTAAATATACTGATATATATATGTAATGTATATATTACATGAGTATTTTTAACTAGGAGTACATTCAATATGTATGTTGTTTTATTTAGGTGTGGGTAATTTAATTTTGCAAGGATTTTTTAAAAGATAATATTTGAATACATGGCCGAAATTGATATGGAAAAAGATATTTTAAATTGAAGATATTACATGTTTTAAATAGAAAATTGAAAGAGATATAGGTTTTGGTTAGATAATTGAAAAGATTTAATTGCATAGATTTATGTCGTTTTAAAAGTAAAGGACTTTTATTGAGGAGGCAATTATTTATTTCAATTTATTTATTACATATTAGGGCAATTTAATTATTGTGATGGGACTATGGGATAGATATGGATTTAGTATATCCAAAAATAGTAATTTCCTCGTGATTGCCTTAAATGTTTTATTTTCTCTGTATTTCATAAAGGGGAGTGAGTTTAATTGTTCTAGATTTCAAATAATGGAAAAGAAAATAGGGTTTTATGATAATTTGAGTTAACCCAGTTATTGTGTCTTTGATTTTGTCAATGCTACCTATTGATTGAGGATGGATTTAAGAAATCCAAATATTAGTTTTGAATGATGACTTGAATGCTTATTGTAAATTTTTCTTCAAGTTGTGTTTTGGGAATGGGATTAAGTGTTAGTCCAAAATTGTAAGTCTTCCAAAGGATCTTAGAGGATGAGGGTTGTATATTATTTGTTTCAACCATTTATATTTACCTTGGGTAGTGCATGGTGTCTTTTCAGTAATTTACCTAGTTTCGACGAATGAAGATGTTTTGTACCTCCTTTGGAAGGAGTGGGTTATGCGTTATGGTTGCCTCCAATTGTTGGAGTGAGTTCTATTATTTGTCCTCCTAGAGATGGAGTGGTTATAATACCTAGGTTGTATGCACTTGTGATTCCCTTGGTAGATGGTTTGTGTGTGTTTTGTCAAATAGAATAGTGGCTTCCATTAGGGACCAAAGCCCATAAGAGGTAAGACTGGGTAACCTTTGGAAGTATTTTAATCAAGTGATAACTAAATTAATGTACTTAGATGATTAGGACACACTTCACACTAATCAAGATGATTTAGCCTCACTCATAGACATAACGGCTTGTTTAGACTTGGGATTTGTGGGAAGGCCTAAAATGGCATGGTCATCTATCTTGTCCTTACAATAGGTATTTGATTATGCATGAGTTAGCATGAGGGTCGGGGTTTGGTTGAGGTCACTAGGATTATCGGAGCCTATGAAGAATTCCTAGAGGAGATCTCATGACTAACTATGCAATGACATTCTATCTAGGACAATAGTTGTTAATTTTTCTATGTGTATGGTTGTCTAAACATACTTGATCTATTTTATGTATGTAAGCAATGTGACCTAGGTCAGTGATGTGTGATTTGTACTTGTTTAGTTCTTTGGTTGGTTGTGTCAGTATGAGTCAATATGAGTCTGCCTATGGTTTGTGGTTGTAGATCTTTGTCCATGTTACATTGTTACTATCTCCTAGCATGGGGGGTGGGCCTTCGGGTACCACTTGGTTGGGTGGAACATGCACCATACACCATTGGGTCCCCCTTTATCTTCAGTACTTGCTGGTGAGACAACCAGATGGAAAGCTCAAGGTTCTTGTTTTTAGTTCTAGCATTGTTGAATTTCATAATTGTAATAAATTATTATACCCCTCTTGTATTTACGAGGTGGAATTATGTAATTGTAAAACTTTTGTACTATTGCCTCATTCTAGGAATGAGAGATGTAACTAGTTGTTTAAGTTATGAATTTATATCATGGATGTTTATCTCATTATTTTACGTTGTATCTTTATGTTGTTTATATTCTTATTTCATAATGTCATTAATGTTTGGGTTATATGTTGTTGTATGTGTGGGTTTTAGTAATCCCAACCTTGTAGCCTTAGAGGTTGTTGTTAAGTATTATGGGAATGTGTATGTTAATTAAACTTTAATAAAGAAAAAATTGTTCGCTTATGTTATTAATTACAACATCCTTTAGGGTTACTTGGTGGGGAATTACACATGGTATTAGAGCCTAGGTTTAAACACTGGGTGCTATGGGATTATGATGTACCCATTAAGCTTAGTTGCATAGGTTTCCAAGTGTACCTTGTCTAATAATTTTTTGTGTCTATGTAGGAGTATGCCTCCTAGACACAGATGAGGCAGAGGATAAGGAAATGGCCCAATAGGTGGTTATAAGGGGAGTGAGCATGAATCACCACCTCATGTTATGCTTATAACAAAATAGGAGGAACAACAGGCCTCACAGAATAGCCAAGGAGGCGGTGGTGGATAGCTAGATCCTCTAAGGATCGAAGCTACATGTAGAGCTTTTGAGGAGGTTTTGGCACTCTTAGGTATGAGACAAGCAGTGCCAGAGGTTAATCCTTGTGTGAGGACAATTATGACACAGTCAGAGATGTTAGCCTCTTTCTATATGAGAGATTTGATTCGATGACAACCACCTCCTTTTGACAGAGTAAGCACTAGCTTAGAGGCCAAGACTTGGCTGATAGGTCTTGATCAATGCTTTTTGATGCATCCATTTAACAATAGTACTAAAGTGCAGTGTGCTTTTATGCACCTACAGGGGTTTGCATCCACTTGGTAGATACAAAAGGAGCAAAAGCTCCACATTGATATTAATACTATGTCCTGGGAGATATTCCTTGATTGGCTTAGAGCTCTCTTTCTTTTTGACCATTGGCATCAGTGCAGAGGCAATGAGTTCCACGCCCTATGACAATTAGCCATGACCGTAGATCAGTACGAGAGATGTTTCTATGAACTTAAAGAGTTCTTAGGAATAGGAGATGACGATGGGATGCTCATGCAATATTTCATCAGGGGATTGGATGCTCGTATTAGTGGTGGCGTGCAGGTTTTTGAACCCAAATTTATGGAGACAGTTGTGGAGAAGGCATGGCTAGTCAAGGAAAGCTTGGCTATGGCACTAGGAGGCCATACAGGTGTCCATATTGGTAGTGGTTCTGGAGCTAGGTTTAGTGCACGATGGGGTAAGACTTAGGGAGTTGGATCACTGATGACTCAGCAGGGGCCTACTCAGAGTGGGCAATAGGAGTGTGTGCTTGGAAAATGTAAGGACTCACATACATATCAGGATGATGGTGGTTCTTTTCCTAGAAGGAACCAAAATTGGGGATGCAATAAGCACAATAACAGGTACAACCAGCCTAGAGTTCATAGTCTATGGATAATTGGGGTAGTACGCAGTAGTCTACTACATTGATAGGAGGCAGTGGGTTTGGTCGTAACACTAGGTGTTACTCTTGTGGTCAAGAGGGCCACCTTGCTAGGAATTGTCTGCATCAGAACACTTCTGGAGTACGTCGTGCAGAGCAAGATACTCAAAGTGACGGGTCGAGGTTTTGATCTGATGTTGTTTGTATGAGGGAATTATATCCCTACTTGTGTGCAGGCTTTCAAGAGTTAGCTTAACCCTTGGGGAGGAGAATGTAACACCCCTCCGTTTTTCTTTCTAGATTGGATAGTGTGTGCTTGTGTTGCTTTGATTTGTGTTTCTATATATTTCTATACTATATCTTGTGTGTGTTATTTGATTGCTAATTATAGAGCAATAGATTATTTGATGTGATGTGGTTTATCTAATGTTTTATTTTACATTCTTTAATTGGAGTAATGATGTTAGTAGAAATAACATGTGATTTCATATGAGATTATTGAGTATGATGGAAATGTCAGTTATGACAAGTGTATTGGTGAAGAGGACGGGTTCACATAACTCACTTGCGAGCACCCTACGATTTCGTGATTTCCTCTTCATGGTGTGTATTTTATGCTGTTTATATTATATGTTGTTTACTTGGTTTTCAGGTTTGCAGGTACATGGCATTGACTCCACCTGGTTTCACAGGTTTGAGTGTGTCAATCCAATGGTTAAGTTGAACAGGAGATAGTAGCTAGGTAAATTGTGTCAAGTCTACACCCTAGCCATAGCGTGTCGTCAGTCATGTGTGTCGAGTCGTTGTTGGCCATGTTTTAGTGTTATTTAATTATGAAGGGATTTTTGATTTGAAATTAAATATTTATAATTATTGCATTAAATTATGGTGATGGTTAATTTAAAATTGAAATTGTGGATATAGGTTTATATTTAAATTAATTAATTAAATTAAATTTGTTTAATTAATTAAATTTAATCCATGGGGATGAATTTAGTTATTAAATAATTAAATAAATTAATTAATGGGATGTTAAGTAAATGAAAAGAAAGAAAATAATTTAATTCATTTTGAAATTTTATTTCAATTAGTGGGAATTAAATTAGAATTTGGAATTAAATTTGTATTTGGGAAATTAGTTTTCAATTTTTTGAATTAATTTATTATTTGGAATTATTAAATGAAATTAAATATTAAATCTCGTTGTTGAAGATATTTTCAATTATGCCGACATGTGTAAATTTAATTAATTAGAAGAGTTTGTTGCAAATTGATTCACGGAGAGAATTTTGGAGAGGAAAGTCTTCTTCACAAGTGTGAGGATATTTTTGGATAATTTACACAAAGGGTTGTTTTTGGGGTAATTCTTGGCTGTGGAATTACATTGGAATTGTTTTGGTAAATCTTGTTGTGTTTGTTGGTTGGTTTCTTGGTTGGAATCATTGGATTGTTGGATAGAAGCTATCGAAGCTTTGGAGGAGGCTCTGCATTAAATTTTCATTTCTTGAACCTTCTTGACTCAGGTTTTTTTGTGTTTTTTTGTATTGTTCTTGGTTTTCTTTTAAAATAGTAGTGATTAAAGATTTGATTATTTTTGAAAAGTTAAGTAGCATTTTCAGGGCATCGTACCCTTCACAACAAGCCACTAGGGCCAAAAAATAACAAGACTAAACAGTAAAAATAAAGGAAAAAAGAAGAATCAACCCAAAGGCAGCACAACAAACGCAGAGAAACAACTAACAAACATGCATAGGGGGCAACTAACTGGCATTGTCCTAGTTTTTAATCAAGAGGTCCACCACCTCATCACCCACCCATTATTTGTTCTCCTAGATTTTGTTTCCCTAGAGCTCCTCCTTTATAGCATTAGACAGGGTGCTCCTGACAAAGTGCCCCAACTTCATGGTGAAGCGGGTTAGCCCCCGAAACGTTTTGTCGAGAGTTTGCATTCTCTTCACCACATCGTCTGAATCCAAGCCAAAGTCTATAGTCCCCTGAACCTCTCTAGGCTCATCCACCAGGGGATGTGGAGAGTGAGAGGTAGAGCCATCAATAGGAAGCTTTTTGTCCACTAGAGTAAACTGGGCTATCAAACTGCTCCTCCTCAGAGTCTTCAATAATCAACTGCTTTTTGTTGTTCTTAGCTAGTCTCCCGGATCTCCTCCTAAAATTTTCCCCACCAATAGTCTTAGTGGTCCCCACAACCGTATTACCTCTGGAGTCTTTCCTAACAACATTATTTCCCTTTCCATCCTTAGCTATCGGGGCCAACATGGTTTTCTCCTTACCTTTTTTTGTTGAAATGGCCTTGTAGGCCGACTCTGTCTAAGTGGCTTTTAGTTCATAGAGTCCTTCCTTCGTGCTGGGATGGACCTTGCCCAACCCATCCTTAAGTTTTTTGGTTGTAATTTTGGCTTTAGAATTCCCCACAATGCCCGAATTGGATTTCCTAGGAGGGCTTTTAGACTCGACCGGGGAAATCTGCACTGTTTAAAGGGGTTCAATTTTCTCAATGCAAACCACCATGATGGCTTTAGGTAGACAAAGAGCTAGATCAAAGTGATATAGTCTCAGAATGAGCCCCTGATGGAGTGGGAGGGGTGGGAGATCATAGGTTTTACGGTTGGCTGACTCTTTGCACTTGTCGATAGAGATTTCAAGGTCCATTAAAAGATTTGATTGTTAAATCTATTTAGGAAAATAATTTTGTTGTTAGAAGAGAGAAAATAAATAAATAACATTAAAATCTTTTATTGTTCCCATGAAATTTCTTTAGGGAAATTATGAAACCTCTATAGAATTTAATTCATTTTAGGAAATTGTTAGTTTCTTTACTAAATCAAACTTATGGGTAAAACTACACTTAGATTTGTTTTAGGAAATTTCAATCACTGTAAACAAAAAAGAATTTATTTTTAAAAACCTCTATAGAAATTGTGTGGAGAAACCTAGAGGACTTGAAAGCTTCTGAATGTAACCTAGATAATTCTTAGTTTTATTGTTTTACTATTGTCTGTGAATTTGAGAGAAGATTAATTAAAAGGTTTAGTTTTTAAATTCTATGAATTTTAGATTGTTCTTTGGAAAAATTTCATATTATCACCTATAGGTGAATGTTTCAGAAAAATTTCCTCAATTTGTTTTAAGTAGAAATTTTTGTTAAATATATATATTATATATACATATATATATATATATATATATATATATATATATATATATATATATATATATATATATATATATATATATATATATATATATATATATACATATGTATGACGATATCATACATATATATATATTTCATGTTTGTAAATTTTATTTTATGTTTATGAGATTCACCATCCGTACGACACTTTTTGTTTCTAGAAATCGTAGAATTCAAAAAAACGCAAATTTCATTCATTGTTGGTTTTTTTGGTATGGGTTAGTATTTGGGTGGGGCTGCTATGCACACCCCACCACCCCTCATAGGGAGGCTATGACTACCTTATGAGGCAGTACCCTCCACTCAGTGGAGGGAGCACTATCTCGTATGGCAATGCAACCCCTTGTAGGCCGCACCATGGAGAGAAGGGAGGGGGCTTCGGCTACAGTTGACCCCTCCCCAAACTTCTATATGTCCTTTTTTTATAAAATCACATTCTCTTTAACCTGTGGTCAATCTCCCCGCTTCTGAAGAAATTCAGAATTAATTGTTAAGTAAAATCAATATTAAATATATTATATATATATATATATATACATTTATATATATAAGAGGTAAAATATATAATGTATGTATGTATATTTGTATATATACTTTATGGAATATTATTAGTAGATTTTTATTTACTTTGAATACATCGAAAGGATATTTTTTAAATGATAGTAGATATTTTTATATATGAATATATATAGTTAAATATATTGATATATATAATTAATGTATATATTACACAAGCATTTTCAATTAGGAATACATTCAATCTATATGTTGTTTTATTAAGGTCCATCTAATTTAGTTTTGCATGGATTTTTGAAAAGATAAGATTTGAATACATGGCCAAAATTGATATGGAAAAAGATATTTTAAAATGAAGATATTACATGTTTTAAATAGAAAATTAAAAGAGATATAGGTTTTGGTTAGATAATCGAAAAGATTTAATTGCATAGATTTATGTCATTTTAAAAGTAAAGGAGTTTTATTGAGGAGGAAATTATCTATTTTAATTTATTTATTATCTATTAGGAAAATTAAATTATTATGATTGGAATATGGGATAGATATGGATTTAGTATATCCAAAACTAGTAATTTCCTCGTGATTGCCTTAAATGTTTTATTTTCTCTATATTTCATAAAGAGAAGTGAGTTTAATTGTTTTAGATTTCGAATAATGGAAGAGGAAATAGGGTTTAATGATAATTTGAGTTAACCCAGTTATTGTGTCTTTGATTTTGTCAATGCTACCTATTGATTGAGGATGGATTTATGAAATCCAAATATTAGATTTGAATTATTACTTGAATGTTTTTTGTAACTTTTTATTCAAGTTGTGTTTTGGGAATGGGATTAAGTGTTAGTCCAAAATTGTAAGACTTCCAGAGGATCTTAGAGGATTAGGGTTGTCTATTGTTCTTGTCAACCATTTATATTTCCCTTGGGTAGTGCATCGTGTCTTTTCAGTAATTTACCCAGTTTTCACAAGCGGAGATGTTTTGTACCTCATTTGGAAGGAGTGGGTTATGTGTTATGGTTTCCTCCAATACTTGGAGTGAGTTCTATTATTTGTCCTCCTAGAGATGGAGTGGTTATGATACCTAGGTTGCATGCACTTGTGATTCCCTTGTTAGACGGTTTGTTTGTGTGTTGTCAAATAGAAGAGTGGCTTCCATTAGGGGCCAGAGCCCATAAGAGGTAAGATTGGGTAACATTTGGAAGTAGTTTAATCAAGTGATAACGAAATTAATGTACTTAGATGATTATGATGCACTTCACACTAATCAAGATAATTTAGCCTCACTCATAGACACAAGGGATCGTTTAGACTTGGGATGAGTGGGAAGGATTTGAATGGCATGGTCATCTATCTTGTCCTTACGAGAGGTATTTGATTCTACATGAGTGAGCATGAGGGCCAGGGTTCGGTTGAGGTCACTAGGATTACTAGAGCTTGTGAAGAATTCCTAGAGGAGATGTCATGACTAACTGTGTGATGACATTTTTTCTGAGACAACAGTTGTTAATTTTTTTGTCTATGGTTCTGTGAACATACTTGATCTATTTTATGTCTCAAAGAAATGTGACCTGTGTCAGTGATGAGTGAGTTGTACTTGTTTAGTTCTTTGGTTGGTTGTGTCAGTATGAGTCAATATGAGTCTGCCTATGGTTTATGGTTATAGATCTTTGTCCATGTTACATTGTTACTATCTCCTAGCATGGGTGGTAGGCCTTCCAGTACCACTTGGTTTGGTGGAACATGCACCATAGACCGTTAGGTCCTCCTTTATCTTCAGTACTTGGTGGTGAGACATTTAGATGGACAACTCACAGTTCTTTTTTTTAATTCTAGCATTGTTTTATTTCATAATTGTAATAATTTATTATACCCCTCTTGTATTTACGAGGTGGAATTATGTAATTTTAACAATTTTGTACTATTGCCTCATTCTAGGAATGAGATATGTAACCAGTTGTTTAAGTTATGAATTTATATCATGGATGTCTATCTCATTATTTTACATTGTATCTTTATGTTGTTTATAATCTTATTTCATAATGTCATTAATGTTTTGGTTATATGTTTTTGTATGTGTGGGTTTTAGTAATCCCAACCTTGTAGCCTTAGAGGTTGTTGCTAATTAGTATGTGAATGTGTATTATAATTGTACTTTAATATAAAGAAATTGCTTCGCTTATGTCATTAATTACAACTTCCTTTAGGGTTACTTGGTGGGGTATTACACATGGTGTCAAATC
This sequence comes from Sequoiadendron giganteum, assembly GCA_007115665.2. Classification (NCBI taxonomy): domain Eukaryota; kingdom Viridiplantae; phylum Streptophyta; class Pinopsida; order Cupressales; family Cupressaceae; genus Sequoiadendron; species Sequoiadendron giganteum. The sequence continues at coordinate 327,549,967 of CM021110.1, forward strand.
CTAGGTTTAAACACTAGGTGCTCTGGGATTATGATGTACCCATTAAGCTTAGTTGCGTAGGTTTCCAAGTGTACCTTGTCTAAATATTTTTTGTGTTTGTGTACGAGTATGCCTCCTAGATGCGGATGAGGTAGAGGAAGAGTATGTGGTTGAGTAGGCAGTTGCGAGGGGAGTCAGCATGACTCTCCACATCATGTTATGCTTATACATGAATAGGAAGAACAAAATTCCTCATAGAATGGCCCAAGAGGCGTTGGTGGACAGCTAGATCATCTAGGGATCAAAGCTACACGTAGAGATTTTGAGGAGGATTTGGCACTCTTAGGTCTGAGACAAGCAGTGCCTAAGGTTAATCCTAGTGTGAGGACAGTTACAACATAGTCAGAGATGTTAGCCTCTTCCTATATGAAATATTTGATTCGGATACAACCACCTCGGTTTGACAGAGTAGGCACTGGTTTAGAGGATGAGAATTGGCTAATAGATCTTGAACGATGCTTTTCGCTACATCCATTCAATAGTAGTACTAAAACGCGGTGTGCTATTATGCACCTGTAGGGGTTTGCATCCACTTGGTGGGGACAGTAGGAGCAAAAGATCCACATTGATATTAATAATGTGTCCTGTGAGATATTATTTGAGTAGTTTAGAGCTCACTTTCTTTCTGACCATTGGTGTTAGCGAAGATGCAATGAGTTCCATGCCCTATGACAGTTAGCCAAGACCGTAAATCAGTAAGAGAGATATTTATATGAAGTTAAATAGTTCATAGGAATAGGAGATGATGAGGGGATGCTCTTGCAACATTTCATCAGGGGCTTGAATTCTTGTATTAGTGATGGTGTGCAGGTTTTTGAACCCAAATTTATGGAGACGGCTGTGGAGAAGGCATGACTAGTCAAGGAGAGCCTCGCTATGGCACTAGGAGGCCATACAGGTGTTCATATTGGTAGTGGTTCTGGAGCTAGGTCTAGTGCAGGATAGGGTTAGACTCAGGGAGTTAGATCACTGATGAATCAACAATGGCCTACTTAGAGTGGGCAATAGGAGATTGTGCTTGGAAAGCGTAAGGACTCACAGACATATCAAGATGAAGTTGGTTCTTCACCTAGAAGGAACCAAAATTGGTGATGCCATAAGCTCAATTGATTGGTACAAGCAACCTAGAGTTCATAGTCCATGGCTATTTGGGCTAGTATGCAGCAGTCTACTGCACTGATAGGAGCCAATGGGTTTGGTCGTAACACTAGGTGTTACTCTTGTGGTCAACAAGGCCACCTTGCTAGGAATTGTCCGCATCAAAACACTTCTAGAGTTGGTCATGTAGTGCAGGATACTCGACCTCAAGGGTCAAGGTTTTGATTTGATATTGTTTGTATGAAGGAATTATATCCCTACTTGTGTGCATGCTTCTAGTTGTAAGCCTAATACTTGGGGGGGAGAATGTAACACCCCTCCATTTTTCTTTCTGGACTGGACAGTTTCCTTGTGTTGATTTGATTTGTGTTTCTAGATATTTATATACTATATCTTGTGTGTGTTATTTGATCGCTAATTATAGAGCGATAGATTATTTGATGTGATGTGGTTTATCTGATGTTTTATTTTACATTCTTTAATTGGAGTAATGTTGTTAGTAGAAATAACATGTGATTTCATATGAAATTATTGAGTATGATGGAAATGTCAATTATGACTAGTGTATGGGTGAAGGGAATGGGTTCTCATAACCTGCTTGTAAGTACCTTGTGAGTCTGTGATTTCCTCTTCATGGTGTGTATTTTATGTTGTTTATATTATATGTTGTTGTTTACTTGGTTTTGAGGTTTGCAGGTAGATGACATTGACTCCACCTAGTTTCACAGGTTTGAGTATGTTGATCCAATGGTTAAGTTGAATGGGAGATAGTAGCTAGGTAACTTGTGTCAAGTCTACACCCTAGCCATAGTGTGTCGTCAGTCATGTGTGTCGAGTCATTGTTTGCCATGTTTTAATGTTATTTAATTGTGAAGATTTTTTATTTGGAAATAAATATTTAGAATTATTGCATTAAATTATGCTGATGGTCATTTCATTTAAAATTGAAATTGTGAATATAAGTTCATATTTAAATTAATTAATTAAATTAAATTTATTCAATTAATTAAATTTAATCCATGGGCATGAATTTAGTTATTATATAATTAAATTAATCAATTAATCGGATGTTAAGTAGCTTAAAAGAAAGAAAAAAATTTAGTTCATTTTGAAATTTTATTTCAATTAGTGGGAATTAAATTAGAATGTGGAATTAAATTTGTATTTGAGAAATTAGTTTTCAATTTTTGGATTTAATTTATTATTTGGAATTATTAAATGAAATCAATATTAGATTTGGTTGTTGAAGATATGTTCATTTATGCAAACATGTGTAAGTTTAATTAATTAGAAGATTTTGTTGCAAATTCATTCATGGAGAGAATTTTGGAGAGGAAAAGCTTCTTCACAAGTGTGAGGATATTATTGGAAAATTTAGAGAGAGGATTATTTTTGGGGAAATTATTGGCTGTGGAATTACATTGGAATTATTTTGGTAAATCTTGTTGTGTTTGTTGGTTGCTTTCTTGGTTGGAATCACTGGATTGTTGGATAGAAGCTGTGGAAGCTTTGGAGGAGGCTTTGCATCAAATTTCCATTTCCTGAAGCTTCTTGACTCAGGTTTTCTTCTCTATTTTTTTATTGTCCTTGGTTTTCTTTTAAAATAGTAGTGATTAAAGATTTGATTGTTAAATCTATTTAGGAAAAGAATTTTGTTGTTAGAAGAAAGAAAATAAATTAATAGCATTAAAATCTTTTGTTGTTCCCATGAGATTTCTTCAAGGAAATTATGAAACCTTTGTAGAATTTAATTCATTTGAGGAAATTTTTAGTTTCTTTATTAAATAAAACTTATGGGTAAAACTACACTTAGATTTGTTGTAGGAAATTTCAATCACTATAGAAAAAAAAGAGTTTATTTTCAAAAACCTCTATAGAAATTGGGTTGAGAAATCTAGAGGATTTGAAAGCTTCTAAATGTAACCTAGATCATTCTTAGTTTTCTTGTTCTATTATTGTCTATGAATTTGAGAGAAGATTAATTAAAAGGTTTATTATTGAGCTTCTATGAATGTTTGATTCTTCTCTGGAAATTTTCATATTATCACCTATAGGTGAATGTTTTAGAAAAATTTCATCAATTTATTTTAAGTAGAAATTATGGTTAAATATATATATTATAAATACATACATATGTATATATATATTTCGTTAAATATATATATAAATATGTATAAACATATTATACATATATATATAATTTATGTTTATAAAATTTATTTTAAGTTTATGAGATTCGTCGTTCGTACGACGCTTTTGGTTTCTAGATATCATGAAATTCAAAAAAATGCAAATTTCATTCATTTTTGGTTTTCTTGTATGTGTTAGTATTTGGATGGGGGTGTTGTGCACACTCGACTGCCCCTCATAGGGAGGCTACGAATGCCTTATGAGGCAATACCCTCCACTAAGTCGAGGGAGCATTGTCTCTTATGGCAGTGCAACCCCCTGTAGGCGGCATCATGGAGAGAAGGGACGGGGGTTCGGCTACAGCCGACCCCTCCCCAAACTTTATATGTCCTTTTTTTATATAATTACATTCTCTTTCACCTACAGTCAATTCCCCTACTTCTAAAGAAATTCAGAATTAATTGTTAAATAAAATCAATATTCAATATATATTTATATATATATATATAAGAGGTAAAATATATATAATGTACATATGTATATTTTTATATATACTTTATGGAATATTATTAGTAGAGTTTTGTTTAATTTGAATACATCAAAAGGATATTTGCTAAATGATAGTAGATATTTTTATATATGAATATATATAGTTAAATATATTGATATATATATTTAATGTATATATTACATGAGTATTTTCAACTAGGAGTACATTCAATATATATGTTTTTTTATTTAGGTGCATGTAATTTAGTTTTTCATGGAGTTTTTGAAAGATAAGATTTGAATACATGGTCAAAATTGATATGGAAAAAGATATTTTAAATTGAAGATATTACATGTTTTAAATAGAAAATTGAAAGAGATATAGGTTTTGGTTAGATAATTGAAAATATTTAATTGCATAGATTTATGTTGTTTCAAAAGTAAAGGATTCTTATTAAGGAGGCAATTAATTCTTTTAATTTATTTATTATCTATTAGGGCAATTAAATTATTGTGATTGCAATATGGGATAGATGTGGATTTAGTATATCCAAAAATAGTAATTTCCTCATGATTGCCTTAAATGTTTTATTTTCTCTATATTTCATAAAGGGAAGTGAGTTTAATTGTTTTAGATTTCAAATAATGGAAGAGGAAATAGGGTTTTATGATAATTTGAGTTAAACCAGTTATTGTGTCTTTGATTTTGTCAATGCTACCTATTGATTGAGGATGGATTTAAGAAATCCAAATATTAGATTTGAATTATGACTTGAATGCTTTTTGTAACTTTTTCTTCAAGTTGTGTTTTGGGAATGGGATTAAGTGTTAGTCCAAAATCGTAAGTCTCCCAGAGGATCTTAGAGGATGAGGGTTGTCTATTCTTTATGTCAACCATTTGTATTTCCCTTGGGTAGTGCATGGTGTCTTTTCAGTAATTAACCTGGTTTCCACAAACGGAGATGTTCTGTACCTTTTTTGGAAGGAGTGGGTTATGTGTTATCGTTGCCTCCAATTGTGGAGTGAGTTCTATTATCTGTCCTCCTAGAGATGGAGTGGTTATGATACCTAGGTTTTATGCACTTGTGATCCCTTGGTAGAGGGTTTGTTTGTGTGTTGTCAAATAGAAGAGTGGCTTCCATTAGGGGCCATAGCTTGTAAGAGGTAAGACTAGGTAACATTTGGAAGTATTTTAATCAAGTGATAACTAAATTAATGTACTTAGATGATTAGGATGCACTTCACACTAATCAAGATAATTTAGCCTCACTCATAGACACAAGGGCTAGTTTAGACTTGGGATGAGTGGGAAGGCCTGAAATGGCATGGTCATCTATCTTGTCCTTAGGAGAGGTATTTGATTCCGCATGAGTGAGAATGAGGGCCAGGGTTCGGTTGACATCACCGGGATTACCAGAGCCTATCAAAAACGCCCAGAGGAGATCTCATGACTAACTATGCGATGACACTCTATCTAGGACAACAATTGTTAATTTTTGTATGTGTATGGTTCTTTGAACATATTTGATCTATTTTATGTCTGGAAGCAATGTGACCTATTTTAGTGATCTGTGAGTTGTACTTGTTTAGTTCTTAGGTTTGCTTGTGTCAGTATGAGTCAATATGAGTCTGCCTATGGTTTGTGGTTGTAGATTTTTTCCATGTTATGTTGTTACTATCTCCTAGCATGGGGGGTGGGCCTTCAAGTACCACTTGTTTGGGTGGAACATGCACCATACACCATTGGGTCTTCCTTTATCTTCAATACTTGGTGGCGATACATCCATATGGATAGCTCGTGGTTCTTGTTTTTAATTCTAGCATTGTTGTATTTCATAATTGTAATAAGTTATTATACACCTCTTGTATTTATGAGGCAGAATTATGTAATTGTTACACTTTTGTACTATTGCCTCATTCTGGGAATGAGAGATTTATCTAGTTGTTTAAGTTATGAATTTATATCACAGATGTTTATCTCATTATGTTACGTTGTATCTTTATGTTGTTTATATTCTTATTTCATAATGTCATTAATGTTTTGGTTATATGTTGTTGTGTGTGTAGGTTTTAGTAATTTGAACCTTGTAGCCTTAGAGGTTGTTTTTAATTAGTATGTGAATGTGTATTATAATTGAAATTTAATATAAAAAAATTGGTTCACTTTTGTTGTTAATTATAACTTGCTTTAGGGTTACTTGGTGAGGCATTACAAAAAGAACACTTAGGGTTTACAACACTACCCTTTCTAGGTATACTAGATATTTCATAATCCATAAAATCAATTTGTCACATCAACTCCATGAAGGCTAATTAGTTAGAAACATAAAGAGGCAAGTGGTGTTGTGCTAGCTTAGATCCATAAGCTCTTCTCAGAGTATACTCTGAGTGCATAAACCAATTTTCCCAATTATGTTGCTTTTTTAGCCTCGTCATCTCTCTTGGATACATAATTGGAACTGGGACAATCCTAGTCCCATATATATCCACATTTGAATAGGTAGAAAATTTAGTTTTGTTGTCCCTCATCCTCAATTTCAACTTATATTTCCAATTAAATTCACCTTCAAACAACAACATATGCATCAACAAGAAATTGTGTGGAAAATGCAAAGGACCTCCTTCTATAAATTTATGAAATCTTGAAGCATCTGATCCATAAAAAAAGATGCATAATTGAAGCTAGTGTTCTGATTGTGTGCCTATATATCAACATCCATTACAAACAGGTCTGGAGCTATCCTTGCCTTGAAACTTTAAGGTAAGAGATGATTCAGGCAATAATATGTATTCTTGAAATAATCCACAAACTCTTCAAATTCAAAATGCTCAATATATTTGGGGAGAAATTTATCGTTGATCTTTCTATGTCAAACCAAAAATCTATTTTTGTATGCAAACCTAATTTTATCATATTCACCATATAGCTTTTTTTGCTTGATTTCCACAGTGCAATTGGGATTCAACCCAAATATTCATATCATTTTATCGCTTACTACTTCAAGGACTACATATCCATCTTAATTTTTTATTTTTTTGTCTGAAGGGTTATAATCCCTAGCCAATTCCATCATTACATCCACCTCTACAAATACATTGGGTACCACCAAAATTCCATGGTTGAACCCCCATACATAACATGTTGGTTTTATAGAATACCTCCTATTAAAGGAATATGTGAACAATTCCCACCCACTCTAGGGCTGATCCAACTCTCTAATTTCACCAATAGTTTCAATCAGTCGGATCATCATTGAAACATTTCCTGTGGCTCTTTTACCAATTCCTGACCAACCCACTTGTACTCCTCCAATGGAACTCTTCATAAATCTCTCTTGAGTATTTTTTATACCTCTTAACATTGTAGACATAGCAGGGGTGCCTAGTGTAGGTTGTTATTGCAGGTGTGTCAAGCTTGGTCATGGACGAAACATCTTGGGTTTTGAGTCTTTTAACTTTCTTCTTCTTTAGTTTTTTCTTTGGCCTGACACTAGATTCACTAGGCTTTGGTTCACTCATATTTATAGGGTAATGGGACTAGGGTTTACAATATTCTTAATTGAAAAGGCTCACCTGATTTCTTTACAACCCTAGGTACAAATTGCAAAGAAAAAAATCCCAAACAAATAATAATATACATATCACCCTAACTAAAGATACCTGACTAGATAAACCATAAAAATTTTATCTCTCAATTACTTATGACAATTCAAGAATCACAATTCAACAATTTCAACATGAAGAGATAGTCAATTTACTTACCCGAGTGAATAAATGACATCAATGTTGTTGTAACTTTATTGCTAGAGTTATCTGCACCATTCCTTCAGCCTTGAGCTTCCCTTTTCACTCCTAAATAGCCTTGAATGTATAGGGGACAAACCAACCACCTTCTTTATGGCTAGGAAGTAGAACGTATCACCATAAATGTTTGATAGAAATATCACACGAGAAAAATAACATTTAGACATTCATATTTAAAAGCTAGTTGTAGATTGTTTGTGTTTTAAATCCACATCAATAGTTCTCCTCCACCTCACTACTTTCTTTTCTTCTTTGAGTGATGTCCCTCAAGTGCTACCACATTGTCCCTTATGTGGAAGGCATTGCTCATCACTGATACACTTCATCATTCATAAGTCCCATCAGTGATGTGGACATTCATGTGATGAAATCTCAGTCATCAAATTAAAGACCCATGCTTGATTAAATTCCCCTTCTCCATCATGCATCACTAATTAATGGTTCATTCCTCAAATCACATCAGTGATGGATGAAAAGGATCAAAACATGTGAACCTATGTGAAAAATTAATGCCATAAAATACATCACTCCTAGGAGCTCTCTAGATCAACGAAAGAAAGCTTCAGATAAATACTTTATCGCTCATTGCCTATTTGAAAAGAACAATCCAATAGTTATCCACGATGAGTGATGGAACAAACACCAAAGTTGTCACTCATCGCCCATTAGAAAATCAAACCCTAAAATGGATCTGCGGTTAGAGAAAAAGAAAAATAATGAGCACAAAAGGTCATCATGCATCACTCACTCAGATTTCCAAGTACATAAGCAAAGCAATCAGCGATACCAAAGGAACTAGTGATAACACAATCCATCGTGCATCACTCATATAACTTTGGACATTTAGAAAAGATCTATGATGCATGAAATCAATTAAAACACCACTCATCACTCATAACGGATTTGGACTCACAAAATTAAAATGGATTAGCAATGAGCAATACGGGACTTTAGTGAAGACAATTAACATGTGCTCATAAGTTGTTCTAAAAGGGGGAACCACCTAGGCTAATGAATAAAAGGCCTTAAGACATAATATATAATACCTCAAAGGATGTAAAGGCCACTTGAACTACCTTATAATAATAAAATATTTTTATAACTAGGAATGAGGGGTTATTAACCTTATGGGCTCAGATGACATAAGATGGTTTTAGAAAACAATAAATGGGTTATAGCAGGTAAACAATGAATTAGAACCATGGCCAGGACACAAGCTTGAGGATTATTGAGGAAGGGTTTAAGGAACATAAAACCTCATAAGAATAGAAATGGATGAACTCTAAGCTCAAAGGACAGATACATCAAATATTTTGCAAGATGACCAATGGAACCAAAAAAAATTCAAGGGTTCCATTAGTGGCTCCAATTGGGGATGCATGCATGTTGGACGCATGGGGAGATCTTGAAATCTCGGGTTGAAGAAGACCAACCAAAAACCCAAGGAACTACTCAAACAAGGTAGCAAAACCAAACCAGACACAACCAAAGAAAACACACCTATATAAAAAATGTACAAAATGTGCAACATACATTGAATAACAACATACTTAGGAGAAGTATGGATTTAAGAACTATCCATGTAATAGCAGCTCAAACAGTTCACCTGTCAAGATTTGGAGGAAGTAAGAATCCTCCCCATATGTATTGGCAATCAGATAAGGGCCTAACCATAATGCTTCCAAATTCCCATGCTTACCCTTGTCTTGTGCCCTTGCATTTGAGGCCTATACCATAATTTTCACTTAAAATTTCCTAGGAGAAGCTCTCTTGTCATGCAGGTTCTTTACTTGCAGCTACAATTTTACATTTTTGGTTTGAGCTTCTCCTCTGGTTTCATCCAACTGCACAAGGTGATCAATTCTATGTTGAATATCATCACAGATATCATCATCATATTCTTGTACAAACTTATACATCTTTAAAAAATTATTCTATGGAAATCTAGTGTCCAAACCATACGCCAGGCCAAATGGTGAATAACCTATAGCTTTCTTCATAGTCACTCTATTTGCTGGTGTAGTCATGGTAGGAGGGTCCTCAAAGAGAACAACTTGGACCATGCAACAAGAGTTACACAATAAAATCCACATTGAATATGGAGGAAAATGCATATTCAACCATTCTTATTACCATAAATTATAGTTACAGTCAATTGGCAACATTCGAGCTAATAGATCAGGCTCATAGGTCTAATACAACATGCTTGAAATACAATATTCCTATATGCTCCTTTATACGAGCCAAAATATTACATATTGAATCCAATAGTCATTCTACATGCTTTCCTAATGATCTGTTATAGTGATATATATCACATTTGGACATCAAGAATTCTCCACGTTAGCCAAAGATCATTACAATCTTTGATGAAGTAAACGTAACATGTATGTGAAATAGGTCAGCCTTAAATTTTAATTTCAACTCGGTAGGTGCATAAGATGAAGTGTGGACCAAAACTAAGTTCGGGGAAACTCTATGGAATAATTTGGAACAACTCACAAGGATCCACAAGAGACAAAACTAGCTGTTAGGCTTGAAACTCCTTCAGTGCTTTTTCTTAGAAACTGTCACTTAATCCAAAAGGGATAAATTTTTGGAAAAAGATCCAATTATTTTGAAATCTTGGAATAAGGGAAAATGAACATGTCCATGATGAAACATAGATCCATAGGGTTCGATGAGAAAATATGATGAAATATTGAATCTACAAACTGGAATTGAACAAGAATTGAACAAGAACAAAATTGAAATAAATATATTTTTGGTTGATGTAGGATTCCAAAGAACTAAGGATGCTCCTACATCATCTACCCAAATTGCAAACTTGATCTTCAAGTCCCAATATTTCTTGTTCTTCTCCAACACCGTTTTAAGGATCTTCAATAAGCTCTTATTGGTGGATCCAGCCTAACCATTTCCTTGAGGATGGTAAGGTGAAGAATAGGAAACTTGTATGCCATGGTCATCATAGAAAACTTTGAATTCATTTTATTTTAAACACATAGAATTATCTAAAATGGTATTTTCTCAGACTCCAAATCTGATCAAAATATTATTTAGTAGGAAGTCCACCACCACTTTGCTTGTTTCCCTTCTTGTGGGTATTTCTTTTACCCATTTGGTAAAATAGTCAGTGGCAACCACAATCCATGAATGCCCTCCAATAATTTTTTTTGGTATCTCTCCAATGAAATAAAGTCCCCATTGTTGGAAAGGGGCTTGAACAACAATAGGCCTCAGTGGCAAGCTTCTTGAGAATTTTATTTTTCCTGCAAATCTCTAATAGGCATCACAAGTTTTTACAAACTTGTGAGTATCCTTAAAAATAGTAGGCCACCAAAATCCTACTCTCAAGACCTTATGAGAAGTGTTCTTAGCCATATAATGACCACCACATAATCCACATTTCAATTCCTACAAGATTTCCAATGTTGGCTTTCCATCCACACATTTAAGTAGCACACCATTGGGGTTTCTCCAGCACAACTCATTGTCAATAATCACATATTTGATGGCATGATATTTTAATGTCCTATTCTCATTATCAGCCATAACTGTGAGACATTGGAGAGTCTTTAAATATTGGAAAATTCTTCTCTACCATCCACATGTTTGCATGTCACAAATAGGTGCAATATTAACAATATTTGTCTAACTTATTTGGTTGACATCCAAACTAGTTTACCCATCAAATTTTCTAGGTGTTTCCCTCTCACTTGTTTGGTAATTTGGACATTGATGTTAAATTATTGGATCTTGTTGATCCATAGACACCTTCTTCCTGTTTTCTCTTGCTAAGTGAAAATATCTCACAACAACACTTGGTACAAAGTATATGACAATAGATTCAACTAAATAAGTCATAAAATTATTTATAGCTTTGACAAGACAATATGCTTTCTTTTCAATTGTGTCATACTTTAGCTCTGCAGCTTGTAAAGACTTGGTAAAAAATGCAATAGGTTGTTCATAGCCCTCAACATTCTTTTTTAATAAAATAGCAGAAATAGTATGAAAGGAAGTGAAACAAAAAATATGGATTGGCTTAGAGAAATCAAGATATTTTAAAACTAGAGCTTCTTTAATAGCTTTCTTGATTTTCTTGAAATCCTGACTAGGCTCTTCATTCCAATGCACCTTTTCTCCCTTCTTCAACATTTTGGAAATGGTTCTGGTGATTTCCGCAAAGCTAGTTACAAACCTCCTTAGAAAATTAATCTAGCCAAAGAATGATTGAATTCACTTGACTTTCTTTGGCTAAGGAATCTTATTAATGGTTGCTACACTTTCTGGTTCAATCCTCACTCCTTCCTTAGAGACAACGTGCCCCAACAGTTTACCTTCAGTGACCCCAAAGTCACATTTCTTTAGGTTCAAAGAGATCACATACCCTAGAGCCCTGACAAACACTTTATCCAAATGTGTGCAATGATCTTCCTCTTTCTTAGAGTATGTTTTGAAGTTATTTTGATAAATAACCATGAAAAAATCAATAAAATCTGAAAATGCTACATCCATAGCGCATTGAAAGGTAGCACCTTCATTTGTTAAGCTAAATGGCATCCTCACATTTACATAGGTGCCCCATGGAGTGGTAAACACAATCTTGTACTACTCAGATTCCTTCACCTTCACCTGGTTATAACCAAAAAATCCATCCATCATCAATAATAGTTGACAGGAAGTTACCTTATATAACATGGATTCCATATTCGACAATGGATAATTATCCTTTAATGGGGATATATTCAGGTACCTAAAATCCATGCACAATATTATATCTCCATTATTTTTTCTAACAAGCACCAAATTGGACACCCGTGAGGAATGTCTAATGGGTTTTATGATACTAGAATATCTTAACTTTACAATCTCCTCTTGCATCTTGGGAGCTAAAGTAAGATTAATTGGTCTTTGCTTCTACCTAAAAGGCTTAACATTTTTCTTCAAAGTAATCTCATACTGAGACAATTCCTCACTATATGCTTTCAGGTCATCATACGACCAAGCAAAGACATGTGGGTATTTCCTCAATAAAGTGATTAACACTGATTTCACCTTAGGCTTCATTTTCCTTCCCACATATACTTTCTTAGGGGTGTTTTAAGTCCCCAAATTTACTTCTTCCAAGTCCTCTAGATGAGCAACAATTGTCTTAATATTTCTCTGATCTTGACTATCAAAGACCCTTTCTAGTGCTATAGGGACTTTAGGGATTTTTTTTATCCTTAATTGGATGATCTAATCTCCAAATACTATGTCCTTGCCATCCATATTCCTAAAAAAATGACCAAAGTCGATCTCTTGACCCTCATATTCATTAACACATTTAAAAAAATTTAGAACATCTTTGTCATCATTGAAGATCTTCCAATTTTGCACATTATCAAGACTTAAAGGCCTTGATTCTACCTCAACCTTTGACATACCTGCAAAAGTTACATTATATGGTATCAAGGCGATATTAGCAAGTAATTTTGCTACTTTGTTTTTTCCTCTTTCCATCTAATCAATTCCAAAAGCATCAAAATACTCTATGGAATCCCAAACAACATTCTTATACTACTTCAACCTATTGTTTTTGCACACATACCTGGCTCTCACTTGAGATATTACTAGTTTAGAATCACCAATTAGCATCAACTTCTTTATCCCATGTTTCTTAGCTAGGCTTAATACAAGTAACAATGCCCCATATTCTAGCACATTATTTGTACAAATAAAAGATAAAGTGAAAGAAAATTTGTACATGTTACCACTAGGTGGCACCAATAGTATCCCTGCACAAAATCCTTCTTTGGAATTTGCACCATCAAAATACATTTTCCATAGTCCATCCTTTTCAGAAAACTTTGTTACTTCATTCTCTATAGGTGTAGGGCACCTATCAATTTCTCCTAGCACTTCTTCCACTTTGAAGTATCTGATGTCAGTATCAATAAAAATAATTGCATCATCTTTAGGAACATGTTGCAACATATGTGGCACCTTTGGCTCCCTTACAACTTTCAAATCCTTGTCATCAATAGGAAAGGTGGCGTAGGACATGTCACACTGCATACTATCTCCCATTGAATAACTCCATTTTCTAAATAGTAACATTCCATAATTAGGTGGGATATCTACAACCACCACACTCATATTAAACTCTTTATTTGGATATGCTAGCAATTTTTAAGGTAGTTCATTAATCACACCAATAACAAGAACCTCTCTTGAATCCATGGAATAACACTTACCATGAGTGCTATCAACTTTCAATCCTAGTGCCTCCATGATATTGGTCAACATGATGTTATTATATGCTCTAGAATCAGTAATACAATTTTTTAGAAAATTTCCTTCAACAATTAGTGTAAGGAAGAATGGGTCTATCTTCCTAGGGAAAGCTATTACTTAGTCTCCTAGAAAAATATGATGGATTTTAGTAATCACTTCCTCAAATTATTTGTCTCTCTTGTCCATTTCACTTAGTTTGGGTGGAGTGGGGACCACTAGTTAAGCATAGGCTATAGTAGCACCATTGATAAGTGCTACTTCATTTTGTTTGTGTTCCTCAATCCTCATCATTTCAAGGAAAGGAATAGAAATATTCACTTGAATAAGTAATTGAAACATTTCAACTAGTGTATATTTAGTTAATTTGAATGGAAGCATACCTTTATCCATGCTAATTTCCTTTTTTTGGTTCTTTGTTACTTTAGGGTTGTGGTTGACATCTTTTCTTGTAACTTCAGGACTTTACTTTTGTGTCTTTATCTTTGTAGCAAGAGATTTGGATTCGTCAGTAACTTTAGGTTTATCTATTTTCTTAGCCCAATTTTTTTCTCCCTTGAATTCCTTAGCTTTGACTATTTCTTCTTATCCATCAAACTTGTATTCTTCACTTTTAACATTCTTCTCTTTGATAAAGGGACCAGTAGGAGTACCTTGATCAACACCAACCATTTTTTTTCCTAGACGATATGATCCTCTAGGTTATGTAGCGAGAGCCACAGTGCATCTTGCAATATCCTCATGGAAATATTATCTTTTATTTCTTAAAAATTATATATTTCATTATCACTATCCATATCCTGATTTGAGACAACCTGCTGGTGATAATCATTTGCAATATGAATTTGGTCATCAACATCCATTTCTTGACTCTCTATATCTGAAGAACATTCATTATCAACAAGGTGGGAATCATCCATAGTCATGAGTATATCAATATCCTCTTCATTGGATTGATCACAATTTTTAGGCTCATCTTCCTCCATTTCAACTGCTTGTGCAACTGCACATTGATGAGGAGAGTGTGACATTTGACAAATTGTACACCAAGGAATACCATCAACAAATTTAGTTAAATTGTTTTGTAGAGGATCCAAGGGAACCTTATTTTGAACGTTTCTCTAATTACCAAGAATAAAATTCCAATTAGACTAGTTGGTATTATATCGGTGGTCCTGTAACCGAGGAAGTCTTTCATTCCTTTGATAGTTCCTTGGTTGAGCCTTTTTTTTTTTCCAATTTTATCATTTATTGTTTTCATGAAACTATCAATCTTATCGTCAAGAGAACCCCATTTAGCATCCGAACTCTTATCTTCCTTCTTTGAGTTCTTAAAGAGTTATGGGTCGTCTCTCCTGTCGAATTTTCTAGTTGCATTGCTAATATTTTTGATATGTTCTACCATTTTGTAAGATTCCCTCAATGACAAAGGATTCTTATCCAACAAATGATAACTCATATTTTCATCAAAATCATTGCAATAATTTACCAATAACACATTGTCATTCAATTGAAAATGACGGGGAAACCTCTTCCTAGCCTTTTGAAACCTTGTATTAAAATTAGCCATGGATTCATTAGAAACTCTTACAATGTTATTAGACTGATTTAAGAAAAATATTGATTCAGTCTTGTCTCCATACTGTTCTCTAAATACCCTTTTGAATTCCTCCCAAGAGCTAATGCTCTCAATAGGAAAAACCCTATACCACTCCCGAGCATCCTCAATAAGAGACTAAATAAATAACTTCATCATGACATCTTTAGCTTCTACCTCAAAATAATCCATAATGTTTGCAAAATATTTTAGGTGGTATTCCAAACTAAAGGTATTGTTTCTAGTAAATCTGACAAGAGAAACTGGCCTAAAATCTTCAAGGAATGGGTTAGGATATCTAGGTATTCCAACAAAACATAATTTTTGATACCTATCAACTTGGATAGGTCTCCTACTGTTTCTATCTCTACAAGCATCTCTTTCCTCATCATCCCTTTTTTATGAAACTAAATTTTATCCTTCCCCTTTTCATCTCCCTCATTACTACCTCTTTTCTCATTTCCTTCATCAGCTTCAAAATAATAATTCTTATTCTTACTATTTCCTCCACCTCCACCAACTTGATCCCCACCACCACCTCCATTGGTTGTATGTCCTTCAAATTTATTCTTTTGAGGCCTCTAGGACTGGTCCAAAAATCTCGAGAAAAGCAATCTTCCAAGCTATTTCTACATCGACAACTTCTATTTAAGCCTTTTTCAATTATTCCTACAATTTTTCATTTATCAATTACAACTTCAAAATTTCAAGGTTTTGGGCGTGCAACAGATGGGGTAGAATCAATATTGGCATTTCGGTTGGTGGTATTGATCGATGGAATTTTGGTATTAAAAGTATTGAAGGTGGTCTTTTTTGTCTGATAAATGGGCTTCTTCTTTTGATCTATAAATGATGATTTCTTAGTGGTAGTCGAAAGGTCTAAGGATTTGGTAGTTGCAATAGAAGTGGTATAGTTATCAGTAACAAAGGTCCCCATTTGGATGGTTATCTTAGGAATTTCAAGGGTAATGCTAGTAGTAAACTTAGAAATTTTTTCCTCAAAGGGCTTCCACCTAGTAGCATCATCAATCATTTTATCTATTTTTTGTTTCCTTGTATCCCTCTCAAGTTGCATAGCTTTAATCCTATCTTATTTTTCTTTCAACCCCTTCTACCTATGTTCTTCTTCCAGCTTAAGCGAAAGTTCTTCCTCCTCCAAGGCTTGCATGTATTTGTCAATGTCTTCTTCATTTTCCAAGACATCTCCAACTTCACTTGGTGTAGTAGTATAGTATGCCTGATCAATTTGGTCTTCTTCAAGAGATAAGTGCACTTCTACATTAGAAGCTTTACCTCTCGGCTTAAAATTATTTCCTTTGGAAATAGACCCGACTCCAAGGGTCAAAGGTTAAAAAAAAAAATTATCCTTATCCCAAAAGCCTCATCTATCCTCTTCTCTTGAGAGGTTAAGTTCATTATCAATAACTTTCTCAATAGCGAAAATTCCTTGATCTACCCTAGATACATCAACTTCATGCAAAATTTCCTAGGTGTTTTCACTATTTACTTCATTATTAAAAGTAGGTGATGCTTCAACAAGTGATTTAATAGACTTACTCGATTCAGTGGTTTTCTTCACCCATAAGGGCTACTTATCTTTTTCCAATGAGTATTTTGTTTTCTACTCCAAATTTTTTTTGTGTAACTCCTAGTCTTCTTCATGATTTCTAACAATATGTTAGAATCCTTCTCCTTTAGCTCTTTTTCAGAATTAATATTTTCACTAGTATATGAGACTTCAGAGTTGCCACCCAAAATGTTGGGAAATAGAATTTGAGTATATTTTGATTTAGTAATTGAAAATTCATACAAGACTCTGAACATAACCAAACACAAAGTGAAAGAAAGGACCAGCCCCTGACACATAAGAATGGACATAACTTTTATACCTAAATCTTCTAAAATACTTATTCTTCAAAAAGTGAAGAACAAGAAACTACGCGACTCCGACTATATTAGATCTGAACTAGAGACTTTGGACTTGACAGTCCCCAACATAGTTTCCAATCTGCTGGTTGTTTTTATGGTAACCAAACCAATCTTCTAAATTAGCGATGGATATTGTAACTTCCAAAAATTATCAATCTAAAGGGATTGGCTAACAAATGAGTAAAATTTGTAAAACTTTCACTCCTTCACTTTAGGATCTATGAAACCCAAGAGGGTGATCCCACCATGTATATTCAAGAATTTATATGAATATTATGTAAATGCATTTCCGACATAGATACTTCTCATGTAACCACTCAACAACGCAATATATTGAAAAGGTAGGCAAGTCTTTTAAAAATATACTATAATTGGAGCATGCGAGAAATGAAACTCAACATAACTACAATAGTAATTCATTTGAAATATTTTAAATAAAGAGTGATTTTCTGATGAATTAATCCAGGAACTATATTGAGTACTTTAATTTGACCAATACCTTATCCTAAACATGGAGCCAACAAAAACCTATGAAAATTGATAAAAATCCTTTATATAGCAACATATAGGCTTCAAGAAACATTGCATTACAGTATTCCCATATTACATTTGCAACCACCACTTCTTCAAGTATCCTAGCATATAATTTCTATGAATCAATAACTTCTTTCAAGCACTTATACTAGCTCATTGAGCTAAATAGCAAGAAGGAAATTACACAACCATTAGAAACAATAGAGATGAATAAAACAATCTGTAGACATGTAAAACTAACATCATGCATCAAATTCTCCTATTAATCAATTAAGACAATTTATTGATTAATTTCCTAAGGTTCATTAAATAAATCAAATTATTTAATCCTTATGTTCTTCTCATTTGATTTAATAAATCAAACTGATTTAATCAAATGTCACCTCCTAATATCATCCAAGTTAATTAATCTACATTAATTAACTTCTAATCATGATTATCATTCTCTAGCTTTTGACTCAACTAGAGTCAAATCCAAACTCTTAACTAACCCACCCACTTGCACCAATAAATCATTTATTTGATTTATTATTTCCTCTAATTACATTCAAAATGGCATCAAAATGGAATATTCTTCCAATTTGAATCTTCCCCCCAAAAGGGACTTGTCCCTTCCAACAAGGTTTTAAATGCTATTTGCATAAGTCAACATGGCATTTATTGCACCTTTCATCCCCCAAAAACATGTCAAGTCATTCAAATTCAAATTTGAAATTGGCACATTGGCCAAGACTTGCACATTCCTCACCCTCTCACACTTTGACAAGTGGCATCTTGTCATTGCCTCATGAATGATCCCACATTCCTCAAAATATCTCAATCTTTCAATCTTTCAATCTATAAAATGCAAAGCATTACATCACAACACAACAACACTTACTCATTGCAAGGTTACTCTCTTCATTTGAGAATCAATCGTGCTCATCACAACACCATTTGCTTAGCAACAACTCATTCTCATTGCAAGGTTATTCTCTTCACTTGAGAATCAATCTTGCTCATCATTTGGCATCTTGCTTATCAAGGATTGGGAAAGGGCAGCTTTCTACACAACTAAGTTGCACCAATCCAATATGGGATAGGTTTATTTCATGGTTTAGATGCTTTGTTCATCCTTGTCCTTTATTTGCATTTTTAAAGCATGATGTATTATCTCATAAGGATATGTATTTCTGTTAGGTTGTTTTGTCAATTTTACTAACAATTTGCAGATTTTCATGTCCACAAAATGGCGCTAGAAGGAGGGCAATATAATACTTGTGTCTGCTCATCCCTGTTGATTTCAGGCATTAGATATGAATTGTTTGACCAGCAGTAAGTATGTTTTTATTTCAATAGTAATAGAGTAGGAAGACTTTTGTATTACACTGCCAACAACCCAACATAACATATAATTTGGAGGCACCTAAAGTAGCATGGTCTTTTTTTATTTTTGTCTCATTAAGCTACTCTTAATAGAATAAACATGAGGGACTCATTTAAGTGAGGGATTTCTATCTTATTTGGTATTGCGTTGGGTCTAAAGCTTTTATCAATAAATTCATTCTGCTCTAAGATTTATGCGCTATCCACCCAGAAGTGATTGACATCGATCACCATAGATTCATTCAGCTGAATTATTACTTACTGATTTGATGGATTAGGTGACTCGGTTTATTTTAAATGCTTCAATTCATCATTTACTTAAAGTTTAATATCTGCTACCATCATGATGAAATTTATGGTGGCTCATTTGATTTAATATGATAGAGATCTCCTCTACATTGGAGATTTTACTTTGATCATTGAACTATGAAGCATTAACTGTTGGGATTGTTGTTGTCATGCATGTGGCATTAATTCGTGAGCTTGTTCCCATCTCATTTGTTAGGCACGCTATTGCCTTGTATCCTGCTTCAACTGCTGGGTTTGCTGCTGTCTATGTAACTCTTGAGACTGTTCATAAGCATA
Source organism: Sequoiadendron giganteum (assembly GCA_007115665.2). NCBI lineage: Eukaryota > Viridiplantae > Streptophyta > Pinopsida > Cupressales > Cupressaceae > Sequoiadendron > Sequoiadendron giganteum. The sequence continues at coordinate 327,569,816 of CM021110.1, forward strand.
TTGTTGTGTCCATGCTTACGTTTCATCTAATCCATGCTGAACTAATTTTCCAATAGCTGCAGCTGTATCAAATTTCAACTTTGGCTTCAACAATTAGAACTTCTTCGCAATTAACTGGGAACTCTTCTTCATGATCCTCCTAAAGACAAAGATCTCCTCTTTAAAACGATGGTTCCTTTTGCTTGACTGACGTCTCTTTCTCCTTTATTTGGACAGCTTCCTCACCGCAATAAGTGATCTCCTTTCATTGGCGTCAAATCCTTCTCCTCAACAACATTTAATCTTTGACGAGGCGGCTACTAACGATCTGATCTACTTTTTGCTTACAAATTGGTGGCTTTCCAAGCCAAACTCTCTCTCAACTGCAAACACTTTGATCTGCAGTCTAACCAAGTCCAATGTGTTTTAGCATTTTGTACCTACTAGTAAGCTCAATCTCAATTAAATGGTCATAGTCAATGGGCACTGCTAGTTGTGATTACATTTATTTGAGGTAAATAACTATGGTGAAATCTCATTCTACATTAATGACTTCTGTTTGATTACATGAGTTTATAGCGCAGCTATCTGAATCAGCTTCACAAAAGCATCTGCAAATTGTCAAAACAACCTACTATTCCCGTAAAACAGTGATCTTAACGCTATGTGGGACGTAAAGAAGATTTGAATTGTTTCTCTAACTTTGGTTGTAGCCTTATGAGTCTTGGTGGCCATTATGACGCTTTAGGGTTTCGCTAGATTCTCGCTAAAGGTGTCATGTCTAAAAGTCTTCTTCCCTGCTGAGAGGTCATGTCAAGTAGGTTGTGTGCCTCCTTTATCCTTGCTTTCATGAATACCCATATTTCGTGAGATGATCGGCCAACAGTCTTAAAATGAATGTTCTTGTCGAATGATGGGATGCCTAGAATGGTTGGTTGAATTTTTTATTCAATGGTCGTTGATCGGCTTTAAGAGATTGTTGTTTACATTGCTACCTTGTTTGTGATATCATTTGATTTTATCTTGTGTTGTCTAATCTGTGGTACCAAGTTTTATTAGTTTAGATGATTTATGAGAATTTGACATCTTTTCTTGGTTGGGTAGTAGCTGAATTAAAGGCCGATTGATAGATGTCCCATCATTTGCCATTTGATGTTGGCATGTTGCTGCTACATCTTCATTCAATAGTTTCCTTCATAAAGTCATATCAAGCGGCGGGTCACCAAGTTATTTTGCTCCATACCTCAATCAACTAGCTCAAGCCTTCTTTAGCCGAGTACACAAAAGATATTCTTGTAGTTTTCATAGCGATGAAAGGATGGTGATGGTGGGGGGTAATCATCTGACTTCTCTTGCTATCATAGGCCGCCTACCTTAATGGTTTGTCAGCTATGCGCAGTAGTCTAGCATGATAAGGGCAATAAGTGTGTCAAAACAGTCATTTTCTTTCAAAACTTTAAAATGATCTGTCCATGCATCCTCCCTTCTTGCTCACGTATCTTATAAGATAGATGCACTTGCTAATCAGAAGGGATAATTTATGTTCGCAGTAGCATGTTTGAGATAAGTTTGTTTACTAAATGCTTAGACATGAATTCATTTCTGCTATAGGTCACTAATATACTGCGCATTTTACCTCACACCACGTGCATTAATTAATGAGCTACATATGTCTGGAACTGATTGATATCTCAGCGAATGATAGGAGTAGCATTTAAGAGGATGCACAATCATTTTTAAATTTTGCAGGAGCCCAACAATCCAAGACATGCAAGCTAAGTAAAAGTTGTGGAATTCGGTTCTACACCTGTCAATTACATTTGCTTGAATGTTTCTAAAGGATTTCAACGAATCTATTTTTTTTGTCTGCTCTACCACAAAGCTGCAGTTGTTATTTTCACTACCGTATCTAAATTTCCAGATTTGACAGTGAGTATCAAGGATTGTTTTAATGGACGACATCGACATGGTAGGTACAAAACGTAGAATACGCTTCCAAAAATGTTCATGTTGAAATGGACACTAATTTGATTGGACTTGTCAGTTAGAACTCACAAACTAAAATTCTTTTGAATTCTTTCTCAAGTGGAAGTACCGAAATAAGGAATTATTTAGATATTGAAAGAAAACAACATTAATAAGCATCTTCTTAGCTGGCATCACTCATTTATTCCTGTGGGCTAAGTGAGTGGGAATCGAGACATTACTTGTCTACAAAATCAAACCTTGTTTGATTGTAGTCTTACTAGTCTGCATTAAATTATTCCAAATCTAATCGTGTTTTCATTAAAACCATCTGATTTTGGTATTGCTAATGAGGATTATGTTGACCTTTGTTATATGATCAGATATTTTTACTAAAGGCTTTGATATTGTGAAAAGATTGTGGAAAGGAGGATTTTTATTAATGCTTCATTTATTATGATCACTCCAAAGCATTAGTCTTTTCATTTAAAACTATTCTATTGTTTGATGTTAATGTTTGAAACGAATTTAATATTTTTATCCTCACATGATTGTCTTTTTGTTTGACAAGAATAGGAGTGACTTTGTTTGCACAAGGAATGAGCAACATTGAAGCATCAAAAACAATCTGTGGAGAAGATTTGAGTTGAAGAAAATCAAATATTGAAATGAAAATTTGGAAAGCATTTTTTAATGCTTATGGTTATAATCTAGGGCTCCAATTTATGCTTTAGTTTTTTGTTTTGAACCAAGTAACTTTTCGATTTGGGTTTAAAATTAACCACTTGACTTGATCTTTTCAAAGTTGGTTAAAAAGAACCTTAGACACTTACTAGATTTCAATTTGGGATTAAAATTGAACAAGGCAACCTTCACACTTGGATTTTGGTGCTTAAAACGAATTCATCATTGCTTTTTGGACTTAAAATGAACAACTGCTTGTCATATTTTGCAATTTTTTTCACAAAGTAATATCATCAAAAAGACGTATGCGCTTCTCTCACACCTTACGGCGATCTTGAGAATCAAAAGTTTTTTTTTATGATATTAAGTTGTCAAAAATGTTGCCTCCACACTTCAATTTGGGCATTTTAAAATTGAAAAAAACATGCGAGTGTGAGCACGATATATTGCGAAGGTTCTCCCCTTTGTTTTTCAATGAAGGTTGTGTGAACGACAGGATATGTTAGCTTGCTATTGTTTATCTTAGAGGGCCTGCCTTGTGGGAAAAAGTAATCACCCAAGGGAATGACCCAACTGGGAACACGCTAAAGCCAAGTGACTTCCACCTGGGATATAAGTGTGGATATTGGAACAAAGGCCAATATCACGAGGATTATTCCAACGAGATGGACAGCAATGGACTCTCACCAACGTTGGATAATCCCCCACGAACGAAATGCCTGAATTAGAACCCCTTGTTTAGAAATTGGCCAAAACCTTGTCTATCTTGTTGGTGCAAAAGGTCATGTCCTTTGAAGCCGCCCCATGTAACATGCGTTCTTGTTGTGGAAATGGAAAGTATGCCATGGGAGATTCATGGGTACTAATGCTTGGCTGACCCGAATAAGTGAGTGTCGTGGAGGGGAGCTAGTGTGGTAAAGCATTTAGCCATTCGCACAAGATATGCGCAGCTGGATTTATCCAAGTGGGAACCCAACAAGATATTGGCTCATCATCCTAGGGTTGTAAAAAGTGCTTGGAATAAAAAATACTTTGCTTGGATTCAAAACATTGAAAAAACGAACATTCACAAGAGCCTCAAATTTCAAACACCTTGGAGGAAACAAATACTCTTGATGAACTTGGATACTCTTGCTTTCCCTAGGAATCGCATTCCTAGAGGTTTCTAAGTGCTCGAATTCTATCATCATTTGTTTCCAATAAGGATAAACATAAGGAACTTTTGCCCTATTTTCCTCGATTTTCACACAAGGGACCTTGTGGAATGAGAAAAAGAATGGGACATTAGACATATAGTTTGAAAACCTAAGCAAGCAAGTGTCTTGGATAAAAAGAACCTCATTTAACTAAAATAAAAGACAAATTTGATTACACATGTGTTTTCTAACATGATCAAAATCCCAAAACTGAAGTTCAAAAAGCTTAGTGTGAAAGCTAGTGAGGAGAATCTTGAGAGACTTTTCGAGTTCAGAATATAGCGTGTTCTTCAACATCGAGGTCTTGTAAGCAGAAGTGTCATCTAGGTCAAGTCTAGGATCAAATCAAATCACTTTCATCCATCTTTCAACCATCAAAATCAGTCAAATTTCCATCTCACCAACAACTCTTGGAATCTTTGTCATCTGTTATGATAAACTTCTAGGTGAAATCAAATCACTTTGTTTGACTTAACACATCTAGTCAAACCATCATCCTATACACAAGTTCTCTCTTGGATAAAAAAACTTCCTAGGGTTTACGAGTTCATCTTGTTTGACTTAACACATCTAGTCAAACCATCAATCCAATCACGAATCAATCAAAGTCCTAAAACGTTTAGCATTTCCTTCAAAGGTTCTTTAAGAGTTCCATTCATCCATATCACCCATCTTTCATTTATCTCATCCTCATCATCATTTTGATCCTTCAATTGTCCTATTTCTTCACTTCTTTGAACTTAAGGTTTAGACCGATTTAAAGAATTAGAGGTTCATCTCTTACATTCTTGAAAATTGATCTTCATTTTATTGTTCAAACTCAATCTCAACACAAGAGGGACAAGGAATATAAACTTGATCCATCCATCATGAGCAATTCGATTCAACCAAACTATCCAAGCCTTGCAATACCATTTGATTTTCAAAGCTTGTAGAATGCATACATGGGAGCATTATCTCATACAAACATCAATGGTACAACAAATATGAGCATACCCAATCCAAAGTTTGGAACACCTCTCCCAATGATAGATTTAAATCCAAGTCCAAATCTACAAATCTATCAACCAAATGCTCAATGCATGAGTTTTCCAAACAACATTATCCCACAAAATCCATACATACCAAGTGCAACTTTACCAAACATGACCATTTCAAATCCACACTTGGTAAACTTTGGGGTCGACATGTTTGCAAATCCCATCAATGTTCAAAATCCAAGCAATATGTTGACGACCCCATATGTTGATTCAAGCCAAGGTAAGAACATGCAAAATCAAAGTTACCTAAATCCAAGCAATATGATTCCCAACCACAACAATGTTCAATTTCAATCTATCATGCCAAATCAAAACATCATACCAAATCATCCCATTTTTCCATTGATATCGCAAAAATAGATGGAAACCATCCAAGCAACCCCAACAATCAACACCATTCCACCGCCACCGCCACCACCACCAAAATACAACATGACCAATTCATTCTCCATCATGTTGCAAGCAGCTCAAGAAGCTTCCCACAAAAAGGCACTCTAAGCCCAACAAGCTACATAGCTAGTTGCTCAGCAAGCACAAGCGGCTCAAGTAGCCCAACAAGCGCAAGCGCAAGCAAAATTCTACACACTATTGCAAGCAATCCAAGAAGAAGTAGCACAAAAAAGAGCCCAACAAAAAGCATTGTTGGCACAAAAACAACATGACGAACAACAAGTGTTGTTGGCTCAGTAGCAAACGCAGGCCTTACCTGCTCAACAAAGCTTGCAACAGATTCCCACCACAATTGTTGAAAATAATGATCAAGATCTATCCATCAATGAACACATTGAAGGTGTTCCCATCTCATTCAATGATCAAATCATCACACACCAAGAGTCACTTTTCAATCACGATCAAAACTCATTGACGATACCCAACAATGATCCAATCCAAGAAACATTAACATCATTTGATCCTATGTTTGAGAACATTGACAATCCCTCCACCAAAATTGTTGAAAACAATGATCAAAATCAATCCATCAATGAGCACATTGAAGATATGTCTACCCCATCCATTGATCAAATCGTCATTCATCAAGAGCCACTTTTTAGCGATCTATTTCAAGATGTGTTAACATTATTTGATCCCATTGACATAAACCAAGATCCATCCACCAACGATCGTGTTGAAAATGTCTCTACATCACCTAACAAGTCAGAGGACATATTTCAAGAATGTATTCCAAAGCATGATCAAAATCTATCACCAAGGTCTAGCAATGTTCCTTCCCAAGACGTATTGACATCCTTTGACTTCATGGTTACAGATATTGAAGGAATCCCTAGTTCAACATTTGATCCAAATCCGCTCAAAGCTCAAAAGTATATTGAACCACTTTCCATGCCTAAGAACGATGTCCAAAAACCCACTATAAGCAATCCATCCTTTGAAATTGATCCATGTCAAGAACTTGATCCAAAGCATGTCAAAAGCAATTCCAGAATCATTCAAGATCAAGAATTTGCATCTCCAAGCTACTACAATGATATAATGGACACTCTCCTATCTATACAAGATGTTGCAAATGATGACCATATCCACATAGCACATACTCTTCCATCTACCCATGAGATGCTTTCTTTGGATGGACCTGTAGATGATCTTCATTCAAAACAAGAGTCTCATACTCTTAAAATTTGTACACATGATCAAGATGTAGAGAAATGTAGAGACATATCAGAAATGGATCATGAAGAAGGCTTGTACATAAGTCATGAATCAGAAACATCCTATGAAGTGAGTCATGAGGAAGACTTTTGTGTAGACAGCGAAGCATCAACACTTCTTGAAGAAGCACTACAATATGATATGTCACAAGATCAAGTTGAAGATATCAATCAGGAGTTTATCCCACATGTGGAGGATCCTATCACTTATAAAGTTGGATCACTCATCTTTCTTAGAGCAAGCTATCTCGTCAATAAAGAAGCTGACACTTTTGAAGATCCATGACAGAGCAGAGAAGGAGCAACACCTTGTTTCCAAGGTAAATCATATCGTATGGCAAATAATTTTTTTCAGCAGATGAATTATCAAGGCAGAGGATTTGGCCTACATGAACAGGGTATCCTGGAACCAGTGTAGATTTTTGGAAATCCTAAGCGTCAAGGCCTTGGTTATTCAACAATCAAGGGATCTCAACATATCAGTAATATTATCACCATACTGGGGGCAACTTTGTCTCGAGCAAACATCAACATAGGGAGCACGAAGAATCCTTATGATGAAACCAATGTCAATACTACAACCCACCATTTCATGAATCTTCATCCACCCATCACCCCATCCATGAATTGGGACCAACAACAAAAGAAAGATTTGAATCAAAGAATGAAGAATGAAGTGCTGAAGTATAAAGGACAAATTAAATACATATGGATACCAAAGAATACAAAGAATGACTATCCCTATCAAACTCCATTAGTCAAAGAAACTATGGGGCAAAATAGAAAAGGGAACAATATCCATCCAAGACATCCACAAAAGCAAAATAAAGCTTCTCAAGCAACGTACAAAGTGTATCAAGCAGTTGGTCCCAATTCCATGTACACTTCCATATCCACCCATTATTGCTCATCTTCCCAAGTTTGGAGAGTCAAAGGTTCCAAACTAACAACCAATCCATATTTTACTCCTAAACACACTCCATCCATGCCTCCACGCATGATATCCAACTCTCACATTGACCATGTATTGGCAGTGACCCTTCATCATAAGGATTCAAAAGGCACTCTATCGCGATGTGTGCACAAAGACAAAATTAACTCTGGTATCAACAAAGTAGATCAGGGATCTCAAAAGTTGCATTCAAGTGCACGTATCTTGGCAAAGCAACTTCTTCAAGAAGGATACCGATGGCATGTTATGATAGAAGCATCAACATCAACACCACCAGGTGGTTCAACATTAGCTTAAAATCTCTCAAAAAGTACAAAAAAATCAGAAAAAGTCCTGAAAAAATGGTTACCTTGATGAAAACTTGATAAATAGGCATCTTGGTGACAACAAAAAAATCATAAAAATATAAAAATCCAAAAAAATCAGAAAAAGGATTGAAAACAGTAAAGAAAAAAATCGTCCTCCAGCAAAAACCATTTCGGTGGCGCTTTGGACAAGTACCATGATTAAAACCTGGCAAACAGGCATTATGTGTAGAATCGAGCATCTACGTGTGCCAGTTCAAGAGAAAGCATCTTATTGCATCCATTATAAGGCCATCATTTGAGCCGTATCATTCATTCAGCCATGAACTATTTATCCAACCCATTTTTATCCATCTGCATCCATACTCCAAGTTATCTTGATCTTGGAAAATTTTGGAGCACACTTTACGCTTACTTATGGTAATAACCTTGACATGGGTCATTTTCATTGATCCTATCCTACCCAACGCTATATGAGCCTTGAAGCATTATCCGAATGAGTGTTCCTCTGTTCGAACACCTTATCTTGTCACAAGATAATCCTTGGCATCCTTTGCATGCTTACCATACCCATCCACCTATCCAAGAATCCACCCATGGCATTCCATACATTGCTAGACACTGGGGGCAGATAATTACATCTTGCTTCATGAATGAATCTTGATCTATATCCTCCAACTTATGTGGAGATCCGAGCATTGGAAAATGTGAAATCAACTTGGTCAAATCATTTGTGAGCCAAAATCCAAATCATTAGCCCATGGCATATTTTGACGAGACAACGTTCCTTATCATGCTTTATCTTTCATCCAACATCAATTTGAACAATTCATATCAGTCGCATCTAATGTGCACTCCATCATCACATCAAATCATCAAAGCAATTTTGTTCCAAATCAAGCTTCATCAATCTTGATCAATCAAATCCAATCAATCATCACCTTGTTTGACTTAACACACTTAGTCAAACTATCATCTTGTGCACGAGTTTACTCTAGGATAACACAACTTCCTTGGGTTTACAAGCTCATTATCATCTTGTTTGGCTTAACACACTTAGCCAAATTATCAAATCCATAATCACCTTGTTTGGCTTAACACATCTAGCCAAATTATCCTTTTTGTACGAGTTTACTCTGGGATAACACAACTTCCTGGAACTTATGACTGTATTATCACTTTTGTTTGACTTAACACACTTAGTCAAACAATCAATCCATCAATTCGATTGATCAATAATAAGCTTGGTTTTCAATGAAATCCAAAACAAAGCACTGATATCATCACATATCCATATCCGAATTGTCAAAATCCATCAAAAATTTCAAAAACATTTAAAAAACTCATTCAAAAATCCAAAAACATCCAAATCATTCAAAAAATCCAAAAACAGGTCAAAATATCGAAAAATCTTCAAAATTCATCGTTAAGTTAAATTTGTCACCTTGTCGAACTACATCATCTCTGAGCTTGAATGTAGGCAAGGTTGATCTTTGATCATCCCCCGAGACAATCAGTTCCGTCCTTTATGCGTCCGTCGCATTGGCATCCGTTTGCCCATCCTTTAGGCGTCCATCGCATTGGCATTTGTTTGCTTATCTTTTTCACATTTAGGTCATTCTTTATGCATCTGTCGCATTAGCATCCATTTTCCCATGCTTTAGGCATCCATCGCAATGGCATTTGTTTGCTTATCTTTGTTACATTTAGGTCAGTCTTTCAGGTGTCCGTCGCATTGACAATCCGTTTGCCCATCTATCTTTTCATTGAGTCAGGTTTGTCGTCCGAACTATGTCGTCTCTGAGCTTAAACATAGGCAAGGCCATCTTTGATTGGTCCCCGAGACACAAAATCCCAAAACATTCATAAATCTTGAAAATACCAAAAACATCCTCAAAACATTTGAAAAACCCAAAATGGTGCATCCATTTCATCTCGCTTTCACCCGTGATTGTCATCACTCATAATAAATCATCGTTGCCTTCACCCTTTGGTGATTCAATTAGAAGCAAGTTTAGCAGGTTCCAAAGTGAACACCTAATCGTCAGAGTCTCGAAAGTCTAGATCAGTGAATCAGCAAGTTGGTCAACTCGGAGTATCAATAGCTTATCACCCAAATCAGTCTCACCAAAACCCTGATCACTACATGTCCTAGGATGAAGCTTTCCTGTGATGGACATAAGCATTAGGTACCTCACATTAGTTTAGCCTAGCTAGCAGTACGAAGAACATTAGCTTGTTTGTTTACTTTATTTGGTCTTTTTGACTTATCTTATTTTGCGCTCATTCCAAGGACCTCTCGATGATGCCTAAACAAAACAGGTTTAGAGAGAAAGGAATGAGGAAATTGATCATTATCTTTTTATTTGCTGTGCTTGTTGGACGTTCTTGTAAAATAACTTGGTGAATACTTGCTTTGTTGGGTCCGTCCTAGCAAGGTTTCCATATGTCAAGTGTGAACAAGAGCACTCCTATCTGATTGTTGAGTCAAAGTCCATCACACTAGGCACCACACCAACCTGGTTCTTAATACCTTGATGCATCACACCTATGTGTGTTATCAAACATAAAGAAAGTTATGCTCTTTATCTCCCATTCCCAGATGAGCAATACATCATCATCTTTCATCATCATCTCTAATAAAGTTGGCTTGTTGAAATTCTGCATCTTCTTGGATTCAAGGGTTGATCCCTCTCATTCTTCTATCCTCTTTCATGCTAACAATGCATCCATCCTGCATCCATGCTGCATTCATCCTCTCATCTTGCATAATCACGTCATATCATTATAGGACAACATCATCCATCTCATCCATCTCACATGCATTGCATAATCATTTAATTTGTTTAGGATAATATAAATTTGTTATTCTAAGCATCTTCCAAACATCTCATTTTCATCATCACTATTATATAGATCATATCATCTAACCATCCATACATTCATTTTGAACCTCTTTATCGCGAGATCGACCTCATATCAAATCTTTTCGCTCGATCTCTCGAGGGGGCAATGTACTAACGTACTTATTTTCGCTGGGGCATCCGAAATTTTTTAATTTCAATGTCAGCAGCATCATTCTTTGAACCAATTCAACGAGTACATTGCTTCAAAGAGGGGAAAAATGTAGACATGCAAAACTAACATCATGCATCGAATTCTCCTATTAATCAATTAAGACAATTTATTGATTAATTTCCTAAGGTTCATTAAATAAATCAAAATATTTAATCCTTATGTTCTTCTCATTTGATTTAATAAATCAAACTGATTTAATCAAATGTCGCCTCCTAATATCATCCAAGTTAATTAATCTACATTAATTAACTTCTAATCATGATTATCATTCTCTAGCTTTTGACTCAACTAGAGTCAAATCCAAACTCTTAACTAACCCACCCACTTGCACCAATAAATCATTTATTTGATTTATTATTTCTTCTAATTACATTCAAAATTCAAAATGGAATATTCTTCCAATTTGAATCTTCCCCCCAAAAGGGACTTGTCCCTTCCAACAAGGTTTTAAATGCTATTTGCACAAGTCAACATGGCATTTATTGCACCTTTCATCCCCCCAAAACATGTCAAGTCATTCAAATTCAAATTTGAAATTGGCACATTGGCCAAGACTTGCACATTCCTCACCCTCTCACACTTTGACAGGTGGCATCTTGTCATTGCCTCATGAATGATCCCACATTCCTCAAAATCTCTCAATCTTTCAATCTATAAAATGCAAAGCATTACATTACAACACAACAAAACTTACTCATTGCAAGGTTACTCTCTTCATTTGAGAATCAATCGTGCTCATCACAACACCATTTGCTTAGCAACAACTCATTCTCATTGCAAGGTTATTCTCTTCACTTGAGAATCAATCTTGCTCATCATTTGGCATCTTGCTTATCAAGGATTGGGAAAGGGCAGCTTTCTACACAACTAAGTTGCACCAATCCAATATGGGATAGGTTTATTTCATGGTTTAGATGCTTTGTTCATCCTTGTCCTTTATTTGCATTTTTAAAGCATGATGTATTATCTCATAAGGATATGTATTTCTGTTAGGTTGTTTTGTCAATTTTACTAACAATTTGCAGATTTTCATGTCCACACAATCCTTGATTATATTATTCATGATTCATAAGATATATATAAAGGAGATAAAATGGCCAAGAAATTAGAACCACTCTACTTCATATTTTCTATCTTGTTATCAAAATCACATACATGATTACTGACTCAGAACCAAAGAAAAAAATAAAACATTCATAATATACTCTGTATTCCTTATACAATTCACTATTTCAATTGTAGTGCGATGATCCCCAACTTTTTGGTCTTGAATTATTTCTTATAGAAACAAAGGAGAAAAACAAGCATTGGACCAAAAAGAACACATATCATCCTTCTATTGGACCACTATAACATATATTCACTTTTTTGTTGCACTCAAGCACTTAGGTGGTGGGAATAAACATGAAGCAAAATTATTCTTCATTTTTTGTTGGAGAATTGGCCCCACCATGAAAAGGATTCTTTTGTTGTTACAATAGCCAAGAAATATATCGCACGTGCTCAAAAAGTGTTTGCATAGGGAAACCTAGTTAGCAAATTTTGAAAATTTTAAAAGCATATAAAAATATTAAAGTAATTTATCCACATCAACACCAATGCCACCATCTTTCCAGTTGAGGAGAAAATAATATTGTTCAATACTTCATCAAAATCCTAATCTATACTATTTTCAAGCTATGTATTTTTCTTCTCCTCTCCATTATTGATGATCATCCTCTTACAAACTTACTCAGTATATTTATCCAACCATGTGATGTATTCTTCCTCATCGGGCCATTTTTTATCTAGAAGCCTCTGCACCTTCACACTATAGTGATTATATTTAGCATCAATTAGGGCCTTGGCCTCCTTGACAAAAGCATCCATCCTTGTTTCAATTTCCATAATTATATCAATATGTGGATTCAACATGGAGTAATCACTAGTAGTTAATGTCATCTTTTCTGAAGTGGGAATCTATCCTAAATCACACCTACATTCATTGAAAAATTTTAGTTTACCATTTTGATTCAATATCCCAATCATATAGTGCCTCTCCATTTCGCTGAATGCATTTAGCTTGCTATGGAGTTGCATTCCTAACTTTCCATGAATTTTTTTTATCTCACTTACCAAATCAATAACTTACAATATTTCAAGGATGTTTGTAGGTGCCTCGAGATCTTCTTCCATTTTAGGTATCATCTCTTTTAAAGAACCCACTCTAGTGATCCACTTGCTCCACTCATTCATGAAAGCTTGTTGAACTTGCAGGTATCTTATATTTTCTTCATGAATGCTCTTATAGCTAGCCCATACATAATCTACTCTATTGACCAATTTGGTTAGTCTATACCTTAATACATCTTCAAAAATATCATTAGCCATCTTAATAGTTTCAAATTTTCCCTTCTTGACATTTTTCGCTTCTTCCCTTAAAAGCTTATTTAAATCATCAATTCTTAGAGATAAGCTCTCACGATCTTGTCTAGACATATCAAAATAGGAAGAAGTAGGTGTAGATACCTTTTTTACTGATTGATTAGCTTGGAGAGTGGCTCTTATTCTATTCATTTCATCAAGGGCCTTGTTATATTTCCTTACCAAGGAATCATACTTCTGATTTATTTGTGTAGTATCAATACTGAGCATTACAACATGGGTAGTTAATATAGCAACCTCGACTGATGTTATATCAGTGGCCCATTTCACCACTAAAGAACCCATGAAATTTTCATTAAGTCGAGCCACCTCATGCTTTCAAATATTATGTGTCATAGACAAAATTGCATGTATATGCAACTTCAGACTATATCTAGATCCAAATACCATATCTTCCATATGTTCCTCAGATATTGAAGCCTGGTGATCTCTTCTTATAGTATCGAGTGCAATAGCTAAAGTGATAGTCCATCCTACTAAACACATGAGTCCACTATATGCAACAATTTTCCTTTATTTAGCAAGGGTGATTTATGTAATCTCAACCCTAATCTTCTCCTCTTCTGCCTTCTTAGCCTCTTCCTATTGAGAAGGCTCAACACTAGACCTAGCTTGTTCAAGCCTTTCTTTTATCTCTTTGCTTCTTTGCTAAATCATGAATTTTGGAAATTCCTTAGATTTTACAAACTTATCATCTGCAAGTAATTCATTATAATTTTTAATCCTAGGTTCATCATCATTTGTCTCATCATAGTGCCATTGAATAATTTTGTACTAGGGAACCTCAAAATATATAGTATCCTCAACATCAGGTGGAGGGAACTTCTTCTCCACCTCCCCATCATCAAGCACATGTTTAGCCATTTTTCTACCTCAATTTCATGGACATTCTCTTCTTGCACATTTGTAGGATATTATGGGATATCCATAGCCTAGGAGTGTTGTGTAAAGAAATCTTGTGCTCTCTCAACAACCTCTTTCACCTTTGCTTTGAAGTCACCACTTTGATAATATCTTCACTTTGTAAAAGCTCTTTCAAAAGGATCTACAATTTTATCATAAGGAATTATTTAGAATTAATTCTTCCTTTTAATTATCTCTTCAATATCCATTATGAATGTCCATTCCGTTTCCCTTTTCTTGGATATAACAGCCTCATCACTTGTCAAGTTCCTCAATACATCATCTAAATACAAGAACTAATGGCCAATCTCTGATAAATTTTTCTCTCTTCTCCTTGCTCCCATATGTAGCTATGAAAGATATCCTGATACAGACAAAGGTGACAGGGAAAACATGCAGATGGAATAATAAAATTCAAGAATTTGATATGGAAGTTTAGATTATCAAACTAGTAAGGGGACAGGGTCTAGCTAGGCTAATGGTAGAAACAAACATTGAAGCAAACCAAATCTGCAATATAAAAGGTGAAGTGTGTTAGAACCTAAATTTTCTGCTTAAAACCTAAGGTTTTTTCCCATTTTTAACCCCCATATTTCAATGTCCTTTTATAAATAATCATTTTACCGCCTTTCATCAACTGAAAATAACTTATACATTGTAAACATTGCCAAATTACTCACATTTTATACACCATCACCTTTTTACCACTGTACCATGGCCCCTTCCAGGGTGGCACCTACTATGGCGATTGAAATGCAGTCATATGAAGGGTTTACCATGCAACCACTGACGGTCAACACATAGACCACGGTGGCATGGTAAATAGTCAACAAGGAGGTGGCGACATACAAGATTGTTATCGTGCAACCGCACGCAATTAAAATAGTACCCGTAGTGGTGTGGTGGACAGAGGTCAGTGGTCAACGCAAAAGGAAGCGGCCAGAGGGTGGACTGCAATAATGCAGGTAATAGTGAGAGATAACAATAAATTCTAATAATGCCATATCACCATTGAAAGAAAAGAAGCCCATGGTAGAGCGGTGGAGGAAGGATAGACCATCACAGTCAGACCACGGTACCATTGATAGATGAAGTGAAAATTGCAGTGAGGCTGTAAATAAACAGATTTGACATTTAATGCCAAACCGCCATACCCCAAGGTGTAAACAATATGACCGTGGTAGAGTGGTGGAAAAGGCAAAGCATGGAAAAGTTAGAGCACCGTGGAACCATGCGATGAAATTTTTTTGACCGCGGTATAGCGGTAAGAAATAAAGAAAGCCACGGGGAAATAAAAAATTAAAGCAGGAAAAGATATAAAAGTATTAAAGGAAAAATCAATGGCATGACTATAGTTTTAAATATTTGATTTGCTGATAAGGCAACTTAATCAAATATTTTAATATCTGCTAAATAATTTCAAATGGTTGTAATAGGAAAAAGAAGAGTTGTGACATTTGAGATTTAGTATATAAATGTATTGTAAAATTAGTTGCAAAAGGGGGAAGGGGTAGATTTTAGGTAGTTGGATAGGGTGAGCAGTTGCTGAAAAATGTGATGATGTATATTGTAAAATCTTTTCAAATTATATAATGGAGAAGAATGCATAAACTTGGTGATCCAATTACGGTGTGAGTTGTTTATTGAATTGATCAAAAATATTATCTGGTTGTCTCCAAGGTTTTTATTTCTTTATTATTTAAACTGATATGTCAAGGATATTTTCAGTTTGTCAAAGCACATTTTCTTCTCTTGTGTGGTTCAATTAATTGGCTCCTTCAAGGAAGGATTAAACTCATTTAATTAATCACAGTAATTTGCAAAAGGATATTTGGATCAATAAGAAGAACTTGATAATTATATCCTTGCACCTTTATGTCAGACATAAACTCATAAAAGTGCTAAACAATTAGAATTGTATCTAGAAATAGGATTCACATACCATTTACATCTTGACTCCATTTACCCAACAGAAGTAGGCACTGGTCATACCTATTCCATTTTAGGATCTCACAAAATCTTATCTATATGTTCATATATCAAACATCATTAGTAGTAGAAGTAATTATTGAGCTTTCATTTATCCCTCACAGTTTTCCATTAGGGATAGATCACACAAGTAGGAATCATATAAAATTTGCATTACTTTTATAGGTACACCCGCTTAGGTTTATCAGAGACTAAATATTAGAAGGATCAATTATATCAATTAGCCTTGTATGTTGGCCAAAAGCGTTGTTAGAGCTTGGCAACCTCTCATGGTTCAAACCTGAATTTTTGAGACCCAACAGTTTGGTGACTCTGTTGGGGACAAACATCAGAGAATTTGGTTCTAGCCTTTCAATTTATAGATTCAACAATTTTTTTCATTTATTTTGGAGATTCTTCTCAGGGAAAACCAAAATAATATCATAATATTTTTCATTTTCCTACTTTTGGGAAAACTAGATGTCGACTCTATTTCAGATTTGATAAATAATGTATGGATATTTTGGAACAACCACATTTTGTCAAGATGTTAGAAGAAGAGAGAAGACAATAGTTAATAAGAGATTTGGAAGAATTGGAACAACAAAGGTTACACTAGAAACAGAAAACACTACAAGTGAAACAATGACTGCTACAATTGAGAGCCAAATTTATTCCAAATACATGACCGAATAGGCTATCATACTGTAAGAATGAAGACACAAATGCCAGGAGATCTTGTACACCACAAATACCACATGATGCAACTAATAACTTTGGTAATAAAGGTAATGTACTCTATTCACATGAAAAAAAAATTGATGAGTATATTCAAGTTCAAGAGAGAGGCACAGGTCTTGTGGATGCCTTTTTTGACATAAGGAAATATAAGGGAGAATCTATAAGTTCTTTGTACAATAGGATGGTAGATATATGTATGCAATTACCTCCCTATTATAGGCCTACAAGACCCACATTTGTTGCACAAATTCTAAGAGCATCAGAGCCTGAATCAATTTATTGGTTAGAGTCATTAAAACAACAAGTCTTTGATGTAGTAAATAAATTTATTGATTCCATGCTTGGGACAAGGTACATGGATACTGGCAATAATAAATCTAGTAGTGATATCATGGATGCTCAACAAATGCAACAAACAAAGGAAGCATGTAATACTAGGATTTATAATGACTATTTTTCAGATTTGGAAGGTGATAGGGACACACCATTTGGAGAGTACATCAGCAATGTTTTAGAAGCTACAACTAAAGAAGGCACCATGCCATCCAATAGTGAAGGTATGGAGAGTCTCTCTTGCATAAAAAATTGTGATTCAAATTGTGAAGAATAAATTGTGAATCTACAATAGGATGATTGTTGTAGTCCTTATGAAGATCAAGAAGAGGTTGGAGACATGGTAGAAGATATGGAGTCAGAGACCTATTCACTCAACAGTGAGAAATTTTTAGATTTGTTAACTCTTGAATACCAGAAGTATGCACATAAAGATGATTTTAGAGTTTTTGTTCTAGCCTACATATGTTTTTATACTAAAGATACTATGTGTAACAATTCATATGACTCCATGTGCATCTCTCAGATTGATGAAGAAATCATTGAAGTTGATCATGAATCCATTTGTGTCCAAGAAGAGGTATGTGACTTGAATAATTTTGGCCTACAAGAGAAAGATATTGGTTTGCATACCATTGATGATAAGTGTTCAACATTTTCTAATTCAAGTATGTGTAAGGATGGATGTATGGATCAGAGGTATGTGTCAATGCCAACTTGTGATAGAAAAGAAGTGGAAAGTAGTTTAGATTTGTTTGTTTCAGAAGATGTTGATGAGATAGAATTTTTTGGTTGCCATAAGGAGGATTCAGATTTTCAGGTCCCAGTACAGCTGCTGGATCATTTAGTAACATATGATAATGAGAAAGCCTATGAATTTTTTGTTTAATGTGAATACACTTTGTATGCTGAAGGTGATAAAGATTTTTCTTATGATGATAAGAATGATGAAATACAAAGTGGTGAAATGGGTACAAGTCAAGTGTAACACAATTATTTCCTAAAGTTTTTCAATGACAGTGCATGCAACAAGGCAGGTGGAATGGATAGTTTCAAAAGAAACTTGATGATATTGCACCAGAATAAAGTCTATGATAGAGGAAAGTGCAGGTTTTTTATTTTTGAACCATAGCAGATAATGAGGATTAAGGATTGCTAGTGCATGGACAATTCCTAACAAGCCTCTTTAAACATTCTTTTCCATGCACAATAGTTTATGAAGGGTTTGGGTTTGCCAGTACATGGACATTCCTAGAAGTTCCCTTTTTGAAATAATTATTTTCCTTCCATGTACAGTAGTGTAGGGTTCTCGATTCTCCATTTTCTCCATTTTCATATCATTCATCTATTCATTCCCTCCATCTGCCATTGCCTTCATTTTTCATGTCTTTGCTTAGTCTTCTCTCCCAAAGAATTGTGGATTCTTCTAGTGATTGCACAATCACTCATCCCCAACATGAGCCATTGTTAGAACCTAAATTTTCCGCTTAAAACCTAAGGTTTTTCCCCATTTTAACCCCCATATTTCACTATCCTTTTATAAAAAATCATTTTACCGCCTTTCATAAAGTGAAAATAACTTATACATTATAAACATTGCCATATTACTCATATTTTATACGCCATCACCTTTTTACTACTATACTACGGCCCCTTATAGTTTGGCGTGCGGTATGGCGATTGACATCTAGCCATATGAAGGGTTTAACACGCAACTGCAGATGATCAACACATAGACCATGATGGTGCGATAAACAGTCAGCAAGGAGGCGGTGGCATACAAGATTGTTACCACGCAATCGCACACGATTAAAATAGTACCCACGGTGGCATGGTGGATGGAGGTCAGCGGTCAACAATAGAGGAAGCAGAAATAATAGCTACTATGGTACCGCTGGTAGTTAAGCCAATGACCGCAGTAGTGTGGTAAACCATTAGCAAACAGTAAAGTCGGCTACTGCTGCATCGTGACCGACCAGAGGGTGGCCCGTGGTAGCGCAGGTAACAGTGAGAGATAACAATAAATGCTAATACCGCCATACCGCTAGTGACAAAAACAAAGCCTGTAGTAGAGCGGTGGTGGAAGGATAGACTGTCATAGTCAAACTATTGTACCATTGACAGATGAAGTGAAAATCGTGGTGAGGCGGTAAACAACCAGAGTTGGCAGTTAATGCCAAACTGCCATACCACGAGGTGCAAACAATATGACTGTGGTAGAGCTGTGGAAATGATGAAGCATGGAAAATTCAGAGCACCGTGGCACCATGGGATGACAAAATGTTGACTGCGGTATAGCAGTAAGAGATAAAGAAAGCCATGGGGAAATAAAAAATTAAAGCGGGAAAAGATATAAAAGTATTAAAGGAAAAATCAAAGGCATGACTATAGTTTTAAATATTTGATTTGTCGATAAGGAAACTTAATCAAATATTTTAATATCTACTAAAGAATTTCAAATGACTGTAACAGGAAAATGAAGAGTTGTGATGTTTGAGATTTATTGTATAAATGTATTGTAAAATTAGTTGCAAAAGAGGGAAGGGGTAGATTTTAGGTAGTTGGACAGGGTGAGCAGTTGCTGAAAAATATGATGTATATTGTAAAATATTTTCAAATGATATAATGGAGAAGAATGCATAAATCTGGTGATCCAATTATGGTGTCCGTTGTTTATTGAATTTATCAAAAATATTATCTGGTTGTCTCCAAGGTTGTTATTTCTTTATTATTTAAATTGATATGTCAAGGATATTTTTAGTTTGTCAAAGAACATTTTCTTCGCTTGTGTGGTTAAGTTAATTGGCTCCTTCAAGGAAGGATTAAACTCATTTAATTAATCATAGTAATTTGGAAAAGGACATTTGGATCAGTAAGAAGAACCTGATAATTGCATCCTTGCATGTTTATGTTAGACATAAACTCATAAAAGTGCTAAAAAATTTGAATTTTACCAAGAAATAAGATTCACATATCATTTACATCTTGACTCCATTTACCCAACAAAAGTAGGCACTCGTCATACCAATTCCATTTTAGGATCTCACAAAATCTTATCTATATATTCATATATCAAACATCATTAGGAGTAGAAGTAATTATTGAGCTTTAATTTATCCATCACATTTTTCCATTAGGGATAGATCACATAGGTAGGAATCATATAAAAATGCATCACTTTTATAGGTACACCCGCCTAGGTTTAGCAGAGCCTGAAGAGTAGAAGGTTCATTTATATCAATTGGCCTTGTACATTGGCCAAAAGGGTTGTGAGAGCTTGGCAACCTATCATGGTTCAAACTTTCATTTTTGAGACCCAACAAGGTGAATGTAGTTGAAAGTATCAAACATACTCATTGGTACACAAACATAATGTTTTATCTCAAGCACATGAAATGCCCTGAGGGGTTGAATGATAATCAAAAGAGAAATTTGAAGCTACAAGCATCTAAGTATGTATTTATAGAAGGGGACCTATTTTGGAAGAATGGGGATGCAATGATATTGTTGTGTCTAGATGAGTCACAAGAAGAACATGTCTTGAGGGAGATGCATGAAGGGGTGTGTGGAGTTCATTATTCTACCAATACCACTACATATAAGATTCTCAGAGTTGGGTATTACTGGCCTAAATTTTTTAATGACTCTTTTGCATATGTAAGGAAATGTGAGGCCTGTCAAAAGTTCTTAGGGAAATTTAAGTATCAAGGAGCCTTACCCCTTAGACCTATGTAGGTAGAAGCCCCTTTCCACCAATGGGGAATTTACTTTATTGGAGAAATAAAAGAAAAAGTCAAGTGGAGGATATAAATGGATACTTGTAGCTATAGATTATTTTTCTAAGTGGGTGGAGGCAATTCCAACTAAACAAGCAACAAGCAAGATGGTCATGAACTTTATAATTGAAAACATCATACCTAGATTTGCCACACTGGTATCATGCCTTAAAAAAATTGGTATCATGCCTTAAAAGAATTGGTATCATGCCTTAAAAAAAAGAAAAAGAAGTTGTCCCACTGGGTTTTCCTTCTCTACCTCATTATTACATTTGTACATGGGTACCTAATCAGGCCTTTTTGTTGGGACCCATTCATGCTTTCTTGCATTCATCTTAGTTTTAGGTGCATGCTTATTTAGTTTCCCTAAGTTGCACTTATGGGGGGGTGTTAGTGTAATTAATATTTAATTAAACTTGGATAACTTTACTTACGTTTTTCTTAGGTAATAATTAGTTTACTTAATTAATAAGTAAGCTTTATTTAGTTGAGCTATTTTTAGGTCAACATTAGGGTTGCATACATTGCTTTTATAAAGCAATTCTCTTATTGTAATTTCTTAATTCTGAATAATATCAATTTACACATTTCATGCAAAGCTTTGTTTTTTTCTAATTTTCTCTTTTGTGGAAGGTATTCTGGCTTGCATGTCTAATCTAGGTTTCTAAAATGGTATTCAAGCCTTGACGTGTAGCCCCTTCTCAAATTCTGGAGAAATTCATTGCAAAGTTCGTTCGGGGTTCCTCGAGGGTATCATGCTTTGAGTTTATTTATACAACATCTTGGATCAGATTGGGATTCATCATTGGATTCAGAGCACTGGAAAAAGTTAGGAATGGCTTTTATTTTTTGATTTTGGTCATCGTTGAAGAAATCTATGAGAGTTTCAAGCTCGGTGATTTTTTGCAAGCTCTGGAGGTAGCTGATTCTTTGGAGCATTTTGAGCATGAACGAAGGTCACCATTGCATTCGCAGTGGCCAAAAACCCTAATGACGCCTCTCGTTTGGTCGATTTCTGAGCACTTCATCTGGAAGGCAAAAAAAAATTGCTAGGAAGGTCGTACAGCCTCCCCAGCATGCACTCTGAGGAACGATTTTCGAAAAAAATGCAAAAAAATAAAAAAAAATGTGTTTTTTGGGATGCGGGTCAGCGCTCCTAGTGAAAATCCACCCACCATCTAGTGGCCACCCAGTGGCCACCAGGCGGCCACCCCATGGCTGCCGGTCCGCCACCACCGAGTTGCGCCGCTAAAACCCGCTACTTGCCGAGCCAGCCCCCCCCGACTCCTTTTGGGTCCGCCCCGATCACACGGACGACCGGGCACCTTCCGGAAACCCTTGAGGGCTTTTTTAATTTCAGCTATGGTCACATGGGTGACAAGGGGCTCCACCCCAGCCCCTGGTTGCGGACATGACCAGGGGCCGAATTTTTTTTAGCCGCTTGGGCTACTTGTAGGCCTTATTGGCCAAATTGGAGTACTTTAACAAAATCGGGCGTAGCTTTTGCGTACGATGCCCTTTTTTTGCAAACGAGATACCGTTGGAAAGCTGATTCCAACATTGATCCAATGGTGAAGGTAGTTTTCTCTGATTTTTCTCTAGTTTTATGTTGCAAGTCTTTGAACGTAGAACTTGTGTTTTTCATTCTAGAGGGCATATCTTTTGACTCGATGATCCTTTCTTTTCCATTCTTGCGGAATTGGAAATTTGGTTTAGTCCTCTACACAAATCTGAGGTCTATTTTTATTCATGTTTAGGCATTCTCTCCTTTTGCAATCATTGGGTGTTGTAATAAATGAACTGATATAAAGTTCCATCAAGGGGGTTTCTTGCATAATAAATCTGATTAGATTGTGCATGCACTTTGATCTTCATCTTGTTTGGATGACAACTCGCATGGGTTGTAATCTAGTTTCATAGTTGCTTTTGGCCATATTTTATCTTAGCTTGACACATATCAGATTCATATTGGATCCATCTCAATTTGAAGGCCACCAAATTTATGGTTAATGTTCCCGAGTCTTTATGGTACTTGTTCCCATGGAAGAGTTTTAGTTTTAGTTTGGCATCGACAATGAGATACATGGTTTCTAGATTCTTTTATCATCATATTATCTACTGTTTCTTTATGGATTCCAGGGTTGTTCCCATTTGGTGTTTTCGAGTGTTCCGTGGCATCGGGTCTGCTGTTGCATTATTATGATTCTGATATGGTTTCTTGTAGACATAAGTATCTTTCCTTGCTTGCCGGATTGCGGTTCCAGTGTTACTCTACAGTGCTTCTTTGCAGCATGTCATCTCATTGTAGGGGGGTTTTTCCCACTGGGTTTTCCTTCTCTACCTCTTTCTTGCATTTGTAAATGGGTACCTGATCAGGCCTTTGTTTCCAGAACCCATCCTTGCTTGCATGCATCTTCTTCTATTGTTTTATCTTCTTCCTAAATATGGCATTAAATATGGCATTACTATTTCCTATGTTGCCCCTTATCACCCACAAGAAAATGTTCAAGGAGAGTTAAGTAATAAAATTATTTTAAAGATATTAAGGAGGATGTTAGATACAAATAAAAGGGCATGGGACTCAAAGTTGAGAATGGTTGTGTGGGAAGATAGGATTATAGTAAAAAAGGAAATTGGAAACTCTCTGTTTGAATTGGTATATGGAACACAAGCCAGGATGCCACTATAGAATCTTTTACCAGTTTATAACTTTATTTTGCAAGAAGATCTGGATATTTTTGAACCAATGGAGGAAAGAATGGAGAAGCTTGTAGAACTTGATAAAATAAGGAGAATGGCCCAAAAGAAAAATGTGAAGCTACAATCATAGATGAAATATCTTTTTGATAAAAGGGGCAAAGATCGAAAATTTGAGGAAAATGATCTAGTTCTGATGTGGAATGCTCGATGTCAGGAGAAGGGAAAGCATGGAAAGTTTGAATATTTGTGGTCTGGACCTTTTGTGATCATTGGAAAAGGAGGGAAGGATTCTTATTATTTACATAACATGTCTGGAGAGGATAAGGAGTTTCCTATACATGGGCAGTTCATGAAGCATTTCTTATCTTAAGTAAGTACCAGAGGATTAAGGATTGCCAGTGCATAGACAATTCTTAACAAACCTCTTAAAACATTCTTTTTCATGCACAATAGTTTAGGAATTCAAAAGGGGCTAGGACTTTCTAGTACATGGATAGTCCTAGAATTCCCTCATTGAAAACAAAGTTTTATTTCCATGTACAATAGTGTAGGGTCATTTCCATCCTCCATTTTCTATCTTTCCCATTTTTTCATCTCCATTTTTCACCTCCTTTCATTTTTTCATATCCTTGATGTCTTGGTCTATTCTCCCAGCGATATTCTCGATTCTTGCAATGATTGGAAAGTCACTCATCCCCAATAGGAGCCCCTATTAGAACTAGAATTTTCATAAAATTTCTAAGGGGTTTTATCCATTTGAATCCAAGATCATGTTATTTTTTCATAAAATTGCCTTACACCGCCATCCATATGCCAAAAAGGAATTTTACCACCATACCATTTCTTTAACATCCACCCTCCATAGCTTGCACCTTTTACCTCCTTACCATAGACCCTTACAGAACATCTTCCGATGTCATGGTTGAGAGCAGTCATGTTATACACTTACCAAAGTACCTCAGGGGGTGATCAAGTAGCTAACAATTTAGTGGTAAAGAGGGGAGAAGTAATAAAGTATACCACCACACCGCAAGAAGGAGAAACCTAGCCCGTGGTTGAGCAGTGGAAAGGAGACAACTACCATACCACAAAGGGTCAACAAGTAGTCCACGGTAGAGCGGTATGAAGAGCGTAGCTAGGTAGACACCACAATAAAGTGAGGAGGTGAAATTTAGACCGTGCTAGCATGGTAAAGGGATTTGAGGTGGTGATTGATCAATACTACCATACCACGGAAGGTTTGAACTTAGACCATGGTAGAGTGGTAGAGATCATGGTCAATGAGAGACACCACCACGATACCGCATAGAAGGAAATGATAGACCGTGGTAGAGCGGTATACAAAGGCATAACATAAAATGTCACCATGGTACTACTGGGAGAAGAAATATAGATCACGGTAAGGTGGTAGAAGATGCAAAGATGATAGATCACATTGTTCCACCGCAGTAGAGGAGAAAGAAGGCACACAGTAACGTGGTAAGGAAGGAATTGCTACTACGACAATTATTATTGTTATATTTCAGTTATGTTTTTCTCAAGCAGTGTGACCTTTGGTCTGAAGCTTGTTGCCTCTCATGAGAATATGAGGAGACCAAGACCAAAAGGCGTGGACAATTTTCTGAAAGATAAAAGTGAGAGATAGATACATTATAGAGAGAGGGAAGAGGGTAGACAATAGAAATAATTTTGAGAATGTTTTACATAGTAGAGACCATGATGCATGTTTATTTTTGAGGAAGATAATGAAAGACTTCTATTTCGGTGGTTCTATTTTTGGGATCAGTTGTTTGTTGAAGTTGTTCAATTATTTTATTGTCTCCATCTTGATGTTTCTAGATTATTTAAGTTGATATGTCAAGCATGTGTTTAACTTATCAGTGCACAATTTTTGTATCTATGTGGTTTGATTAACTGGTTTCTTTAAAGTAGAATTAAATTTCTTTTAGTCCAATTGCAGTAATCTGGAAGTGTTAATTGGATCAGTAAGAATAATCAAATAATTAGGATTGGTATTCTACCTAGGGTTTGTCAATCACTATCTTTCATGTTTATACAAGTTATAAATGAATAATTGTGTGCCAAGCAACCAAAATCTCTACCAAATAGGAGCCATCCATCAAAGACTTTCATTCTAGACTCTGTTTTACCAAACAAGGCACTAGTCTTGCCATTTTATTCATTTAAATTCATTAAATTTTTTTTTTCAGACATCTGTTAACTAAACATATTTAATTTTACCTTGATATTTCTTATACAATTTATACCAACTAAGTTTGCATCTTTCCACCTCCAAATTTCCATTGTGGATAGATTGCTTAGGGAAGAAACACAGTTCAAATATGCTTCATTCATATAGGTTTACTCACCTAGGTCTAGCAAAACCTAAAGAGTAGAAGGTTCAAATTCATTATTTGGCCTTGTACGTTAGCCAAAAATGTTGTGAGAGCTTTGCAACCTCTCATGGTTTAAACCTTCATTTTTGAGACCTAACAGGGCCATTTGCGTGGAATCACTTTGCATCTCCATCTTTATAAGTATGAGGTAAAGGACTGTCCTTGATTATTTTTGATTGTGTACAAAATTTTCATGGTGACATATTGCTCTATATTAAACAAGAAGTGGCTTATGAACTTGTTGCATATCTCATCAAAAGTTCTAATTCCTAGTTGTAGATAGGTGAACCACTCCATAGAATGACCTGTAAGGCTACGTGGAAAGAGAATTATGAGATAGGAATCATTGTTTTAGTTGTTAGGTGTGAACCCTTGGTCTCCTTGATTGTTCAATGCAATGGTCAAGATTTGTGATATGGTTTAACTTCCTCCTGTGGATCTTAACTTTGGCTTTTATTGGGCATTAACGAGTCGATATTTTGGTGCACCAGTAAGGCCAACAATTGGTATCAAAGTTGGTCATGGGTTTGAATCCATCATTTTTTCTAGGGGGGATTGTTGCAAGGTGTGCACCCTTCATCTCCTTGGTTGTTTAACATGATGCTCAAGATTTGTGACATTGTTTAACTGCCTCCCATGGATCTAAACTTTGGCTTGTATCGGGAATTAACAAGTCGATCTTTTGGTGCAATGACAAGGCCAATAGTTTTGTACCTCCATATATGATAATAAGAAGTCGCATACATGCTCTACTAGATCTCATTTCCCTCTATTATTATTGTCAAACCTAGGTATTTCAAATGTTTTTGGAAAGGGTAGGTGATGATGGAACGATCGAATGGGAATTAATTTTTTTCCTGAAGAGTGTAGGTCTTCTTTTTTTCGTACATGTTTGTTTGCTATTTTTTTGGTGAAGATATATAGTTTTAGTTCCATCTCTATTTTTGGTACATGTGTTTGCAAGAATTGTGTATAATAACCATTTTTCCCTGCTAGGTTTTTGTCATATATCGGGTATTGTGAAGGTACATGACCTTGGTAACCATATGGGATGTAAGGAGGGTTAACTCATGTGTAAGGAGGTTTAGCTCCTTATTGTTGAAAGCTTCCCTAATGATGCATTGAATGGTTACCTTGTTGATGGGATGATTGAAGGAGGGCACCTATGGGAACACCTTATTGCTAGGAAGGACTAAACTGAAGGTTACCCTATTGATGCATTAGCAGAACACCTTGTTGATGGGATGACTGAAACAGGTGCTTTGTGGCACACATTGTTTAGAAAGACTAAACTAAAGGTTTCCTTGATGATGTGTTGGTGGGTTACCTTGTTGATGGGATGAATTGAGAAGGGTTATCTATGGCACACCTTGTTGGGTAGGACTAAACTGAAGGTTACCTTGTTGATGCATTTGTAGGACACCTTGTTGATGGGATGACTGAAGAAGGGTTCTTTGTGTCACACCTTGTTGGGCAAGACTATAATGACAATTCCCCTAATGAGGGTTCCTTGGGGCACACCTTACTATTGGGAAGGATTGAACTAAAGGTTACCCTATTGATGCATTAGTGGGACACCTTGTTGAAGGGAAGACTCAAAAAGGGTGCTATATGGCACACCTTGCTAGGTAGGACTAAATTGAAGGTTCCCCTGATGATGTGTTGGTGGGTTACCTTGTTGATGGGATGAATTGAGAAGGGTGATGTATGGAACACCTTGTTGGGTAGGACTAAATTGAAGGTTACCCTATTGATGAGTTTACGGGACACCTTGTTTATTAGGCGATGAAAGAAGGGTGCTTTGTGGCACACATTGTTGGGCAAGACAATAATGAAGTCTCCCCTAATGATGTGTTGGTGGGTTACCTTATTGATGGGAAAAATTGAGAGGGGTACTCTGTGGAAGACCTTGTTGGGCATAGCTAAACTGAAGGTTCCCCTGATGATGCATTGGTGGGTTACCTTTTTGATGGGATGAATTAAGAAGGGTTCTTTGTGGTAGACCTTTCTATTGGTATTACTAGTTTGGAAGGGAGCCCTATGGTCCACCTTGTTGATGGTATTGATATGGAATAGGACCTTGTCATCCACCTTGTTGATGGTACTAATTGTTCTAGGAAAGGTTGATACTAGAAGTGTTTTGAGGTACATGTTGTCCGTGAGGTGGATTTTTGTTTTGAGGTTCATACTAAGATGGCCCTCCTTGATACATTTGTGCTATGGTTGCTTGTTCAATTTGAGCTGGTTTTCTAAACAAGGAATTATCTTTGGGTTGATAGCTATTTTGTAAGAACACTGGTTGTATATTTGGCATCTCTAGGGGTTGGGTTAATTGTCTCACAACTGAGTTATACCCTAAGGGAATAAGATTGGGATCTTTGAGAGCCTCTACATTGAAGTCCACTGGTAATTTATCACCACTTTGTGTCCTTTCTCAACAACTTGTCCATTATTTTGAGAACCTTGGGGTTGTTGGAATGTTGAAATAATTCTTCATCATTTATCTCCTCTTTGTATCCACCTCTTCTATAACCACTTTTTTTGGATCCTCGTTGTTTTGTTCTATTACCTCCTTCTATTTTTGGTTTAGTTCTTCTTTAGTGAAGGTGTCTATGTACACAAGTATCTTTTGGGGTGTTTCAAGGTCACTTTTCCTATGGCCCCATGGGCTAATTTCATCGTTCATGATAATTTTTTGTGGGATGTTGGTCTTGTTCTTGCTTGCTTCAATTTTATTCCTTTGTTTTGATCTTTTAGAACTTGTCATAAACAACTTGGTTCCGTTCTGGGAGAGTGGTATAAATTTTGAACTCTCTATTTGATTAAAATCCTAAAGAGCCAATGTTGTCATAAAACAGAGGATATATTTGGGTATGTAAGCTTGTTCGGTTCCTCCTAGCTTGAGTATAATAGTTTCTTAGAAAATGGTTACGATTGTGAGAAATGTTGAAGTCCCACTTCCTACAAAACTTTGAATTAAGATACCTACATCTGTAATGGAGAGATGTAGATCTTCCCCTATGGATTTTGATTGTGTGATACATCATCTAGAGGAGTTCCATATCATGAAAAATCCAAGGGTTTTTACTGAAAATAATGTATACAAGTCTAGGTTATTCCTTGAAATGTGTTTGTAGAAGTTTTATACCAACTTGGTTCTATTTTGGTGTAGTGCTAAAAGGTGTTTATTGAGAGCTTTTGGAATAACATGCATAAGTTTGAAATAATGACCTATAGATCTTCTCTCATGCAATTTTATTTTTCATGAGATCATGGAGGAAAGTGGATATTTATTTCCATGTAGGTTGTGGTAACATGGTTCTTCTAGCTACTATGTCTGATTTATCTTCCTCTTTGTCTAAAATGATTGATGTGGTGAGAAATTGGTGGCATGTTTCATTCCTTTGAAATATGAAGGCTCTCAAACTACGTATGATGTTAGTTTGTCCACCTTCAATGTATGTGAGACTAGATTGAAGGATCAGTGTTACAAGGTCTAGTTGTTGAAATAGAGTAGTTAGTTGCCAGTTGGTCATAAAGTATAATGGTGTTTTGAGATGGTTTCCTTGAAGATTAATACCCTAGGATTTGAGTGCTATTTTGGAATGGTACTACTTTTTGAAAATCAAAATGTTGAAGAACTGTGGTTGATACTTCACTTCTTTGTCTAGAGGATATTTTGTCGGAAACCTTCCTTGAAGTGTCTACGAGTTCTAAGTAACTATGGATATCATATAAATTTGAGTGAAGCAATTATCCCAATTGTCTGTTATATATTGATTTCTAATAAGAAGGATGAAAATAATGGATGAGGGACTATGTGGCCTATCTAGTTTTCAAATTGTTTGGTTTAAGAAATGATCCTATAAACAACTCTCTCAAATTTCTCCATGTTTGGAATATGGCAAGAGATAAAAAAACTTGGGGTGACTCAAAAAACATGGACTTATGTGACCTTCATGTCTATAGCTAAAGTTATGAAATCAAAACACCCAAGACATAGTTCCCAAATTTTTACTTTGATTAATGTAACTTGAAATAAAATCCAAAATATTCAGAAAACTTTAAGGAAAAATCCTTTCAAGGAGTGCAAACATATGGATTATTTCACAAGTATATACTAAGTCAAAGGGTTTGTGATTCAATCATCTCATTCAGTGTTTGTTTGAATGTGTTCTTTTTCTTTAAATCAACCATAAAATTTGATTTAAAATTGTTTTGAATGTATTTGGTGATTTTAACATAAATAAGAAATTACAAGCCTAGTGGATAGACACCATTATTTTAGGTAGGATTGCCTTATGCTCCGAAGAGATGATTTTACATGCAACTTATGGTGAGGGCTTGTAGTCAGACTTTGCAAGTAACTTCTCGGAAGTAAATTTTTATGCACCACTTTCAAATAATTTTTTTAGATAATATGGTTACTTCTAAAATAATTTGAATCTTAGTCATAACTGTGAATGGGGAAATTTGACACTCACCTACTAGCCACTTAAGGCTCTTTAACCATTCTTGTTCCACTTAAAGCATTGGATTTGGTGTAGTTTGATGTCAGCATG
The DNA here is from genome assembly GCA_007115665.2 of Sequoiadendron giganteum. NCBI lineage: Eukaryota > Viridiplantae > Streptophyta > Pinopsida > Cupressales > Cupressaceae > Sequoiadendron > Sequoiadendron giganteum. The sequence goes on from CM021110.1 coordinate 327,600,485, forward strand.
GATTGAAGCTACTTTCTAATGATTTCACAACCTTTGATATAGCCCGCCAGTAAACAAGCTTCAATACCTTTTAATGAGTTCTCTTGTGCGGGATGTGTCTCAAAGCAAGCCCCCTCTTTAAGGTAAAACTTGAAAATAAAATGCGAAGCTAAAAAAAAAAAAATCGCTCACCCAAGATCGCCAAAAGGTATGAGGGGAGAAGATAAAACACTTTAGCTTTCCAATCACTAAATGCAAAATGAAAGTTTCATATCAAATTGATTATTTAAAAAAACCTTGAGCAGTGTTATCCCAAAAAAATATGTGAATAACATAATAAAAATGTTCTTTTTATTTGCACCAATATGAATTTTTTGAGGATATCAATCATTTAAGATAGAAATTTTGCAAGATAAAAGAAATAACTTGTTCATTTTTAAGCCCCAAACTTGAGTGTTTCTAATAAATCAATCCTGGTTCTAACCTGGTCAACAAAAGTAAATCGAGCATGTATCAACAAAACAGAAATCATTTTGTATTCTTTTTATGCACCAAAATTAAAGTTCCTAATTATGAAAACATCAAATATGTTTATTATTAGAGCACCAAAATTGAATTTTTTTTTTGTTCTTTTTATGAGCACCAAAATAAGAGTTCCTAATGTAAGAAAGCTTAAAATTGGTTCAATTTTAACAACACCAAAACAAAATGTGTGTTTGTGTTGTTCTTTTTAGAGAACCAAAATCAAATTTTCCTAGGCTATGAAGTCTCAAAATGGTTCAATTTTAACAATACCAAAACCAAATGTGTGTTTGTGTTGTTCTTTTCAAAGCACCAAAAAATAGATTTTCCTAAAATAATTAGAATTTTTTGTAGATCTATAAATCTTTGACTGATCATCTTCCCTACAAAAAATTAGTTAAATTCATTCAAATCCTACATTCAAATCCATTAGTACCTGTTACACATTCAAAACCAAGAAAACATTAGTAAGGAAATCCATTACAATAGTGCACGATCTGTTCATTTGTCTATCAGAGCAACTAATAAGTTTTTAGAGAAAATGCTTAGAAAAAATGCAAAAGTGCCCCTATCAGAATCATATGCTCAAATCTCAGAGTAGATGCTACCCCTGTCAGAATCAAATGCAAGGGTTTTGAACTAGATTTGAGGAAAGTGTTACAAGTTTGTAGTTTTTGTGTCAGATGCTCAATTCTTCGAGCAAGTGTGTGGTTTTCTTGACAATCAAGTGCAAAATTATTTTGGGAAGTCCATGCAAACTTCTTTAAATGCGCTTTCAAGCCCTACAACTTCATATATAGCTCATATGAAAATTAGTGTAGGTGACAAGAGTCCCACCAAGCATACAAGAATGTGTGAGGAGGAAAACCATTAGAAGAAAACAAGATAAAATATTCTTGAAATGTTAATCTATCTAATTAAGAACACTTAAATCTTGATCTAATCCTACACATATGAAATGATACTATGTTATTTAAAACACATTAATAAATCCAATGACTACTCAACTAAATGCAAACAATAAGTAGATTGTTACCATCCTATAGAGGAGTGTATTACCCTAATATTGGGTTTTTTTATCATCACGAAGCCTCCATAGTTTGTGTGTAGAAGCTTGAATGACGATACCTTGGTTGGTTGATCGAACAAATGGTGTTGAAGCTCTAACAATGGTGGTTGTGAATGTCAACAATACTTCATTGTTCAAATGATGTTGATTATCCGATCCATTTTTGTGAGGAAAGAGGTTTGTTATATAGAGAATGATATTTGGAATGGATGATCAGGATCGTCTTGGAGAATACCTAGATCAATGGTCAAAATTTGTTGAGAGGATGTAGACATGAGAAGATTGTATAAAGTTGATTGCACAATCTTTCTGATTGATAAATAGATTGTCTAGTTAGGGACTAGATTGATCAGTCAATATTTTAGATTGATTAGTTAGGAATTAGATGGCTTAGTTAGGAAATTGATGGCTTAGTTAGTAAATTAGATTGATTAGTTAAGAAATTGATGGATTAGTTAGAAAATTAGATTTATTAGTCAACAAATTAGATTTCTCAATCAGAAATCATAATTTTCTCAATCATAAAGTGGATGAGGAATATGAATTAATTGATTCCTTTTTGGAATTGAATGTGCAAATCAAGTTTGACTTTTTTCAAACAAAGTTACGTTAGTTTGATTTTATTTTTGATAATTTATTTGAATAGTTTGATTTAATTTGTCAAAAATATGAAAAAGTAAATTAATTAAATAATGTTGTATTATTCAATTAATAGTAGAATTAGGGTTTTGGATGTTGTTTGATGTTGTGTGATGTCATGTGATTTTTTGGGACATTGCGAGATGATTCTGAGATGCGAGATGATTGTAAGATTTTATGAGATGATTCTGAGATGTTTCAAAATGATTCTAAGATGTTTCAAAACGATTTTTAGATGTTTTGGGAAATTCCAAGTTTATTTTGAGATATTTTGAGATGTTCTGAGACATTTGAAGATAATTCCAAGATGTTTTGAGATTATTTTGAGATATTTTGAGACATTTCGAGATGATTCTAAGATGTTTTGAGATGATTTTGAGATGTTCTAAGATGATTGCGAGATTTTTTGAGACATTATGGGATCTTGTGAGATGATGTTCAATGTTTTTTCATGTTGTTCAGGGTGTGTGATAGGTGCTAGGTCAAATTTACATGTCTACACTTTTTTTTTCCTATTATATTCCCTTCATGCTCCTTAAAGTTTCCAACACAAAAGTGCATGGAATTCTCTTGCTCTATAGATTCACATTACATGATTGGCCTAAGTTCAAGGATATGATAGGATTAAATCAATCTAAGAAAAAATAAGTGTGATCTTGCTTGTTATATAGAGAGTGACCATCATAACAGAAAATATGATCTAATGAATGATAATGGGTACTACATTTAAAAAAGGATAGAAAAAATGATGCTACACCCACCCCATGTCCTATTATTCTAGTTCAATAAGTAAATTAGTGGATTGGAGAGAGTGGTCCATATTGCTAGGAAATATATAATCATGAGCACATAACTTCTTAGCCTTTGATTGATTATACTTAGTATACTTATTTAATTTTTTTTGTCATGGTTGGATGATCTTTATTTTACATTTAAATTGATGGGTACTATAGATGGGTGGACAAAATTGATGAAGAATGAAACATTGCATCATATTTTTCCTATCATAATGTGAGATGCAGAGGTTCTCATAGTAGATGTAAGGATTCTCTTTGTAGTACCATGCCAACTAGAAAATGCATCTTTGATAAGTAGGGTAGTCATGGTAGAGGCTAAGAATCATTTACTAGAAGAGATATCTAGGATGGACATTTATTAGTGAATATTTTTTCACACATGAGCTAGGAAATCAATCTTTGGTTAGTATTGAGTTTGTAGGTTTTGGCCATCTCAATCATCTTGGTGGGATAAAAACCCTAAAAGGTTAGATATGGTGAATAGTAAGATGTGATAGAGTAGTCAAATCCCTACTAGATGGACACCTCAAAATTGACCTAGAGTACCTTACTAATATAATTTAATGATATTTGATAATCCATTTATATTTAGCTATGCCCCATTGCATATGCAAATTTTTTACTAGATATAATTTTTAATATATTTCTCCCATGTTGTAGTCTACTTTCTCAATTAGTGGACAACATGAGGACATGATGTATTGATGTATTTCTTAGAAAAAATGACATGTCTCTAATTATGATTGTTTTTGTTATGATACTTTCCCACTATGCACATGATTAGTTTTTAATTAAATTTATATTTATTGATGGATTCTTGTATGTATGTGAGTTATGCCATGATTTTCCTACTCTTATTAGGAAATTCTTGTATGTATGAATATGCACTCATAAGATGTATACCATAACTATTGATTCTTCACATGTATTTTATGTTCTAATTTATTATATACTATACATGTAATACTAAAAATATAGTTTATCTTCATAGTAATTTTGAATTGGGATATTATAGGTTCATAAGTACAAGACAACACCCTAGGCCTATAGGATATGATAATTAAAAAATCAAGTGGGGATAGGAAAGGTGGAGGGAAAAAAGTTATGATCTTTACAAAATGCTAAAGACAAATCTTGATGTATACTCTATTGGAGAAAAATAAGGGGGGTTGAAGCAGTTGTAAAAAATTAAAACATCAAAACCTTTAATAGTAATTAGATCCATAGGAAACCATGAAACCCTTATTTAATTAAAATTATTAAACATTAAATGTAGATAAAAAAACTATAATAAAAACATCATACACAAGAGAACACTATATTTATGTGGAAAAATCAATGAAAGAAAAACTACAATGAGGATTAGCTCACAATATAAGTAATTGTAAAATTGGTACAAGGGCTCACTTCTAGAATATTACACACTATCTAGAAGGGCTCACTACCACAAAAATAAATAGAAGAAGATAGAAGATAAATATTAAACAAAGAACATGTTCTCAATGTAATAGGGACTCCACCACAAATGCTCCAACAAACTTGCAACCTTGTGTGAAATATTTTAGACACCTTTAGGTCACTGCCCTTAGGAATCCAACACTTGAAATTTGTACTACTAGATACTCAAATTCATATTACACACATCACTCGCATCGATATCCCATATTTCTTCTGTCTTGCTTCTCACCACCACATTACACATTTATATCAACCTCGACCTCAAAAAAATTCTCTAATATCGACAACTATTTGTTATCCTTACAAATTTAAATTAGGTCAAAATCTAGAAACATTCTTGTAATGGATAGGAATGAAGGTGATCAACATAAATCCTTAATTAGGACCATAATAGATCTCAACACATCTCAACATTCTTTAATGAGCTTTCATGTAGTGTTAAACACGACATTGGCCAACACTCATGCTAAACACCATAAACATTAAGTACATGCTTCCTTAAATCAATCCAAAAGTTCTAGATGACAAAGTTGAATTAAAATAAATCTAAAATAATCTCCAAATCACCTAAGATACATCAAACACTTCATATAGACTCACATCCTACAAATAATTTAGCTTAGTAAAAATTATAAATCTTATTCACACACCAACATATGAAACTCATTTTGTGCTATACCAAATAAAATAAAATATTGAATAGAAAAGGATACAAAAATATAAGAAAATTCTTAGATCCACATAGCCATAAACCAAACTATGGAGAAACATGGGGCAAATAAATTTCTCCTAGGCCACTAAAAGATTGGTTCACACACTGGTGAAAATATCTCTTTGTACAATCATCCAGAAACTCAAGTTATTAATATAGAAACCTCTAACAATCGTGAACAACATATCAGATCTTCAAAATCATAACATCAACACAAAATAATCTTGGATCACAATACCATTGCACACTCTAAACACGTGCACAATACTATTCACTCTATTTATCAAAATTTCTCAAAAGTACTTGGAAACCAAGTACCAAATACATCATCTCTACTCATTACACATATTTCAACTCATCTTCAAACATTGCAACAAAAAGAGTTCTCCATGTACTCACAATACTTCCTCAAAATCTCAACTACACATGCATAACCTATAACAACCTATTTTATCTTTTCCACAATTTTCTCAATATCGTTGACATATTCATCATGCAACAAATTTATCAACACATATTTGAAATAAATAAAAACACTAGTCAGTAGAATTCTTGTTGAAATCAATCACAAAACCTTCATACTTGAAATTATCCCCCCCTTTGTCATTAATGGCAACAAAAGATGTGAAAAACCATTAAAGAAAACATACACACCCTCTTATATTTTTTTCATATTAGATAGTCTACACAACATTCCTACACTCTCTCCCCCTTAAAAGATTCTCTCTTCTTTTTACAATAATGATTCAATAATATACATAACTTTTTCACATGATTCTCTCTCCCACTTTGATATCAATGGAAAAGGATAAAAAAAATTGCACTATTCTCCCCATTTGACACTGAACCAAAATACTTACTATGAATACTCCCCCTTATGAGTACATCCAAACAAATCAGCAAATCAATGATAACACATGATACTACCTAATCCCCTTGAGAGGTAGCCACCAAGATTAGTTGAGAAATGAGATAGATCCATGGATCCACTGGAATGATGTAGCTCTATATTCATTTAGTTAAAAGGAGGGGAAATAACCCCCAAATTCTCCCAAAGATACTCAAAAGTATCCTTAGGAAAATACTTAGTAACTGTGTCAACAATCCGATAGATTCTAGGTATATACTCAGGCTTTACCTCATTCTCCATAACCTTATCTCTTAGAAAATTATACCCAATAGACATATGCTTGGTACTTGAGTGCAACACTGAATTCTTTGAAATGTTAATTTCACTTTTATTATCACAAAATATAGATATAGGCTGATTATATACAACTCCGATATCCTTGAATGTCTATCTCATCCATAATAGCTATGTGAAATAAGATTTTTCTACAATATACTCAGCGTTTTTAGTAGATAAAGAAATAAAATATTTCTCCTTACTCAACCATGACACAAAAGTACATCCAAGAAAGAATGCACCACCACTTGTACACATTTTGTAATCAACACATCCAACCCAATATACAGATGTATAAAAACTAGATGTGAAATCAGTATCCTTAGGATGCCACAAGCTATAATATTGAGTTCCTTTTAAATACCTAAATATCATCTTTATAGTTTCAACATGTGTTTCTTTAGTTTCTTGTTGAAATCTAGCCACAAGATTAATTACATGCATAATATTTGATCTAGTATTAGGTAGATATAACAGTCCAACAATCATAGATCTATATTTCCTTTGATCAGCCTTAAGTGAATCATCATCTTTTCTCAATTTACAACCACTCACCATAGGAGTGCATACCAATTTGGATTCATCCATTCTAAACTTATTCAACTTATTTTTGACATACTTAGACTATGAAGTCAAAATCCATTTATTTGTTGGATTGATTTGTAGCCCAAGGAAGAAATTTATCTCCCCAAACATTGAAATTTCAAACTCCTTTTGCATATCTTGAAAAATTTCTTACACATAGCTTATTTTCCTCCAAAGATAATTTCATCCACATACACAACCACTATCAAGATCTTGTCTTCCTCAATTTTGAAGTAAATAATATTGTCTACGGTGCCTTTATTGAATCTTTGATGTATAATAATTGTCCAGTCTAGCATAAAAATCTCTATGAGCTTCCTTCATTTTATATAATGCTTCCTTAAATTTACACACAATATCCAGTTGATCTAAAAAATTTAAATCCTCTTGGTTGTTCCATGTAAACATATTCTTCAAATTCACCCTTTAGGAAAGTATACTTCACATCCATTTGATAAGCTTTAAAGTCCTTATATGCTAAAAATGACAAATAAATATTAATAGCTTCCATCCTATCCATAAGAGAAAGTGTCTCCTTAAAGTCTATTCCTTCCACTTGTTTGTAATCCTTACACACAATTATTTCCTTATTTCTCACCACTTCCCCATTCTCTTTCAGTTTGTTTTTGAATACCTACTTAGTTGTAAATATGTTCTTATTTATTAGTCTAGGTGAACCAAAGAAAATAAGAGGGTTGAGAGTGCCCACCTATTCTCCTTAACTCATTCAAGAATGTCCTAGGAATCCTATTTGGATTGAATATAAACCTCAAGGGTGAGTCAATTCTCAACAAGGAATACCTAGGAAGGGTTCTTTTAGCTTTGATAGGTTCATGACCAAGTGAAAGCTTGGAAAAGACAAGTAAAAATTCAACTCACAAAACCTAGTAATGCAAGTCAAATAATTAGTGCAAATGATAAAATTAAGCAACACCAAGTTAGGATATGTGTACTTGGAAAGTATAGAAATGTAAAAAGGATTCTGGAAATGCAAAAATGTTGTCAAAAAGTGTTATGGAGGACTAAGAAGACCTTATTATTGACTTGGTCCTACTACTATTTTTTGGGGAAGATGTAGAATCTTTGGATGTTAGAACTAGATCTAATTTTTTTTATGAAAAATAACCTCAAGAGGACTAATTCACCCTAAGTGGTGACTTAGTCCCATTATAAATTTCTGAAATCTTTGAATGTGGTCATGAGGTCCAATGCCTACACTTCCTTCTTCTTAGATTTGAGGTTTCAAATATTCTAGATCAAGCCTATAGGTTTGTTTCTCTGAAGATGACAACTTTGAAACATTTTTCTCCAAATATTCTTCAAGTGTTCAACCTAAATCTAGAATCAAAAACACACAAGAAGGGAAAAACTTGTTGATTGTTAGTAAATGGGGGTTTTCCTTGGTCAAATGCCATTTTGGTAATTAGACCCTGAAATAGAATGAAATGGAAGAAAGTGATGAATGAACAACAAGAAATGTTAGAACTCACCAAACCATTGTTGTGAAATCTACAAACTTGTGTGAAACAACTAGCTTGGATGTAGATCTTGAATCCAATGAATGCTTGGTAGATCTTGAATTGAATTTTTTACTGGAATCAAAACCCTACATCACATATGTTAGCTCAAAAACACACATGATGCAACAATCTCCTTGATATGATACTTGAATCTTGATGATGGATCCAAATTCTTGAAGAATTTCTCTTGAATGCTCTTGTGAGCTCAATTATTCTATGATGAATTCTCTCACAAAAGACTTGTTATCTTGGATCTGAAAATGAATAAATGAACCTTGTATTTATACCTATTCATTTTTAATATCCTAAAATTACACAAAAACAAGCCAAACTATGAATTCATTAAATAAAGCATGCCAATTCCCACCAAAATTTGAGATTAAATCCCAAAATAAGCTTAAGGGGGACTAAGATGCCCTAGGTGGTGTCTTAGTCCCAAGTCTTAAAAACTTGGGGTACAAACTCCAAAAATGGGTCCAATTAAGGTTCCACTAAAAAGGGGGTCCCAAGACCTAGGGGGGACAAAGATTTCATAGGTGGCATCTTAGTCTCGACCCAAAAATTAGGGACACTCAAACAAAATAATTGAATTATCATTTATCTTTTGGAGTTTTTTGGGATTAGCCATAAAATATATAGTTTATTAGGCTTGTGGATGCAAAATAGGACCAATTAAGACATATATAAAGATAAATAAATCAAGGCAGGCCCAAACAAGTGTGAAAATGTAAGGGTATGCATTTTCCTACACTACACTAGGAACCAATTCCCAAGTCTATTTTTTCTCAATCTCCATAAGTTCTTCTTCCATAGCCTTCATCCAATGTTCATATTTTCACACTTCATTCATGATTTTAGGTTCAATTTTAGAAAGAAAACATGGATTTACTTTAGCTTCAGTAGCTCTGCTTCTTGTTAATACTCCTTTCCTCTTGTCTCCAATGATCTGTTCTTTAGAAATATTATTCTATACATACCTATGGGTGCTAAGGGTCTTCTACAAATCTTTTTCATCTTCATTATTCACTTCTTTTTCATCAACTTTTTCTTCTTCTTCTTTGCAATCATGTTCATCTAACACATATCCATCCATTGTAATTTAATTCTACAAATTTTCATCAAACTTAACATTTTCACTTTGAACAATCTTTCCTCACATTTTTTTGTAACATCTCAAAGCTTTGCTTCTATTAGAATATCCAGGGAAAATAACTTAATCAGAACTTGCATAAAATTTTCATAAGTTCTCTTCTTCTCTTTTGATGTAACATTTTCTTCCAAATACTCTAAAATATTTCATAGTAGGAATCCTTCCATACCAAAACTAATAGGGATTCTTTGTGTTGTTAGCTTTAGTTTCAACTCTATTCAGCATGTAAAAAATAGTATGAATTGCTTCTCTCTAGTATAATTCTGGTAGATTTGCATCTTTCATCATAGTCCTAGTAGCTACTCTAATAGTCATGTTTTTCCTTTCAACAAGTCTATTTTGCTAAGGAGTTCTAGGGTTAGAAAGGTCCCTCTTTAAAGGTAAATTAACCTTCACAAAACATGTTAACCTCATTAAAGGTAAATTAATCACCTCTTTTGGACCTCAAACATTTGATTTTTAAATCTATTTCATTTTTAACCATAGCTTTAAATGCCTTGAATTTATCTAGTGCATCAAATTTTTCTCTAAGAAAACTAACCCATGTCATTCTAGAATAATCAACAATCAAAATCATGAAATACCTATCACCTTGAAGACTTCTCACTCTTGTAGGACCACACAGATCTATATGTACTAATTCTAGTAGTCCAGTAGAATTTTGTTCCTTTCCTTTAAAACTACTCCTTATTTGTTTACCAAACTGACAATTATCACAAATAACATTGATAGGATTTGTGATTATAGGAAGGTGTCTCACTACATGAACTAAAATAATTCTCACTAAATTATCAAAATTAATGTGACACATCCTTTGATTCCTTAACCAACTTTAATTAATCTAAGATATAAATCAATGACCATTAGTACACATAAGTTGATAGATATTTCCATCTATCCTCTTACTAGTAACAATCACAGTTATAGAACTTTTTATAATCTCACTTGTTTCATCCTTAAATACAAGATTATATCCTTTTCTACATATTTTTCAAGCACTCCAAATATTATGCCTTAAACCCTTAACATAGTAAAAAAAATTAGTACTATGTTTGCCATTTAAACTAATTGAACCTATTCCACAAATCTTAGCTCCTGAATTATCTCCAAATTTAACTAATCCTCCATCATACTTTTCAAGTTTACAAACTTACTTTTTTTTTTGGTCATCTGATTAGAGTAGCCACTTTCAACAACCCAATAATTCTTATCTTCTTTAACACGAAATATAAAAACCAAAGCACCTTTAACCTTACCCTTCTTCTCCGTATAGTGTTCCTTTACACAACTTTATGAGTTAGCAAAACTAGATTATTATTTTCTATCCAAGAACAAGCATTCATTAACATCAAAATTTCAATAATCAAACTCATTATCAGAGATACCAACATATTCTCTAAAATAGTAAGCTCTTTTAATCATCTTTCCTATATTCTCCTTATTCTTATTGTTTATAGACCTTTTTGAACATCTTGAAGCATAATGACCTATTCAACCATAGCTAAAACATTTGAAACCTATAGTTTACCCTTGTTATTACCAATGCCCTTTTCCATCCTTAGAATTTTTTCTTCCACATCATCAAGATCATCTCCATCTAAATTTTCAATATTTTCTAATTTTCCACTGTTAAAAGCAATCACCACTTTTATACCATTTTTCAAACCAATAATTTTTCATCTCAAATTAAGTTAGTGTACCAATCAATTGATCTCTAGAATAAGTATTAAAAATTACAACTTACTCAATAGAAGATACCTTTTCACTATAAGCATCAGGAAGATTTTTAAGAACTTTCTTTCCTACCCTAGGTTCTTTAACTTGTGCACCAAGACCACTCATAGCACTTACTAGTGATAATTTTAAGAAACCCCCCTCAAAAAGAGATAAAATCTTGGTGAATCTTTCATTTTTTTGCAAAATATATTAATTTCTATTGGTGAATCTTTCATTTGTTTTTGAAAAAAAATAAAAATTATTCATGATTTTTTACATCACTAAAACTTTGTAGAAAATTTTGGAAAATCTTAAAAAATAATAAGAAAATGCATTAATTATGATGGCGAATATATCAAATCTAAAAATAATTCTCATGGAAAAGTAGGGGCTCAAGGGTTGTAATTATCAATGGGTTGAAGAGGTAGACTATAATATTTACTTTCCATGACTATTTTAAAATATAATATAATTTCCCTCATTGATTCTATAAGGTAAAATGTACACCCATGATTTGTAATTCTCATGTAGCTCAAAATTTCTTTTAGATCATTGATCTAACAACCCTCATTGTATTATGTGAAATGAAGAAAAATAGTTTCACCAAAATGATAGTGGAGGTTTATGAAAAGTATGGAAACTAATTTAACCTATCTTCCCTTAATCATTCAAGAAATGAGATCCCCACAAAGAATTGACTAACAATCCTTTTGGGTGAATCAATTCAATGGGGAATCTACTAGTTTCCTTTTATGCTTGAGGATGGGGGTCAAGGTCAAACAAAACTTTGGGGAGAAAAACTAAAAATTGTAAACTATCACAAAAATATAATCTAACACTTGGATCTTGAAGATGAAACTCAATGCTGACATAAACAGAAAATAGAATGCAGATATGAGAAGGGGAGAATCTTGTGTACCTTTTACAAAATGTTGTTTTTGGAAGCATGCCTAAGACTCATTTTCCCATGGGAAAATAGGTCTTAGGTGAGGGTTTTAGTGTAATTTTTTGAAGCCTCTGGTCACATCTTTGTACTTCAAAATTATTTGGGTTTCAGTGTTAGAAAGTCTGAAATAACTTCATGATCTGAGTTTTCGTGAGAAGATAACAAATTTGACAAATTTTGCAATTTTGACACCTTCTTCAATTATCTATCTTCAAACTAAATTTATAATCACACACACAAGAGATAAAAAAAATTTTGGTTTTTGTGAATGAGGGTTTTCCTTGGTCAAACTCCATTTTGGTAATTAAACCTTGGATTCAAGTAATGCATGAAAGAGGAAATGAAGAGTGAAAAATTATATGTTAGCAGTCAAAAAACCATTGGATAAGTCTAAGAATGAAGATATGCAACTTCCATGAGATGGCTGAAATGTTACAGGATCTTGATCTTGAATCTTGCTTGAAATAATGCTTTGGACACTTGAATGGATCATTAAACCTATATCATAATGGTAGCTCCACAAAAGTGCACCATTTAGGAATAATTTGACATGATGATTGGACCTTTATTGCTACAATTAAACTCTCACATTTCTACTCTTAAATATTCTTGATGATAACCCTAGCTCTTGTAATTGAACACTTTAAAATATGGGTGAAAAATAGTGAAATAAGCTTCTATTTATGGTCGGGCTTAACCAACACACTCTAAGCATTAACCGCTTAGCTGGTTGGTTTGGGGCCTATTCTATTTGTTCCTTTAACTTTGTTTCCCTAGCACTTCCATTAACTATTTCAGCCAACATTTAACCGCCCATTTGGTGCTTCTAATTCAAACCAAAGTCAAAACCGTGCCCACACATCAAAAGTTTGGTGAATGCTCATAAAGAGTTTGATCATATAAAACTTAATGCATCAAATGAAGGACATGTTGAAATGATTTGATATATATGTATGCAAAATTTGGAAGCATAGATAGGGGATGTGAATTTTTCGGATCAAATTCCTCAAAGAAATGTCATCTCATGGAATGCCATGATTCTAGGATATACAACAAATGAGGTAGGAAATTTCAAGCAAATACAACTAGTAGTTGTAAATCTAGACTATGAAACCTTTTCCAATAGCCTCCCTACATGTCCAAAAATTGGAGCTCTAGAATAGGGTATGGACATCCATCAAATGATGGATAGAGTAATTTTGTTAGATTGTAGTTGCAACTACCTTGGTAGACATGTATGCAAAATGTGGAAGCATAGACAAGGAAAATAATCTATTGACAAAATGCCTAAAAAAAATTGTTTAATGGAATGTCATGATTGCAGGATATACCAAATGTGGAAGCATAGACAAGGAATGCAAACTATTTAACAAAATGCCTCAAAGAAACATTTTCTCGTGGAGTGCGTTGATTATATATTATTCGTAAAATCATTTTTTTAAAAGTCTTTAGGAACTTTCAAGAAAATGTATTTGGTAGGTGTAAAGATAGACTCTGCAACCTTTTCTAGCATCCTCCTATTTTGTGCCAAAATTTGAGCATTGGAATAGGGTATGTGTAGATAAATTGATTGCAAATGAAAGAAAAATATTAGCAAAAATTAAAATCAAGAACAAACACAGATAACACAAAAATTTATAGTGGTTCATCTTAAAATACTACATCCATTGTCAAAGTAGGGGAAAGTCGTTTTATTAATCTCTTTTTTACAATACATCAACACATCAACAACAATTAATCATATAATACATAATCACCTAAAAGAGCCTTCAAGAAGGAAGGTGAAAGGGCACAAGAGTTAAGGAAAATAAATTGTTGGGCTTCAAATACGTAAAAATATGGACATACATCAAAGCATTAACGATAGAAAAAATTTGTTTGATGTAGTTGCAACTGCTCTAGTAGAAATGTATGCAAAAGCTGGAACCACAAACAAGGGTCGGGAACTATTTTGAAACCATATAGGAGTTCTACAATTTTATTTTATTCTTCATTTCTCCAAAATTGTAGCAGTCTTTTGTTTGTTATTATCTATCTTAGCTTTTTTTTTTAATCACATGTAATAAAAGTATGGTTTCACTCTACAGGTGTGTCAATATCCTTATACTAAAATTGAACTTTGTTCTTCTTATTAGAAATCTTAGTGTTTTCAATAGATCATTTTATTAGTTTCCATCAACTAGTGTGTCTAATTTCCATCTTTCTTTCTTATTATCTTTAAATTTCTTTGAACAATCTTTTTGTTCATAAATTTAATTGCTAGTAGATCAACCAATTTCTTAGTTTTTTATCATTTCCCAATAAAATCCCATTTAGATTGATAGTTTAACCTAAGTAAGACATGTTAAGAAATCTAACTAGAAATAAAAATAATTTTGTAATTTAGTTCATAGAGAATTTTGTGTATTTCAGTTAACTTAAGTATACCTATTTATGATAGATTTTTAGTTGAATCTTAAGATAGATAATTCAAAAAGGATTTCCTATGCTTAAATTATGTAGATTATCTATTTACTATCTATATTTGTACTGAAATTGATATGAATATTAACCTTCATTATCTATTATTTTCTCCATCTTCAATATAATTTTTTTCTCTAAACAACATTCTCATTCATTAATGTCAAAAAAATTAGTTAATTCTACTTTGACTTTTAAATTTATCATCATTCAACAAAACTTTATTTTTGAGTAAAAATAAACATAGTCACAACATATAGACCTTATAAAAATTAGTTTAGTTTACATTTAATACACCATTGTTTGTCTTTTATTTTCACCTATAAATAAAAGTTCTACATTTTTCTACTCAAATTTACTATAGTATATGAGGATTTATAATTTTGATGTTCTTTGATACAAATTGCGGTCCTTCCTTCTTTGACTATCCCTTCCTCATACATTATCTATTATAGGATACCACACTTAAACTTGTCCATGTATTTTCCTTCATTACCCTTCCTCCTTCCATTTTCATCCACCCACATGTTGTCCCACTCTACATGTCTTACAATGAGGATCAATTTGATAATGAATCCCTATTAAATGATTATAAGTCTATCAATTGACAAAATTGTTCACCACTTGTCTCTCATCCAAAGTAGCCTACCTAACGATGTCACCTACTCCTTAACAAATATCACCATCACCCATCTTGATCCCAACTAGGGATATTACAAGGTATTTATATAAGGATAAATTTTACAAACTCATCTCTCTTTATAGTCTAGTTATCCTACATTCATCCCTCTCTTCTAGCCAAATTCTATTCTTTTTCCTACCACTCAATATTTCTTCACCTAAATTTTCATGCCTACTCCTCATCTAGATAAACACATTCCTACCATTTTTCTCTCACTCTATTCCTTCTTTTAACTATGATAATGTCCCTTTACATAACCACTTTACCTCCTACCCCTATGTGTCACCCTTTTAACCCTTCTCTTATCTTTCTTGATCCTCTCTTACCACTATTCTCACTTCCTCTCCTATCATTCCTTTAACCTCACAACCCTTGCCAAACTCTTACCAAAATATGATTTTTTTACATCTACTCTTAGTTTCCCAACCTATGCATTTAACCAAGTATCATTTATCACCTAGTTCAAGAAATGTCAATAATTAAATGATAGCTATCTATTCTCCCATCATCTTAAACCTGAAGGGATGGAACTTTAAACCTCCTTCACAACATAATATTTTGGGCTATAATAAATCACCCAAAAGAAACATAGTTCACCATGTTAAATATTGACATACATGTATGATTGGATAAGTGATCCTAAGATACATGTTAATTCCTTTATAGATTAATGTGCATTGATTATTACTTTGATGATATATTAATAGCTAGGCTTTTTGCTATTCATTAAGAAAAATAAAAATAAAAATGGCTATATTCTATGGGTTCCTTTATCTAAATGTTTTCATGGAACATATTCAAGTCAACATAAGATTGTAGGTTAGTTTCATCAACAATTTATGCATTGCAATCAAGGCATAAATGAGAAGGTGGTGGATTTTATCTTTTATTATCAATGTATTATTTCATAGATATCCTATCTTCTTCTCAAATTGAATATATTGAGAGAATATTTATTAGGAATCTTTTCCGAAAGATTCACAATCAAATTCTCTTGCATAAATATCCAACTTTTATACTACTTTGTACCACTTTGTATGATTATACATATGTGATGGATCATTATAAGGCCATCTCATCTTTGACCTCTAATGCCTCTATTTATTTAGCCTCGTTCTCTTCTCAAGAAACCAATAATTCTACAAAGAAGAACACCAATAACTTATATTTTTCTCTTTAATCCAACCCTAATAAGAAAATTAATTAAAGTAACTAAAACTTCCTTACTCCTTCTCATCGTCTAAACTTACTATCTCCCTTTATTCACAATCCAACACTAATTGGATGAATCTATTAAACCTCCAATTCCATCTTTCAAGAGCTTATTTAAAATAACCTTATCCAACTTTAACATATCCAACCCTTGAACCCTAACCTCTTCTTATTCTACAAAATTTTCTAGTTCTTTTAGTCAATGGACCTATTTTCTTTGAAACATTCCTTACTATAATCCTCTACCTTTTTTTCTTAATTGTCTCTTTAGACTTCCTTCTCACCAAATTATGTACCCCCTTACCACAATAATTTTTCTTCTTCTTCACTTTAAATATATATATTTATTTTTCTTGATTTTTTCCTTTGTATTATTTTCTAATTTCTAGTTTTACAATGAGTATTATCCTATTCTACATTTCTTTTCTATATTTAATTTCTTACATTGTCTAGCATTTTATTATCTTCTTTAGTTATTCGTTACTAATTTAGCATCATAGGTGTATATTTAAACTAGAAAATTATTCACTTTCTGATCATGGTGAAAACACATTTGTGTCAAACTATTAAATTTAGGATAACTAAAAGTATCATGTGATTTATCATCACAAAAATCACATGTGAAATTTCCTCATTTTTTCTTCTACACTCATTAGCATAATGTCCTATTTTACTATAGTTCTAACATTTTGGCCTTTCGGCCCTTCCTCTTTCTTCAATACCTCTATTATTATTGTGGTAGCCTCCCCTACCACCTTCTTAAAAGTTACCATTTTAATTCATGGAGGTTTGTATATCTTGAATTTTTCGTACCACATACTATATACTATTAAGTAGTCCTATACTTGATCTCAATTGAAGTTCCCACTAGCCATGTTCCAAATAAACATTAAATTCTCTTATAGCTAAACCCTATACTCTATTTATACCCATATCCAAAAAATGTGTCCCTATTCAATCTATGTGAACTATTGGTTCATATTCATCTTGTTCGTGAAGTAACATTAGACACTTTTTTCATGCTTTTCCCACTTTATATTTTAAAGTATCCACTTACTATCTTTCTATGGGATTTCTCAAGCTCCCCTCTTAGTGTGGTAGACCTCCTGGTGCCTTTGATGATCAAGTATTCATTCCTTAGATTTGATTCCCTATTGTAATTTTTATACCAAAATTTACTTCTTCGAGGTGGTAGAGAAGTCTCATCCTTATCACATTTTATTAGAATTTCTTACTTCAACATTATTTTTTCCAACTATAATTTTAAATTATCAATTTCACCCTTTCCTCTTAAATCATTCTCCAATATCTTTGACTAGGATTATATTCTAGTGATCAGTTCTACTACATCCGTATACAAAGAGGAAATATTTTCGTTGACTTATGTTATAATGTGAGGGGATAACCATAAAATAAACTACTCAATACATTTATTTTATGTCAATGTTTCTTATAATTTTCTAACCACACTTTTAAATTGTTGTTCATAAAATTTTACTAATCCCTCCTTAGTTTTTTTTCATCTTCCATAATCTTTATGATTATTGTTCATACATTAGGTGAATGGTAAATACTCACAAATAAGTCACTCAATTCTTTCCATATTTTTATCATGCTTAGGTCATTACTTAATATTCCATCTTAGTGCCTCATCATTGAGGGTATCCACAAAATCATATAGTTGGGTCTAGCCATCATTAATGCCAACCCCACTCCAATGGAAGTCCAAGGTAAAGATATGTTTGCTATAATCCTTGGTTTATTTACCAAAAATATGGAGCTTAGTGATATGTGCATCCATATTTGGAGGAGGTAAAGGTGTTCTTGACTTATTTTGTATGGTTAGGTTGTACCCTTTCTCTTAATCTAGTCTCTACTCTTGTATCTCTTTCTCTATTTTTATCATAGCTTCTTTGTCTATTTTTCGGTGACTTATTTTATTCTATTGCTAAATATTATCTCCTCTTCACCAATTAGAAACTACTTTACTTCCCCCCTTATTTACTTTCTTTTCTTCCCTATAGCAACCACATTAATAGTATCCCTAAAAATAAGGTCAATGTTCTCTAAGTTCATTGCTACCTTATATTATTTCGATTGTCTTACCATTTTAGTTAGATTTTTCTCTATAGTTCTAATTTAGGCTATAAACCACTTTATTTCTTTAATATTCATGTTTATGCCATGTCCATTGCGGATATACCTATCTCAATGCTAGGGTTTGCATTTTTTGCATCCCTCTTAATACACTCTCTTGATGCTTCTCACACTTTTTCTAATATTTTCCATTATCTTTCCTCTCAATCCTAGGATTGTTTCAACATTATTTCTTCCTCCTTATTTTCTATCATGATCATTAAATTATTTTCAAAAAATATCTTGATCATCTCACCAATAAATTCTTTCACTCTCTTGTTATCCAAAATTTCCATAAATATTTAATTGATTTAATTTGTCCATCCTTAACTCTCTTTTTTCAATACCCTATTTTATCAAGGTGTAGAAAAAGACACCTAATATTGCCACATCCTTCTTGTAAATACCTACTATGATCTTTATCTTAATTTATATTCTAGAAAATTATTTTTTCAAGACTTAACTTTTAGTGCACTTATAGGTTTTCATTAGTCTTCATTAGGCCACTCTTTTTATTTTTTAACTTAATAGGAATATGATTTTTTAGAAAGAAATTTATAGGGACACCATGGCTTAGTTTAAAAGCATTTTTCAAGGGCTAGTGTGTTGCATAGAACTAAATACATGAAATATCTTATTAGTATCAATCTATATCATTAATGAGAATGGTCCCTACAAGAAAATATGTTTGTGTCGAAGAAGTGTGAAAAGGGATAGAGTTTTCTTGGATAGGTATATAGGTTGTTTGGATATGGGGGCATTTTGATTAGTCACTCTTTTAATTTTTAGAAAATCATTCTTTTGAGAATAATTACTTGTATGGGGAGGCTATCAAATATAATCACATCAAAATGAATTTCCCCACTTTCTTTTGGTGGTTAAGAGCATATAAAACATATTCTTGGTTGTGATTAGTCCAAGAAAGTCACTAGGTGACACATAAAAAAATGTCACTATCTGCATATGGCATTGGCTTGGTCATTAACATATTATCTTGTGGTGGGTTTAATTGGTTGGTACAATCTATAAAATTATAATTTGCATTGAGTAGTTGGGAACTAGGTTTAAGGCTTACCACATGTTGAATTACTTTTAGGGAAGGTTGTATAAATAATCTTAGGATTTTTAAAGGGAAATATGCAAAGAGTGAGGATCAGTGAAAGGGATAACTAATATTGATGGAATAATAAATAAGATCAAGGTGAGAGAAAATTTGATACCACTAAATAATATGGACAAAAAGATGAAGGAAAGGGATCAAGGATCAAGGATATTGAATTCTATATCCACTTTTTTGTAAATAAAAATATAGATGTCTTAAAATCTATGACTCAAGAGAAATAGGTTAGGGATCATTAATGTGGAGTGCCTAATGCTAGAAGAAGAAAGAGAAAGGGAAATAACCTTGAAGAATTTCAAGGTTCAGAGGTTGGTTTTCCAACAGGCCTTAGACCTTTTGGGTATGATGGTATGAGTAAGCTTGCAAGTATGGGTTCCATAAGAAGGAAGGCATATGGGAACTAGAGTGAGGGAAATGAGTAGGGAAAATACTAAAATTCCAATATTTTGAGACTAAAGGAAAAGTGAATCCTTAAGTTAAGAATTAATAATGGTGAATACTAAATGCTGAAGGAGAGGAAGCATGTAAAAGAGTAAGTGGAGAATAATTAAGGTTCATGGATTAGTATTATATCTTAATAAGTACATGATTATATGGAGACCTAAAATTCTAGGGCTAAAGGTAAAGATGAAGTAGGGGTAAATCAATGATAGTGTATGTAGGTAATTAGAAGTCTAAAAGACTAAAATAGTCAAATTGAAATATTGGGTTTCAAGGAATGGAGTAAAAGAGCATTGGCAAGAGGAAACCTATAAACCCAAAAGAGGCTAGAAATAGACACAATTACCCCTAACACTTTATAAATTTCTATAGTTCAAGATATTTAGGCACATGAAAATTATAAAAAAATGAAAAGAACTACAACAAGAATATTTTTGAATAATAGGATCCATAGAATGATTTCTTATATTGGTTCTAGATGATGGCCAAAAAATGGCTCTATTAAGAAATAAAACACTAGAATTAGATAAACTTGAACTTACTAATTTAGGCCCTAACATCACCTAGAATGGGGCAAGACAAAGATATCAAATAGCAACTATAAGGAAAAAATATAAATCTTTCATCAAATATCAATGAGGGATTCTATAAGAAACAAAATCAAACTAAAACATAATGGCATGCAAGGTAAAGGCTCAAAAGGAAAAAAACCAAAGGAGAGGTTCCCTTATTTTATCTAAAATTGGAGATGGTGTTGCAAAGCATAAAGAAATAGAAACTTTATTAGAGAATGTTCCCAAAAATTCTACAATAAGTAAACCATCTTAGGAACCCATATATTGAGGTTTATCATAATTAAGGATTTTTAAAATTACTTCATACAAGAAAGTAATCATCATGAGTTAACAAGGCCTTGGATTAATCCATGGAGAAATTTGTGTGGAAGTGAGTTTATTTCCTCTCAATGAAATCAACTAAAATAATCATTAGAAGTATGAATTGAAACAATATTAAAGATGAATTTCATTGTAGTTTGGAAATCAACACATACCCAAAGGTTCTTAACAACTCTAATAGTTTTTGTAGGGGCATGTGTAAAAAATCAAAAGTAATTGTCAACTTTTCACTATGGTGGCAAACAAATAATTTTTTCCTCCCTTTCCACACCACTGAGTAAATGTCTTGCATCTGGAAAATACTCTATTGTCTTCATATCAAGCTAAATTCTCTAGCTTTGCATAGATCTATTGTGTATGTGGATGTGATATATCTCCTAAACAATAAGTATGCACTATTTTATGGACTTAAATCCAACTACATCTGAAGATTTTTTAATTCCCTATCTTTCATCAATCTCCTTACTATTTGATCACACCACCTACCCACTTTTACATAGATGTTTGAGAGAAGAACATAAGTCACAACATTTTTAGGATCCAAATAAAAAAGAAGCATCATTTTAAATACTCCTGAGCCTATATTCATATGTTATCTATAGGCAACAAGAAAATATATTCATCCAAATAAAAAAGCAGCATCGATGTAAATAATCTTGAGCCTATATTCATATGTGATTTGTAGGAAAAGAAAATAGATCCAAACAACCACCATAGGTTTAACTAGCATCTTAATGATAAAGTTTAGGGTGTACTCAAGATAGCCAACATGAACAAGTAGGTCAAGCATGCACACATAAAAATAAAATTTAGGTGTAATATAATAAGAGTTATCCATTTGATTGAGTATGTATAGTCCACATGCACTAAACCTGTATGGCTGCATGCACATATAACAAAAGAAAAGTTTATAATGCCAGATATGTTCCAAAGTGCTGCATTAATTCAAATATTTTGAGAGAACCCTTGCAAAATCCATTTTGTACATATCCCACCAAGATGTGAGCACATTTCTTTGAGGCATTTTGTCAAAAAAATTATGTGCCTTGCCTCTGCTTTCATATTTTCCATACATGTCTACTAGAGAATTTCCAACAATAATATCTAATAAAAATTGAATTTTTGTTAAAATTCGATGGATGTCTTTACCTTGTTCTCGAGCTCTCATATTGATACATGTGGGGATTATGCTGCCAATTTGTAAAGCCTTGTCATAAATCCATTTTGTGCATATCTCGCAATCATCGCATTTCATTACATAGTATTTTTTGAAGGCATTATGTCAAATAGTTATCGCCCCTTTGTATGCTTCCATATTTTCCATACATGTCTACCAAGGTAGTTGCAAATGCAATTTGGAAAAAAAATTGTATCCATCATTTTATGGATGTCCATAGCATGTTTGAAAGATCCAATTTTCACATAGGTAGAGAGGCTATTGAAAAAGGTTGCATAGTCTGGATTTACAACTACTAGTTGTATTTGCTTGAAAGTTACTGAATTTTCATAAAATCCATTTTCCATATATCTTGGAATCGTGGCATTCCATGAGACAATATTTCTTTGAGGCACTCGATCAAACAACTCACGCCCCTTGTTTATGCTTCCACATTTTGCATAAATTTCTATCAAGGCATTTTAGTATGCCTTCCATTCACTGTAATAAGTTATATATGATCAACTCTTAATGAGAATCCACTAAAAAATTTCTATGGTGGAACGGTTTTGAGTCTAGTTTGAATTATAGGCAGAAAATTGGTGGTTAACTACTGACTGCAAGGGTTAATGTGAGTGCTAAGGGGAAAGGAGTAAAAGGAACAAATGGAATGGGCCCACACCAACCACCTAAGTGGTCAACGCTTAGAGCGTGTTGGTTAAGCCCGACCTCTATTTATAGGTATGTATCCTTAATTTCCTAAAATTCAAATATCACATCCAAAAATATGAATATACACTTAGAGACATTAAAATCCCACAAAAAACATAATTTAAAATGTGGTTCAGAGGCCTAGGGAGGACCCATTTACCCATGGGAGAATGTTTCCTAGGTCCCTATTCCTAGAACACACATTTATCAAGGTAAAGTTTAATGTGAAAGCATTAATTATTGTCAGGATTCCCTTTCAAAAAACACAATTTATTAGACTTGTAAATAAATTATAAGGAAAATTAAAGCATAAATAAGATCAATTAATTAAGAGGGCCTAGAACATGGTGTGAAGATGTAAATAAATATAGTTTACAACACTAAATTATAGAAAAATTAAATCCATTTTAACTTGGAGGGCCAAAACAAGTGAGAAAATGTAGAGGGGTACATTTTGCATAGATACACTCTATAAGGTAAAATTTACCTACAATCTATAATACTCATGAGACCCAAATTTATGGGCCCCATGAGGATTATAGATCATGGGTAAATTTTACCTCATGTAATACAACAAGGGCCAATAGATTATACTATAAATCAATTGTTGAAACTAAATATTAAAAATATGATCCTAAAGAAACTAATAATTATGATATATTGTTGTTGAGTTAATATAGATTTGTACTATAATTTATTAAATTTAGGAAAATATAGTCTATTCATGTATTGAGTATTGTGGCAAATTTTTGAGTTAAATTTTTTAATAAAATAAATAATTTGACAATTTAAATAAGACTATAATTAAATTTTGTGAAAATGTGGTGATCACATTGTAGCTTGAACTATTAGCCTATTTGGGATTCCCAAATTTCAACTGTTAGCTAATTAGCGAATATTAGCCTCTAAAAAAATTACTAGCACTATAGTTCATCAATCCTCTGCATGTAGGTTGTAATTATTTCATCTTCAAACATTTGCATAGTTTCAAATTGTGCCTTCATATTCTGCAAATTTTCTTGTTTCACCTTGTCATCCCCTTCATAAATACTTTCAAGCTTATCCAAAACTTATTTAGTAGCCTTAAGATTATTAACTTTAACCAATTCAAAATTTGAAATACTATTGGTAATAATTATTTTCTCCTTAGCATTTACCTCATGTGTCGTGATCTCATTCCTTGTAATCAAACCATTTTTAGGTGGAATATATGTATTCTTATATGCCTTTTAAATCTCATATCCCTAGCATGCCATATATCCCTCCATATTTTTCTTCCAGAATGACTATTCTATTCCATAAAATCTAGGGTAATCAATTTCATTCCCCATCCCCGATCTACCTTGAGCAGTTAAGCTCTTCTCCAAGGAACCTTACTATAATACCAATTGTTGAAGAAAAATGAGACGGGGCTGAATTAGTTGTGGCAAATTAAACATCAAAACCCTAAACAATAGTCAAATCTACATGCATTCATCAAACCCTTATTCTACTAAAATGATTAAACATGAAATGAAGATAACAAAAACTATAATAACAACACCATACAAAAGAGAACACCAGATACACATGGAAAACCAAATGAGGGAGAAACCACAATGAGGATTAGCTCACAATATAAGTAATTACAAAATTAATATAAGGGCTCATTGATGGAATAGCAAAAAATTTCCAAAAGGGTTCAAAGCTAGGGCTCACTACCATAAAAATAAATGCAAGAAGATAGAAGAGAAATGTTACATAGAAAATATTTCATCAATGCAATAGGGAATCCACCACAAATGCTCCAACAAACCTGTAGCCTTGTAGGAAATATTTCAGGCACCTTCAGCTCACTACCTTCAAAATCCAACACCTAAAATTCACACTTCTCTACTCAAATTCACATTACACACATCACTCAAATAAATATCACATCTATCTATTTTTTTTGTTTCTTCTCATTACAACATTACACTTATGTATATAAAACTTAACCTAAAAAAAAAATCTTTAAGGTTGGAAACAATCCATTATGTTTATAAATTCAAATTAGATCAGTACCTAAACATTCCCGTGATGGATAAGAATGTAGGAAACCTATTGTGCTTATGGCACACAAGCCCCTTTCAGAATGGGGACCCTCTCTTCCATGTTTTTCTTGTCGAGTCCCTTTTTGCTTTGCCTTTTGTCCATTTTTGAACCCTAAAGGTCAGTTCACCCTCTAAAGTCACATTTTAAGTCTGACCAAACTCGGCCCCCATTGAAAATGTTAAATCTTTAGCCTTTTCGGGTTTTCCTTTTTGGGTTTCCCCTCTCGGGTTTCCCTTCTAGGAATTTTGTTCTAGATTGGCCGTTACAGACAACCGCAACCAGATGTCTTCCTGACCTGCCAGATTTAGCCTACCGGGTTTCCCTTCCAAAAATTCTGGCCTTGGAATTATGTTTTCAAGCGGTAGTGGCCAAACATCTTCCTAACCTCCGGACCCCGGTCCTCCCACCGCCACCGCAAATTTGAACTCACCAAACTCTCTAGCCGCTGTACAAAACATTAAATTGCAGTTTTTTATATAAAAAAGGATTTTCGCCCTATCATTTTCATGGGACCGAAGTGATACAAAATTTTGGAGAGCTTCCCAACATCCAACATTCTCCACCTCCACACTCGAGCTCTCATTCTATCATTTTCACGCATTCAATTGCATCATTTTTTAGATTTCAAGGTACATCCACCATTCGTGTGCCTCATCCTCCTTTTTCATGAAATTTTGGGTTAAAATCTTGTAGATGAGTACCCCCACTAAAAAACCCACCTTTTGGAATCCATGAAAACCACATAAAATCATTGGAATTCAACGTCGGAGCTTAACCCTGCCACCGCTATTCTTTGAAATAGTCATTGGCGTCTCTTGGGCCTGGACTTTCCTACGGCCGTCCACACAAAACGCAAAACTTAAACTTCAAAATTGACAATAGCCAAGCTCGCCTCAGATCCCGGCCTCTGGATTTTTGTTCGCGGGTTTTCATTGTGCCCCTTCGATTTAAAACAGCCTCCCTCAAGCGTCTTTCTGACCCTTAGATCCCAGACTCATGAGGCCTATTTCAAACTTGTAAAAAAAATGAAAATCAGTCAAGAAACAAACTCTCCTAGGGATCCGACCCTTAGTTTTTTGTTTCCAGAATTCCCTGTTAACTTCGTCAGTGTGAATGGCCTGCCTTGAGCATCATTCCGGACCTCGGACCCCGAGCGCATAAATTTCATTTAATTTCATAGAAAAAACCAAAGTCCAAACTCAATCCGGACTCTGGACTCCAGAATTCTGTCTTCGAGATTCCGTTCTAGCGTCGCCGTTCCAAATGGCGAATTCGGGACGTCTTTCCGACTCCTGGAGCCCAACTCTGCATTTTTCGTTTCAAAATAGTCGGAATCAACTAGGGCCCAAAATCTATCCGGACCCCGACCTCTGAAATTCTGCCTCTAGGATTTCGTTTCGCTCTTGCTGTTCTGAATGGCTGAACCTAACCGACTTTCTGAGCTTTGGGTCCCGATCCATTGTTCACCGCTGGGCTTTCCCAATTCCTGAAATTGTCACCAGGGATTATCTTCCAAAATTCCACTGCTGGATTGCCTCCTACATCTCACTGTTCTGAACGACTAACCTGAAATTGCTTCCCCATAATGGCAATCTAAGCTCCAAAATCTTACTCCTAGAGTTTCATCTTCCCTAGGCTGTTTTTGGCGGCCTTGCTGCAGCTGATACCCGAACGCCTAAATGAGAGCTCAGATGACCTCCAAATCCAAAATGGACTTTGACCAAGTTGCTAAAATTAGGTCTTCTTTCACGCCAACCATCAATTGAACAAATCCAACATTGGGAAGTACGTTTGGGAGTCTCATGCCCCATTTTCCCTTCCAAATGACATTCTACCAACGGAACTCCGACCCTAGAAGCTCAGTCACCTACTTTTCTTTCTAATGATGTTTTATCAAATGATGGATGTTTATTAGATATGAATGAAGATTATGGATCTAACCTTGATGTGGAGGGACCTATCCAAGGCTTCTTTCCCATAATAATGTTGCTAATCCATGTCTTTTGTGTAGGATTTATGAAATCCTACGTAGGAACTTCTAGTGCCTCCAACGAAAAGGGGAAAGGAATAGCCAAGGCATTGTGGGGCAAGGAGGACAAGGATCAAATGAAATACAAGTTTCAAGGGGTGCCCTTACAATCCTGAATCACTACTCTCTGGAGAGATGTCACAGATACCAATATCAATCAGGTCGATATTGATGAGTTCACATAGAGATTCAAGGTGAATCCCAAAATAGAAAATGCAAGATTGATAAGAAGCAGCAGACTTGCCAAAGCTGCAGGCTTCCTGCCAGCCTTGGTGGCCCCAGAATTGGTAATGGCATGTGTAGAGGCATATCAGCCTGAGACCAGAACTATAGTGGACCGAGATGGGAAAATCCTTGTTGTTATGTCCCTGCCTAGTATAATAGCAACTTTCCATATCACTGCATTTAATAGCATGTAGACCCCCACCATAGAAGAATGGAAGGATTTATGGGAGCAGGATCTGTTGAAATGAAAGAAATTAATCAATCAATACTGGTTGACGGACAAGCGGGGTAGTGTCAGCAAGCTCCCTCATGAGATTTTTCGCAGTGATTTCTTCGAGGATTACCATGACCTCGTGACCTGATGCAGAGTTAGGAGGATTCAACAACATATCTCACAATCCTTCAAAATTAACCCAAATCAATCTTTGTATAACACATTCTATTATTCATTCTATGTCACATTGGAAACATAACCATGGTAGCCCAAAAGAAAACTATTTCATTTTTCCCAAAACTGCAAACCCTAGAAAGGGTTCAAACCTGCCCTCACTAAAATGATCATAACTTATTCAAATCTTAATGAAATTTTATGAGGCTTGAAGCAAATGAAGTAGATTCATATAGGAACAACATAAACATGATTCTAGACCCAAAATATATAATTTAAAATCTGTACTATCACATTCTTTCATACTGTAAATTCTGCACAATATTGTTAAAATAGGCAGTCTCACCAAAATAATCATATCTTCCACAAAACTAAATAAAATGGAATGAGACAAAAATATTTGGAAACTAGAAAAAAATATATTTCCATCCATATATGATAATCCATTATTTGAGTGCATACCAGGCCGTACAAATCACAACTTCAACCTGGAAACAATGTAAAATCAGAAAATGCACACAAACTTGAGGTTGTCATTCATCAAACTTCACAAATAATGTCTCCAACCTCTCCAATTCGAGTTTTGGAGGGTGTACTTATACATTTACAACCAAAACCAACTATTTTCAACCACCTTTTAGTTAGTTTGTTGACAAAACACATTAATGACACTTTTGACAAGTTGCTTGACAACTTTCTTGAGCAACTTTTACATTTTTTTACAAAATGGAACAACTTTAAACATTATTTGACAAATGACTTCAAACATGACTTCCTAAGACTCAAAAACCTATAAAATGGTTTTATAAACCTTATTATAAGACCCAATACATAAAATAGAGCAACTATTTACAAATGGCCTCATGGAGTCAAGAAATCAAACAAGTGCTCCTGCACCAAACTCCCGAGGGCAAAAGAATTCAAGCCCGTTTGAATTGCATTCTTCTTGATCTTCCAATTCCTTTGCACTTTTTCCTTTGTATTTTCAACCTGAAAATTATTCTTTTTCCAAAGCATTAGTAACATAATGAAATGAAACAAACTTTCTACCATAATACCTCCATCATTCATCAATCCTTTGCAAACCTCTATGACAAATTCATTCATGATCATTCCCTTAATCAACTCAACATATTCAAGTCCCCAAATTAGGTTTCTTATCTCAATGATACATTCACCTTCTTTCCTTGGAATGTCTGCAACAACTTTAAATTCTTCATCTTCATGCTTTGGAACATCTTTGTCTTCATCTAGGAATTCTTCATGTGCATCTTCATATGCTTCTTCTTCCTCTTTCATCTTCTCATTTCTTCTTCTTTTCACAATCTTCTTTATAGGCCAAACCATCTTCCTTTTCAATTTCAAATTCCAAATTGTCTCTTGTTTCATCATTTTTTCTATCCTCTTCATAGATTCTTGGAACTCTTTATCCAACCTCTTCATTTCTTGGTTCAACTCAGTAATTTCCCTATTCATCTTTGCTTGTCTTTTTCTCTTCTTTCTCTCCTCCTCTACCCGCAAATGCCTTCTCAAGTTCTCCATATTTTCTAGATGGTCTCAGCAAGTATCTCCTTTCTCACAACTCAATTTTCTCTCTGCCTTCTCAATGGCAGCAATCAGGTTCTCACATAACCTGCAACGAACCAAAACACAACTACAAAACCACAATACCAAAACCAATTTCTTTCTCAGCCCAGACCTTTTGCTGAGCTCTGGTACCAATCTGATGCAAAGTTAGGAGGATTCAACAACATATCTCACAATCCTTCAAAATTAATCCAAATCAGTCTTTGTATAACACATTCTATTATTCATTCTATGTCACATTGAAAACATAACCATGGTAGCCCACAAGAAAACTATTTCATTTTTCCCAAAACTGCAAACCCTAGATAGGGTTCAAACCTGCCCTCACTAAAATGATCATAACTTATTCAAATCTTAATGAAATTTGATGAGACTTGAATCAAATGAAAGTAGATTCATATAGGAACAACATAAAATTGGTTTCAGACTCAAAATATATACTTTACAATCCGTACCATCACATTCTTTCAGACTGTAAATTCTGCACAATATTGTTAAAATAGGCAGTCTCACCAAAATAATCATATCTTCCACAAAACTGAATAAAATGGAATGAGACAAAAATATTTGGAAACTAGAAACAAATATATTTCCATCCATATATGATAATCCATTATTTGAGTGCATACCAGGCCGTACAAATCATAACTTCAACCTGGAAACAATGTAAAATCAGAAAATGCACACAAACTTGAGGTTGCCATTCATCAAACTTCACAAATAATGTCTCCAACCTCTCCAATTCGAGCTTTGGAGGGTGTACTTATACATTTACAACCAAAATCAACTACTTTCAACCACCTTTTAGTTATTTTGTTGACAAAACACCTTAATGACACTTTTGACAAGTTGCTTGACAACTTTCTTGAGCAACTTTTACATTTTTTTACAAAATGGAACAACTTTAAACATTATTTGACAAATGACTTCAAACATGACTTCCTAAGACTAAAAAACCTATAAAATGGTTTTATAAACCTTATTATAAGACCCAATACATAAAATAGAGTAACTATTTACAAATGGCCTCATGGAGTCAAGAAATCAAACAAGTGCTCCTGCACCATGACCTTACTAAGCCGAGTAATGGGTCTCCCTGTTGCGGCCTTCTTCCAGGAGTGGATTTTTTACTTTGTAGAAAAAATCCTCCGCAGTGATGGCACTACCTTTTATTGGGGTGAGATAATCAGTGATTGCTTCCTTGAACAGTTTACAAATGTGAAGAAGACCTCCAAGTTCTTCATGAAATCCTACTTGGTGTACTCCCTCACCGATTAGCGGCACTATCATGGATTAACTATAATACCCAATGAGGCATTAGGAGAAGAGCTCAAACCTTATGATAAGTACTCTCAACTGCAATACTGAAACATCAAGAGGGATTATTTTAGGGTGAATGACACATTCATCACCTACATCATTCGGTCTCTAGGAGGTGACTTTCAGAGAATATTTTTCCACAGTGCTAGGGTCCTCCTCAGGCAATACGCCTTCCTATATATATAATTTCCAAATTCCACTTACATCCATGCCAAGGGATTCACGGAAACACCGAGCAAGTTGCCCTGATACCCCAATGACCGGATTATACTATTGGAACTGACTTGGTAGTTATGACACATTCATAATATCCTTAGCAAAAAACATCTGGCGGGTACACCTTACCCCATTGGGCTCGGCCAAGGAATGAACAAGATTCATACCTCCTAGTGTGTGGGATACTCAGAAAGGGAGTTAGTCGAATACCACTTCAGGCACTATACAACTCGGCCCCGAATTGACCCGTATGGTCATATCAGAAAGACACTAGGACGTGAGTATGCCCACCTCCACAATGTGGAGGATTTCTAGGCTAATTGTAGAGATGATCTTGAAGTGTGGCTGCGGCACTACATGCACATGACTACCCTTTACGTGTAGAGAATAAACTTGTGATCGGTTCCTGATCAACTTGAGGAAGATGAGGGCACGGTGATCGATCTGGGATATGATGCCATTGCCAATTTTCCACTGCCTATGATTGATTGGGATAATCGAGAAGTTGACAACCTTGACATACTCACCAAACCCGTCGAGGTTCAAACAAAGGCATGGATCGACCAACAGGTAGCCCGATTGAAGAAACAAGGAGTTGCCTTAATGTTTAAGGGACTCGAAAGTGAACTGAGTGGCTCTGATGGTGGGGTGGCTAGTGCTACAACTTAGGAAACATCAAAAACTTCACCATCAGTCAAAACCAAAAAGAGAAAAGAAACTAGTGAGTAGTTGCCCAAACCAAAGGTTTATGCCCGAAAGGCATCAGAGGGCAAGCCACCAAAGAAACAAAGAAAACCAACCAGAGGTATAGAGACGTCTATGGAACCCAAAGGTCTGCTCCATGGGATTAGGGGAGAAGAGTCTGACCCACCGAGGTCTCCATCTACTACAATTACTGTTGTTGTTGCCACCGCCCCGCATACTTCACTTATAGTTTCCACTTCCTCCCCGCCTATGGTGGACATCTCTATCCACCTTGCTTCCACCTCTCCAATCATGCAGGTCATACCGATGGATTCATCCTCTGCCACAACCTTGCCAGTCTCTTCTTCCTCTATGTCTCCTTCCCTTCCCTCCATTTTTGATGCCACGATCCCTGTCCTCAGCCTCGTGGAATCCTTTACAAAATACATGCAAAACGTGCCATCCAAGCTTTCAGGGATTCTTAGTATTCCAATGGTACAATTTGTAATAGCTCAGGCTATGGAAAAAACTCTATCTCTACCTCCCCCTACCAAACCACCAAGAATGGAGGCGACAATGCGGATATAAAACAATCTTGAGCGACGACAGTTGGAGGCTACGAAGAGGCTAGAAGATGAAAAATTTGAATACCATTAGCACCCTTTGTTCGAACGTTGGGAGATCGATGAGGTGGCCTATGAATCTTCTAGTGAGGACAACAAGGAGCTTGATATTGAGTTATTCAAGGAAACCCATGATCCCGAGCTTGAGGCAGATTGGAGCAAGCAGCTTAAGGAGATTGAAGATAAGGAAGCTGAAGATGAGCTTGCGGTGGATGAAGAAGTTACTGTTCTGGAGACTGAAGGCAACAGGTCTATAACTGAAAGGCATGGCCAAACCTTAGAACATGATGAGAAAGAATCCCTCCATGAAAATGAACAAGAAGATAAGCTCGAGGATCATGAACACAACCAAAATGAAGAAGGAAAGTGTGTTGAAAGGGAGGATCCCCCCAATGAGAAATTGTGCACCAAGTCTCCCACTAAGTGTATAATGCTCGAACAAGACTTCGATGAGGAGGAGGATGTAGGAATTGAGAAGGGGGCCCTTGTCGTCAGAGCTACTGAACTCAAGACTGAGGACAACAAGAACCAAGGTGAGTCACCCAAGGAAGAGACCCAAGTACCCAATTGGCAGGAGAGGTAGTTGAAGCAAAAGACTTCCATCCTAAAGGATCCTAAGGCAAGGTTGGAAGCCATACTGGCCAGAGCATAGATAAGTACCAAGAAAGAGAAAAGGCCAAAGATCATATCGAAGGTAACTATGGATGCCTCTAGATCTAGGGAAGTACAAATAGCAACGTCGATGGTTGGAGAACAAGGAATAACTTATAACATCTCCACCATTGACTTGGGAGTGGCCACAAGGGAGAGAAAGGCTGACCACCTCTAGGAATCGGTCACCACAATGGTACATCTTATCCAACAAGATAATGTTTTGAAGGAGGAACTCAAAGAATAGGTGGCCATTCTAATGGCTTATATTCAGTAGTGTTCATCCCCGAATGATTAGCCCACTATGTCATCAGCCCCGCCTCAGTTGTTATCTCAAGAGTAGATCAACAAATTAGAAAAGAGAAGGAACTTGGATAAGACTACTAAAAATTGGTTTCGGCAGGTCTTAGATGTAGGAAACATAGGTATCGACTTGGTTGTTTGGACAGAAAATAGGTTCTTGGAAGTGCAAAGGACTCTTGAGGGTACAAAGCAAGTCTACGAGGGGTTCCCAAGGAAGTATCAAGCACCCTACCCAAAAATTGAGGCCATACTCACATTGCCAAGCAAGGTTTGGGAGAAGGACCTTGCCATCAAGGATGATGACCACTGGTTAGTGGATGTATGGAAGCAGAACTTTGACCATCAAGAGGGGAAGCTAGAGCAGATTCTGGAATGGGTAGTTTTGGATATCGAATGTGCTAAGGAGGCTAGAGAGGATTACACTCGGTACCTCAAGCTAATGACGGGATACGAGCTGCCCACTGGTGAAATTAATCCAGAGAGCGTAAAGACACATTTCTTAAAGAGAATGGAGGATGGGATGTTGGCTGAAATCACCATGGATTTCATGAGTTTTTCTGCCTTATATGATGATGACTGGAAGAAGTTCATTAACAACTCCCAGGAATGGAGCTACTAGATTTTACAGTCTGACATCATGGAATTGGACAAGTTCCAACCACTAATCTTGACTTTCATGGAGTATGCAGCTTTGAAGAAGGGTGAAGGCAACCCTATCATTGATGAAGAATTCCTCAAAGAGTAGCTACAGCAAAGAGAAAATAGCTAAAGGATGAAATTGCTACAGTGTGGTCACTAGATGACAAAATAAGGAAAAGAAAAAAGTTGTTTTGAAAATGTAATATATTTGGGGGGTAGGTGAAACCTTAGTGTAAAGTGAATCCTAGCCACACAATGGAATCAAATGTTGGCCACTTATTTTTCTTTTTGAAAACTATAGATAGCACTCTCCTCCTCTCATTTGAGGAGAGTTGAGTTGTTGTAAAGGCATGCTGTAGAAATTATTATAGAAAATACAGTCATTTCCTAGTGTATTATTGGGTTTCTCCACATTTTTCATGATTCCTCTCCCCTTAATTAAAAATTTACTTCAAGTTACTTTGTTGTTTCAATTTCCTTTAGTTAGCTTTAGTGGACTTAGTATTTTGTCTTTGGTTTTAAAGCTTTCTATTGTGTGTATTATCTCCTTGTCGATACTTTTGGTCATTTGCTATTAGTAAATGACTGTGTAAAGTTATCCTGGACTATAATTTCATAGCTACTCTTCAAAATTTGTCTTTGTTCACATTTACATGGAAAATGAATCATGAATATTTGCAGTCCTTAGAAGATAGCATAGATTTCATGACATTGTGAGAATTCAGATTAAGTGAAATCCTTTTTAAGGAAACTGTCCATAGCAGGAACCTCCATGATCATTGTTCAGCAGTAGTTCCAGGTCCAGGAACCACCCTTCTTCCTTGCCCTTTTTCCTTTTTTTTAGTAACAATCTGTGCTAAGGCTCATTGCACATTGTAAAGCCAGATCTAAGGAAGCAATGGAGTCCAAGACTGTTGTTTGAGCCTGCAACAAAAGTGCAGTAATTTCATATCCGAAGAACTCCATTCATTGACCCAATTCTACAAGAACTTTAAATCACATAAGACCACCTTGTGATTCTAGAAAATCACATAAATTAACTGATATATTCCAAGCACTGTCAAGACCTGACATCCGAGAGACCTTGGGATAGTGTTTTGCAATTTGATTATGAAAGATTATCTTTCAAGAGAGGTGATGCACCTACGCATTGCCTGTGTTGTGAAGTGCATAAAACACCATCAATAGAACTGGTGCTAATAGGAGGGCTGACAGGTAAAGTTGGATCGAATTGGGTTATTATCCCCTAAGAGATTCCATCTAGTCTTGAGATCTACACCAAACAACGGAGAGTTTCAAGAATTATAGCCCCCTGTTCAAGCTAAAAGAGCTAATAGTAGGGAACCATCTATCACCGATTTGCCAAATCAGCCCACTACTCTTTCACCTCCATCTTCTTCACTATCATTGGCACTACCACCTTCCATTCATATAACCCATACAACCTTCTAGGTTGCCACTCCATCTGGGCTGAACACTGCCTTTCAGCCAAGTGCAGTCACCAGCCTTGCGGCTAGCTCATCAGTTGTCACTACCCCATCATAGTTATAGACCAATTTGGTGCAACCACCTCCACCACCCTTTCCAATGGCATGGCTGGGTAATAACCCATCTCTCACCTTCAACCTCTACCATGACATGCCAAAGAATCCCGAGAATTTTTGCATGAAGTTCAACTCCTAGGATCCATAGAGTAGAGTCGAGGAGCATGTCAAGATCTTCAAAATTGCCTTGAAGATGATGCAGATCATATATGAAGATGTGGCCTGGAGGCTCTTTCCCTACTCCTTGGGGGAAGAGGCCTTCTATTGATATGTAAATTTTTTGGTCAGAACCATCAAAACATGGGATCTTCTAAGGAATGCATTTCTATAGAAGTTCAAGACCTCGGTCACCCCCATAGATTCATATCCACACTTCATCTTGGTTCAAAGGGAATTCAATGAACCGATCAGCTTGCTCAATGACCGCTTCCATAGAGCATACACTTGGCTACAAGCGTCGTACATTTTCAACGATGTTGTCATCCTACCTATTTACTATGCAACACTGGACAACCTCACTTCTGCCCTGGTGAAAAGAATAAGACTACCACCTGCTAGGTTGGTTGATGCATATGCTGAAGCCATTATCGCTAGCAAAGATTTGGGGTAGAAAATTTTGGGTCCGCTACCTTCTCTTGGGAAAACCACACATCTAGCGCAGATACAGGGGCTCATGCAAACCTTGCAACATCAAACACCCTTGTTGAATCAAGTACCACAGCTACCTCTTGTTCTGCACCCAAGGCAGCTAGTGAATCAAGCATATCCAATATCTCACTACCTATTGCCCTAGTAGCAATAGTTGCATCCTCAACAATCCCAGTTGCCCGCATACCTTCAGGCATCATATTTCCCACCCACTCATCAGAATCGGCTAGTGGAACAACCCATGTTCCTTTAGAACGTCGAGCCACAACCAAACAACACCGAAAATGACAGCTCATAGAAATAATCAAGAAAATGTTGACTAAAATGAGACATGTAAGGAATCAGAACAACTAGCTGTAGGCATCGCAAAGGAGCATCCAAGCTAACCTTAATAAGTAAAATTGAGATCATCATGAAAATCGAGACAATCAGAATGCTAGCACTCCGTCAAGACAGAATTACGACAAAAATCAGAATTCGAGTTAGAGCTTTGACAGAAGGCCCTTCCAAAGGCCAAACCGAACATGGAATACATGCCCCAACAATGGTAGCATTCCCATGCCTCTTGATCAGCCCAACAATAATGAAAACCCTGCAAGAAGAGTTTACTTGGCAGAGGCTGCTTTATCTATTTTGTGCCGCATTCACAAAATGAGTCTTCATTCTAAATTGGATTGTCCAAAATTCCAAACCACCACTGATATTTTTTAGGTAGAAGTCCAAAATGCAGTGGACAATTCAAGCTACAAAGATATTGTCCCATCCAACCCAGACAACTCTTCAGTGTTGGTGCTGAACTAGGCTCCTTTCCCAAGGGCGAAATGCATCACACCAGAATTGGAGGTTGCTGATTCAAAAGGCAACGACAAAATGGAAGAGGTAAGTTCTGAAAGTCCTTTAGCTCAATTGTTTGATCCAATAGATAATGGTCCTAGGGATGACAAAGAAGAACTTAGGGAAGATTAATTCTATATATTTCACCAACGGACTACCCCTTACAACCTCAAAAATAGACAAGTTGGAGGTCATGTCGGAGGTCCTTTTATGACCTCCACCCTGCCAGATAATTTCAACACCCCTCCCAATCTGAATGCAAATAATAACCCAAGTTTTCCCCATACACCCACATGGTACCTCAAAAGAAATAAACAACAAAGCAAGAACCAAAGCCAGGTCACCACCTCCTCCCAAAATGTGTCTTGTGATCAATAAATTAGTAGATGGGGGAGTATATTGCTGAAGAATTTAAAAAGGTGAAGTTGAGCATGTCAGAATTTGAACTTCAAAAGGTGCTTACCATCAGGAATGCCTTTTTCCAAAATGATAAATGGGACTTCACCACAGGGGTCAACTAAGGAAACTTCGGTAAAGAAGGTCTCCTTTTACGATCGATGGAGTGAGCCAGTTGTTAGGCAGATCTTCAATAGTAAGGCTGACTCACCAACAGGTCAACAAACGAATAAACAACCTGATAGGGTAGCTAGTCAGGTACAAACCCAAAGCAAAGGCAAAAAGAAGGACAAGGGCCAAGTCGCCCAGTTGGATATTTCTGGAGGGTTGTTTCAAGGGAAATTCAAAACTCCTCCCTTTCTGACCACTATCTGCGTGTTCGAAAAGAACCTCCACAATTGACTACTTGATTCAGAAACCTCAACCAATGTTATGCCCCTGAGCATGTGCAAGGCACTCAGAATAACGCCAACTCCCTCTTGGCAAAAAGTGACATAGCTTGACAAAACTAAAATCAGTATAGTAGGGGAGATTAATAGAATACCTATGCAGGTTGCTGCCAATCCCTAGATCCAACAGACTATAGAAATTTAGGTGGTCGATATCTTGGATATATATGGTATAATCCTAGGAAGGGATTTCATGAGGGCATTGAACAAATATGCCGCACTGATTACTTGCATATGTGGTTGCCCTGGAAAGGAATGCTGAATTAGATCAGGATCGATTGGGAGCCACAAATGAGATTGATGATCATCGAGTACAACAACATGAACAAGGTGGCTTATGCCGAAATAGTTTTGGGAAATTATTCTCCAATATTGTATCAGAACAAGCAAGAATTCCTTGAAGAAGAAGGAATAAGCGAGGTCTTCCTCGTACTATGTAGTTTGCCTACTAATTTAGCCAATTCCTCTTAGAGCACCGAAGTTTTGATAGAATATGATGATGAATAGTCCGAAGACGGCAATAGTCTTGGACTTCTCGATGGTTTCCATAATTTCATGGAAAAGTGCATTCAGGATCAGCTTACTTTGGGAACCTGAATGAAATATCAAGAACTCTTTCTTCCTAACTTGTGCAGGGTACACAATAT
The DNA here is from genome assembly GCA_007115665.2 of Sequoiadendron giganteum. Classification (NCBI taxonomy): domain Eukaryota; kingdom Viridiplantae; phylum Streptophyta; class Pinopsida; order Cupressales; family Cupressaceae; genus Sequoiadendron; species Sequoiadendron giganteum. The sequence goes on from CM021110.1 coordinate 327,638,834, forward strand.
TGCTTACTCAGAGTTTGAATGTTGCTTGTGTCAAACAACAATTGATCACATTAAAAAACAGGCTACTCCAAAAGATAAAATAGGATCTGCACTACATGAACAAACACGTTCCCTCCTTGTACCTTCAAAGGCAATTACTGAAATGAAGCCCCCACCAAAGGTGGAAGTCCAAGCTACCTGTTCTACATCTAAGGATTCTCCTAGATTGTGGACGTTGCACTTTGATGGATCTAAATCCAAGCATCGAGCCGGGGTAGGTTTCGAATTGATTAGTCCCAAAGGTAAATTGTACTTTTTTGGCCATAGGCTTCAATTTTATTGTACCAATAATGTATTAGAGTATGAGGCCTACATCTTGGGCCTCTTAATGGTATTAAGAAAGGGTGTCAAGATGCTCCAAGTGTATGGAGATTTAGAGTTAGTTGTAAAACAATTCGGGAATTTTTATTCCTTCTATGATTGAAGACTCACTAACTATTGGCACTGCGTATGGGATCTGCTGGAAGGGCTAGATGCATTCAACATTCAATTGATCCTATGCACATAGAATCATACTGCCAATGCCCTGGTGCAGGTAGCGAGCACATTACAACCATTGTACCTATCAGGCCTCAAAAGATTCACAGTGGAACTCACTTCCGTTCCATCAGTGCCGGATAATGTAGCTAATTTCTAGGTATTCAATGATGGCAAACATATCCTAGATTTCATCACTAGTTTGGATGTGTTTGCTACATAGATAATCAACGAGGTCGAACCCCAAGAGGCAGACCTAGATATTGATGGGATTATCAACCTAAAGACCAAAACCATCCCTAGGGGAGTGGTTCAATTAGAGCGAATCTTTGACTTTGATCAGATCAGAGATCAAGATCAGCAAGCTAAGAAGGATACCATTAGTGGCCAATGTGACACTTACAATCTAGGGATGACTAGAAATGCCAAGAATGTGTTCATAGGTAAGGTGTGTGCCCATGAAGAAAGAAAGGGGATTATTGAATCTCTACAAATGTATCATGACATCATTTCCTGGAGCTATGATGATCTAAAGACATATGACATGTTGACTATCATGCACACCATCCCTCTTAGACAAGATGCAAAGCCATTCCTGTAGGGGCAACAACCTATCAATGCTTTATTGAAACCAATCATATATAAGGAAGTACAAAAATTGTTGTCAGCTAGGATCATCTTTCCGGTTAGACACTCCACATGGGTGGCAAATTTGGTTCCTGTTAGAAAGAAAAATGGGGAAATCAGATTGTGCGTTGACTTCTGCAACCTTAATCGAGCCTCGGAGAAGGACAACTATCCTATACCCTCATTAGATGAGGTGCTACAGATAGTAAATGGCTCTCAGATGATGTCCATCCTGGATGGATATTCAGGGTACAATCAGGTCATGGTATAGTACAAAGACCAACACAAGATAGGATTCACCACCAAATGGGGAACCTTTTCTTATAGACGAATGTCATTCGGATTGATCAATGTTGGCGCCACGTTCCAACGTGCCATGGGATTTTCCTTCAAAGACCTGATCGGCAAGTGCATCATCATCTATATGGATTATTTAATAATATTTTTAAAATAGTGGGATAGTCATGTCATAGACTTATGCAAGCTCTTTGAAAGGTGTCACGCATTCAAGGTTTCCCTTAACCCGAAGAAGTGCATCTTTGGGATCACTGAGGGGAAGCTCCTTGGACATGTCCTATCAAAATGGGGAATTTCAATCGACCCTGAATGTGTCCAGTCTATCATGAAAATCCAACTGCCAGGCAGCAAAAAGGAATTGAAATCTTTTTTTGGAAAGATCAACTTTATCCGCAAGTTCATTACAAGATTCATGAAAATAGTCAAACCTCTCAATTCCATGCTAAAACAAGATGCCAAGGTCGGGTGGACCCCAGAATCAAAGCAAGATTTTGGGGAAATAAAGAAGGCAATTGTTGATGCCATTGTGCTGGTCAACCCCAATTACCTGAAGCCCTTCTACATTAACTGCTTTGCTTTAGATCATCCCTATGCCAGAATCTTGACACAAAATGATGACGAGGGGAGAAAAAATCTGATCACATTCATGAGTGCCCCCTGAAGGATGCAAAACTATGTTATCATAACATTGAAAAATAGGCTTATGCCCTTGTTAAAGGATTCAAGAATTTTGGGCATTATATCTTGCGTAACAAGGTGTTTTCTATAGTTCTGAACCCCGCAGTGAAAATGTTACTTATGTAGAATGAGATAGGGGAGTGAGGGAAAAGTGGATTGCATTACTGCAGGAGTATGACATGGAAATCTAGTCGATGAAGCTAGTAAGAGGATAGGCACTCACCCAAAAAATGACAGATGTAGTTATTGATGCTGGACCTAAACTCACGATACAATAGTACCAGCTAGAGGATGTCTCCCCAAGGGAGTGGTACGATGACATAGTGTACTACTTGTTGAATCATAAATGTCCACCTCATTTGTAGGGAGTCCAAAGGTGAGCCCTTAGGCTAAAAATCAACAGCTATATGTTACAAGGTGACATATTGTACAAGAAAAATCATGAAGGTATCTATTTGAGATGCCTAGGTATGGAGGAAGTTGATCGTGTTCTTAAGGAATTCCATGACAAGTTCGGGACCGGTCATAGTTCTAGTCTATCAATTGCACACCAAATATTGAGAGATGGGTACTATTGGCCCACCATTTTTAAGGATGCTCACGGTCATGTCTGCACCTGCCACATATGCCAAACTACCACCGCCCGGGAAAGGAATGTTGTTGTCTCGTTGCAACCTGTTCTAGAGGTAAGACCTTTTGCACAATGGGGTCTCGACTTCATTGGTCCGATAAGCCCTCCAATGTCTACTAGACACAGGTACATTCTAATCGCTTTTGATTACTACACTAGATGGACATAAGCAATAACTTGAAGGCAATGTACAACTGAAGTAGTAACTATTTTCTTAGAAAGTTTAATTTTAAATCACATTGTCTGCCCATATGCTCTAGTATGCAATAACGGCCCTATGTTTTCTTCATTAAAATTCATGAGTTGGGCCTTTGACTATGGTATCGCCCTCAAATTTTCATCTAATTATTACCCTCAAGGCAATGGCCTTGTTGAGTCCACTAACAAGAACTTGATCACGATTATCAAGAAGCTGCTAGATAGGAACCCAAAAGATTGGCATACCTAACTCCGTTTCACCTTGTGGGAAGATCGCACCCATCATAAGGATGCCCTCGGTGATTCCCCATATCATCTCACCTATGGCTTAGAGCTCGTCTTTCCCATACAATTGAAAATACCTACCCTCCAGTTTGTCAACAATTTTTATGAAGGAGGAGACCATAGAGAAGCTCGCCTCACCGAGTTATTGCACCTTGAAGAAGTACGAGACCATGCAGTAGAAAGTTTTTCCAAACATCAGGGCATACTAAAAAGGTGGTTCGACTGTCGAGCCAAGGCTAAGGCCTTTCGTATTTCTGATCTAGTTCTTTACTAAGGCAAGGCCCATGAAAAGAAAGGGGGACACAAAAAATTCGACAAGCTTTGGCTTGGCCCTTTCAGATTGCTGAAATCTTGGGAGACAATACTTTCCCCCTAAAGACTTTGACTGGTGAAGATGTCCCATTTCCTATCAATGAGAAGCGCCTTAAGCATTACTTTCAGGACTGAGCTCTTTTAGGGTTGTCTATGTAAATACCTATACATAGGTTAGAATAGGTTTCCTGCTTTGTCCTTCAGTTTTGCTCATTGTCCCAGCTATTTTGTCTCAACCTTGGAAGAGCCTCCTCATTCTATTGTGGTGGTCGTGCTTTGATCGATAAATGGTTGGCCTCGCTGCTCACTCTTGTGTTGTTCTCAATATAAGGATTCATTCCCTATTGCTAACCTTTGAAAGCCCCTAAGCATCGGTTTTCAAGTTTTGAACTCTGAACAAACCTAGGACGCCTATCTGCTTGAATCCATTGCATTTATCATGGAACACACATAAATACATTTTAATATTTCCAAATAATGGTATGGTGATTACTGGGAAGAAGGGATAAGTTAAAAATCCAAAGTCTGCTCCAGTGACCATTGCGATTCCCAAGCCCATTGTGAGCTTCATTGCTAACACAGTTGAATAGAAAGAAAAGAGGAAAGTGTTGAAAAGAAATATCAAATAAAAGGAATAAATAAAGTGAAAATAACAACCATATGGGTGTGTGAATATCTCTACTGGGGCTATGGACACCTAATTGGTAGTAGAGCTATGTTTGTGGGGTCACAGTGACACTCCATTTGGGCTATGGATGCCCGATTGGAAGTGGTGCAATGTTCAGGTTACTTTTGGGGTCAGGCGAACTATGTAGCTTATCTCTCCTGATCAGTGGCTTCTCATGCTATCTCCAAGGAAGTTAAATGAACTCACCATCCACACACCTCCATGATGATGTCGCAGTGATTCAACTTCACCTTCCTTAACCTATCCTCAGTTCATCTTTGAAAATCAGCTTTGGTCTGCGAAACCAAAGATCATGAGTTCAGAATGAATATATACTTCTACAACATCGGGAGTGTTCTCCCAGTGGAGTCACCATTTGTTTTTCTTATGGAACACATGCCCCATTCAGAATGGGGACCCTCTCTTCCCTCTTCTGCTTGCCAAGTCCCTTTTTGCTTTGCCTCATTTTGTGTGTCCATTTTTGCACCCTAAAGATCAGCTCACCCTCTAAAGTCAAATTTTAAGTCTTACCAAACTTGGGCCCCATTGAAAATGTTAAATCTTTGGCCTTTTCGGGTTTCCCTTTTTAGGTTTCCCCTCCCGGGTTTCCCTTCTCAGAATTTTAATCTAGATTGGCCTTTGTAGACAGCCATGGCTAGACATCTTCCTGATCTATCGAGTCTGGCCTACTAGATTTCCCTTCCCAAAATTTTGTCTCCGAAATTCCGTTTTCAAGCGGCAGTGGCTAGATGTCTTCTCAGCCACTAGACCCCGGTCCTCCCGCTGCCGCCCATGAATTTGAACTCAACAAACTCTTTGGCTATCGTACGAAACATTAAATTGTGGTATTAATTATGGTTTTTTCTATAAAAATGGATTTTCATGTGATCGAAGTGATACAATATTTTGGAGAGCTTCCCAACATCCAGCATTCTCTGAACCCACACCTAAGCTCTCGTTCTATTGTTTTCATGCATTTAGCACTATCGTTCTTTGGGATTTCAAGGTATGTCCATCGTTTACGTGCGCCACCCTCCTTTTTGCGAAATTGTGGGTTAAAATGAGGAAAAAATGTAAAAAATGGGTTAAAATCTGATAGAGGAGTACCCCCACTAAAAAACCCAGCTTTTGGAATCCATGAAAACCACATAAAATCATTGGAAATCAATGTCAGAGCTTAACCCGGTCACTGTTGTTCTTCGGAACAATCGTTGGTGTCTACTGAGCACGGACTTTCCTACGGCCGTCTGCACAAAACGCAAAACTAAACTTCAAAATTGACAGCGGCTGAGCTCGCCCCGAATCCTGGCCTCCAAATTTTTGTTTGTGGTTTTCCATTGTGCCCTTTCCATTTAAAATGGCCTCCCTCAAGGATCTTTTCAACCCTCGGATCCCGAGCTCGTGAGGCCCATTTCAAACTTGCAAAAATAATGAAAATTGGTCAAGAAACAAACTGTCCCCGAGATCCGACCCTCAGATTTCCTTTCTTGGAATTCCCTGTTAACTTCACCATTGTGAACGGTCTGCCTTGAGCGTCCTTCCAGACCTTGGACCTCGGGCGCATAAAGTCTGTTTAAATTCACTGAAAAAAACAAAGTCCAAACTAAATCCGGACTCCGAAATTTCGTCTTCGAGATTTCATTCTGGCGTCACCATTCCAAACGGAAAATTCAGGATGTCTTTCCAACTCCCGGACCCTAACTCCACATTTTCATTTCAAAACAGTCAAAATCAACTAGTGCTCGAAATACATCCGGACCCTGATCTCTGCAATTCTGCCTCCGGGATTCCATTTCGCTCTTGCCATTCCGAATGGCTGAACCTGACCGACTTTTTGACCTCCGGGTCCCAACTCGTTGTTCGCTGTCAAGCTCTCCCAACTCTTGAAATTGTCATGAGGGATTACCTTCTGGAATTCCACTCCTGGATTACATCCTACATCTCATTGTATTAAAAGGCTAACCTATAATGGCTTCCCTATAACATCAATCTGATCTCTGGAATCTGACTCACGAAGTTTTCATATGCCCCGTGCCATTTCTTGCAGCCTTCCTATAGCTAATACCCGAACGCCTAAATGAGAGCTTAGATGACCTCCAAATCCAAAATGGACTTCGATCCACTTGCTAAAATTAGGTCTTCTTTCATGCCAACCCTCAATTGAATAGATCCAACATTGGAAAGTATCATTGGGAGTCTCATGCCTCATTTTCCCTTCCAAACGACATTCTACCGAGGGAACTCCGACACTAGAAGCTCGGGTCACGTGATTTTCTTTCTAATGATATTTTATCAAATGATGGATGTTTCTCAGATATGAATATAGATTGTGGATATAACCTTGATGTGGAGGGACCTATCTTTCCCATAATAATGTCGCAAATCGATGTCTTTTGTGCAAGATTTATGGAATTCGGTGCAGGAACTTCTAGTGATTTTAAGGAAAAGGGGAAAGGAGGACAAGGATCAGATGAAATACAAGTTTCAGGGGGTGCCCTTACAATCCCGAATCACTAATATTTGGAGATATGTCATGGATACCAATATCAGTCAAGTTGATATTGATGAGTTCACAGAGAGAGTTACGGTGAATCCCAAAACAGAAAATGCAAGATTGATAAGGAGCAACGGACTTACCAAAGCTGCAGGCTTCCTGCCAGCCTTGGTGGCCCCAAAATTGGTAATAGCATGCATAGAGGCATATCAGCCTAAGACCAGAACTATAATGGATCGAGATGGGAAAATCCTTGTTGATATGTCCCTGCTAGTATAATGGTGACTTTCCACATCCCTACCTTTAAGAGCATGGAGACCCCCACCATAGAAGAGTGCAAGGATTTATGGGAGGAGGATCTGTTGAAATGCAAGAAACTAATCAATTAATACTGGTTGAAGGACAAGTGGGGTAGTGTCAGCAAGCTCCCTCATGAGCTTTTTCGTAGTGATTTCTTCAAGGATTACCATGAGTTGGTTACCTTACTAAGATGATTAATGAGTCTCCCTATTGCAGCCTTCTTCCAAGAGTGGATTTTTTACTTTGTGGAGAAAATCCTCCGTGGTGATTGCACTACCTTTTATTGGGGGGAGATAATTAGTTATTGCTTCCACAAATAGTTTACAAATGTGAAGAAGACGTCCAAGTTATTCATGAAGTCCTACTTGGTGTACTCCCTCGCCGATCGGTGGTGCTATCATGGATTAAGTGTAGTACCTAGTGAGGCATCGGGAGCAGAGGTCAAACCTTATGATAAGTACCCTCAACTGCAGTACCAAAAATCCAAGAGGGATAATTGTAGGGTGAATGATGCATTCATCACCTACATCATTCGATCTCTAGAAGGGGACTTTAAGAGAAGAGTTTCCCATAGTGCCAGGGCCCCCCTCAGGCAATACGCCTTCCTATATATACAATTTCCAAAGTTCACTTACATCTGTGCCCAGGGATTCACAGAAATACCAAACAAGCTACCCTGGTACCCCAATGACCAAATTATACTATCGGAGCTGACTTGGTAGTTACAACACATTCATAATATCTTGAGTAGAAAACATCTGTCGAGTACACCTTACCCCATTGGCCTCGGCCAAGGAATGTACCAGATTCATACCTCCTAGTGTGCGGGATACTCAGAAAGGGAGTTGGCCGAATACCACTTCAGGCAATATATACCTCGGCCCCGAATTGACCCATACGGTCATATCAGAATGGCACTAGGGCGTGAGTATTCCCACCTCCATAATGTTGAGGATTTATGGGCTAATTGTAGAGATGATCTTGAAATGCAGTTGCGACACTACATGCACATGACTACCCTCTACGTGCGGAGAATAAACTTGTGCCCGGTTCCTAATCAACTTGAGGAAGATGAGAGGATGGTGATCAATCCAGGATATGATGTCATCACCAATTGGCCACTACCTATGATTGATTGGGATGAGTGAGAGTTTGACGACCTCGACATACTCACCAAACCCATTGAGGTCGAAACAAAGGCGTAGATCGACGAACAGGTAGCCCGATTGAAGCAACAAGGAGTTTCCTTAATGTTTAAGCAACTCAAAAGTGAACTATGTGGCTTCGATGGTGGGGTGGCCTTTGCTACAACTTGGGAAAGATCCAAAAACCCACCATCAATCAAAACCAAAAAGAGAAAAGAAGCTAGTGAGCAATTTCCAAAACCGAAGGTTTATGCCCAAAAGGCATCAAAGTGCGAGCCACCAAAGAAACAAAGAAAAAAAATTAAAGGCATGGAGATGTTTGAGGTACCCAAAGTTCCACTCTAAGGGATAAGGGGAGAAGAGTCTGACATGCTGAGGTCTCTATCTGCTGCAATTGCCCTTTTTGTTGCCACCACCCCACATACTTCACTTGCAGTTTCCGCTTCCTCCCCGCCTGCGGTGGACATATCTGTCCACCTTGCTTCCACCTCTCCAATCATGCAGGTCATACCGGTGGATTCTTCCTCTATGTCTTTTCCCTTCCCTCCATTTTTGATGCCATGATCCTTGTCCTCAGCCTCCCAGAATCCTTTGTAAAATACATGCAAAATGTGCCATCCAAGCTTTTAGAGATGCTTACTAGTCCAATGGTGCAAGCTACAATAGCTCAGGCTATGGCCAAAACTCTAGCTCTACCTCCCCCTACTGAACCACAAAGAATGGAGGTGATAATACAGATATAAGACGAGCTTGAGTGATGACAGCTAAAGGCTCTGAAGAGGCCAGCAGATGAAGAATTTGAATACCATGAGCACACTTTTTTTGAATTCCAGGAGATCAATGAGATGGCCAACGAATCTTCTAGTGAGGACAGTGAGGAGCTTGACACTGAGTTAGTCTAGGAAACCCATGATCTCGAGCTTGAGGTTGAATGCAGCAATCAGCTTAAGGAGATTGAAGATAAGGAAGTTTAAGATCGGCTTGCAGTGGATGAAGAATTTACTACTCTAGAAATTGAAGGTAGCATGTATCCAACTGAAAGGAATGGCGAAACCTTAGAACATGATGATGAAGCATGCCTCCATGAAGATGAGCAAGAAGATAAGCCCGAGGAACACGAACACAACCAAAGTGAAGAAGAAAAGGGTACTAAAAGGGAGGATCCCTCCAATGAGAAATTGCACACCAAGTCTCCCACTAAGTGTATAACACTTGAACAGGACTTCGATGAGGAGAAGGAGGATGCAGGAACTAGGAAGAGGGCCCTTGTTGTCAGAACCACTAAAATCAAGACTGAGGATAGCAAGAACCAAGGTGAGTCACCCAGGGAAGAGCCCCAAGTACCTGATTGGCTGGAGAGGCAGTTGAAGCAAAAGATTCCCATCCTAAAGGATCCTAAGGCAAGGTTGGAAGCCATACTGGCTAGAGCACAGATAAGCGCCAAGAAAGAGAAAAGGCCAAAGATCAGATCAAAGGTAACTATGGATGCCTCTTGATCTATGGCAGTACAAATAGCGATGTTAGTGGTTGGAGAGCAAGGAATAACTTATAACATCTCCACCATCGACTTGGGAGTGGCCACAAGGGAGAAAAAGGTCGACCACCTCCATAAATCGGTCTCCACATTGGTACATCTTATCGAACAGGATAAGGTTTTGAAGGAGGAACTCAAAGCACAGGTTGCTGATCTGACGACCAATATTCAGCAGTGGTCATCCCCTGATGTGCAACCTACTACATCATCAACCCCGCCTCAGTTGTTATCTCAAAATCATATCAACAAATTGGAAAAGGGAAGGAACTTAGATAAGACTATGGAAAAATGATTCTGGTAGGTCTTAGACATAGGAAACACAGGTATCAACTTGCCTGTCTAGACAACAAATAGGTTTTTGGAAGTCCAGAGGACTCTTGAGGGTACAAATTAAGTCAGCGAGGGGCTCCCAATGAAGTATGGAGAAGCCTACCAAAAAATTAAGGCCATAATCGCATTGCCAAGCGAGGTTTGGGAGAAGGACCTTTCCCTCAAGGATGATGATGACTAGTTAGTGGATGTATGGAAGTGGGACTTTGACCATCAAAAGGGAAAGCTAGAGTAGATTCTGGAATGGGTAGTTCTTGAAATCGAATGGGCCAAGGAGGCTAGAGAGGATTGTGCTCGGTACCTCAAGCTAATGGCGGGATACAAGCTACCCACTGGTGAAATTAATCCAAAGAGCGTAAAGCCACACTTCTTAAAGAGCATGGAGGATGGGATGTCGACTGAAATCACCATGGATTTCTTGAGATTTTCTGCCCGAGCCTTCGCCCAATCAGATCTTTTCAGAGATAATGCTACCAAATATGTTGATTACTAGAAGAAGCTCGTTAACAACTCCCATGAATGGAGCTACCAGATTTTGTGGTCTGAGATCATGGATTTGGACAAGTTCCAACCACTAATCTTGAGTTTCATGGAGTATGCAGCTTCGAAGAAGTGCGAAGGCAACCCTGTCATCCATGAAGAATTCCTTAAACAGTAGCTACATCAAAGGTCAAATAGCTAAAGGATGAAATTACTACAGTGATGTCACTAGATAACAAAATAGGGAAAAGACAAAAGTTGTTTTGAAAATGTAATATATTTGGGGGGTAGGTGAAACCCTACTGTAAAGTGAATCTTGGCCACACAATGGAATGAAATCTTGGCCACTTATTTTTCTTTTTGAAAACTATAAATAGGGCTCTCCTCCTCTCATTTGAGGAGAGTTGAGTTGTTGTAAAGGCATGCTACATAGATTATAATAGAAAATACAGTCATTTCCTAGTATATTTTTGGGTTTCTCCACATGTTTTATGATTCTTCTCCCCTTAATTAAAATTTTACTTGAAGTTACTTTGTTGTTCTTGTTTCCTTTAGTTAGCTTTAGTGGACTTAGTATGTTGTATTTGGTTTTGAACCTTTCTAATGTGTGTATGCTTTCCTTGTCCATACTTTTCGTCATTTGTTGTTGGTAAATGACTATGTGAAGTTATCCTGGACTATAATTTCATAGCAGCTATTTAAAATTTGTCTTTGTTCACATTTACACGACAAATGAATGATGAATATCTATAGTCCTTAGAAGATATAATAGATTTCATTACATTGTGAGAATTCAAATTAAGTGAAATTATATTTAAGGAAACTATGCATAGCAGGAACCTCCATGATCACTGTTCATCGGTAGTTGCAGGTCCAGGAACCACCCTTCTTCCTTGCCCTTTTTCCCTTTTTTTAGGAACAATCTATGCTAAGTTCATTGCACATTGTAAAGCCAAATCTAATGAAGCAATGGAGTCCAAGACTGTTGTTTGAGCTTGCAGAAAAAGTGTAGTAATTTCATATCTGAAGAACTGCATTCATTGACCCAATTCTCCTCTAGCTTTAAATCACATAAGACCGCCTTGTGATTCCAGAAAATCACATAAATCAACTGATATATTCGAAGCATTTTCAAGACTTGACATCCGAGAGACCTCGGGATAATGTTCTACAATTTTATTGTGGAAGATTGTCTTTCAAGAGAGGTGATGCACCTACGCATTACCTGTGTTGAGAAGTGCATAAAAACACCATCAACAAAACCCACATAAATATTTTATTAGGACCCAAATAGATCTCAACACATCTCAACATTCTTTTATGAGCTCTCATGTAGTGCTAAACACAAGGTCAACCAAAACCCATGCAAAACACCATAAACATTAAGTACATTCTTTCATAAATAAATATGGAAAATTTTGTGAAAAAATCCACTTAAAATCAATCCAAAATAATCTTTGAATCACCTAATATCTATCAAACACTTAATCCAAACTCACATCATACAAATACTTCAGCTAAGGATAACTAGTAAACCTTATTCACACAATAACATATGAAAATCACTTTGTACTATACCATTTAATCAAGTAAAACCTTGAATATAGAAAGATACAAACAATATCAGAAACTTCCTAGATTCACACAACTTGAATCCAAACTATGGAGAAACGCTAAGAAAATACATTTCTCCTAGGCCACATAAAACATCACTAAAAGACTGGTTCACATACTAGTTAATATATCTTACTCTATACAAAAATCTAGCAACTCAAATTCTAAACATAGAAGCCTCTAAAAATATTGAACAACATATCATATTTTCATAGGCATATCATCAACATAGAAGAAATGTGGAGCACAATATCAAACGACACTCTTAACACTTTCACAACACTATTCACTCCATTTATTAAATTTTCTTAAAATGACTTGGAAATGAAGTACTAGAGAGATCATCTAAGCTCATTACACACATTCCAACTCATCTTCAGATAGTGCAATAAAAATTTAGCATTCAAGATTTTTTACAGGAATATTATCAAGCATTTTAGAGTAGCATTCAACCATCAATCATCATGTTAAATACTTCATGCACCATGTTTGTTTTTGATCTATCCATTGTAATGTAGGGTTTATGATTCAAGAAAGTATTCAATTCAAGATCTATCACCTTCAAGAAAGATTCAAGATCTACATCCATTGGATCCATGTCACACATGTTTGTAGAACTTCATTCATAGATATTGGTGAGTTGCAACATCATATCTTTTTCATTCATCATTCTCCATTATTATTTCATTCTATTTTAAGGTTTGATTAGAAAAATGGGGCACCACCAAGGAAAACCCATATCCACTATTAAAACAACATTTTCCCCTCTCCCTTATGTTTGATTTTCAAGTCTAGGTTGTAGATTTCCTAAGCGACAAGATTGGAGAAAATTTGTCATCAAGCACATTGACGAACACCTATAGGTCAATTTATAAAGATTCAGATTCAAAAAATTTCAAAAGAAGATTGAGAATACTAAGGAGAGTAGATTCAGAATTTGAAGGTTCAAAAACCTCTAACTGGACTAATTCACCACTTCTGGAAAATGAGTCCCATTTTCAATCAAAACTTATATTTTTGTGGATTTAGATACCCATATGGTAGATTCCTATTCCTGTACAGAAACCCAAATTTTGGACTTATTCACCCATCTTGGAAAATGGGTCCCAATTAGCATTAAAAATAATTTTTCTAGTGTTCCAAAGGTCCATCCAACCATCTTTAGATTCCCAAGTACACACATCATATTTTGTAGCTTTGTGGTTAGTTTCATTTAATTTTCTAAGTCATTTTGTAGGTCATTGTATTGGATTAGGGTTTAGTGTTGCATCTTGCACTTCATTTATCTTTCCAAGTCTAAAATTTGTGGTGAACCCCTCATTATCTTATATTTAGCCCCTAGAACAACCCTCTTGGAATATATCTTTCCCATTTTCATTGAGATCTTAAGGGTTTGTTCTTGAGTAAAGGTTTGTGAAGATTGTTCTTCTTCTAGGTTCTAAACCTTAAAATAAAAGGACAAAAAAAATTCCACCTTTCATTTTGGTGAGCCTACATTTAGAACATCGTAATTTTGATTTGGACTATATTATCATCCAAGATCTTTCTTGTATTTATATCACATTAGGATTTTCATTGACTAATTTTCATTCTAGGGTTTAAAAAATTGACTTATTGAAAGATCATATGTCTTTCATTCTTGCATCTAATTTAATTGAAAATCAAATAAAATCTTCATCTACATCTAAGATATAGATCATAAAACATAAAAATCATAAAATCTAACTGAAAATTTCAAAAAATTTGAAAAAAATTCTCAATGGGACTCATTCATCACCTTGGGATAATTAGTCCAACTACAAATTTTGCACTACATTTCCTATCATTTAAAGCTCTATTTTTCAGTTTTTGTTTGTTGCTATTTCCTTTCTATTTCAGTTTCCAGAATTTCTATTATAAGCATTTTATTATTCTTAGCTTACATTGCATTTTCATTCATCTTCCATTTAGTAGCCCTTGCATGAGTATTTGGTGTCCTATTTCTAATAATATATTAAGACAAAGTTTGAAACTCATGTCATCCCATGATAGCACAATCATTGTGGATATTGGGTTGTCTAGCTCTTTCAATCATAGTATTGACACTACTACACTAGGTATGGACAATACCCTTTACAAATATTTACCTTAAGTAGTGTGATACAAGTTGGAAAAATTATTTATAATTTCCTACAAAATATAACTCACATTCATCAAGACTTAGAAAACCTACAACATCAAGTGCAAAATGACAACATTTTAACTATTGTCATCCCTACTATAGATAACATTCACCGCAAGCTTGAAAGTAAAGATGGACTTGACCTTATGTAAATCATAGTTCAAATGTTTGGAAAACACCTCACCTCAACCACTAGTTGTCTTCTACTTGCATGCAATGTCACAAGCCAAGGAGGAACTCAAATTCCTCCTCCCACAATAATTGCCTCTATACATACCCATACCAATCCTCAAGTCACAACAACAATCCAACAAACTAGTGATGTGATTCCTTCTTTGGGTATTTTAGCTAGCATCACTAATACCTTTGTGGCATCACACATCATATATCCTACCACATTACCACCTATAAGTATTCCATTCACTTGTCCCTCAAAAAAATACACCCCTTCACTATTTTCACTTCCATATCATAACACAAGTAATGAAACTCTCATAAATCAACTCTTCCAAATCATATCACCCCTTCAAAAACATATTTCTATCATCAACCAGAATCAAAATGGTCCACCTACATACTATGTAAAAAAAAAATCCATTTTCCTTGGGGATATTGTGAACACCGATGCCACAAGGTGTAGAGGTGCCTAGATTTGAGAAATATGGAGGAAAGGGAGATCCTTCTAACCATGTTAATGGTCACACCGCATTGTGTAGTTACTTTGTCTTTGATGATAAAATATTGGCTAAGCTTTTTCCTAGGTCCTCGAAAGACACTGCCTTGGAATGGTTTTATTCTTTATTGAACAAATCAATTCATTCATTCAATGAACTTTTTGATGCATTTTTCAATTATTTCCAAGTGCATATGACTCCTAAGATGACCTTGGCTCATTTTATGAGATGCAAGCAAAAATAAGATGAAAAGATAACTGACTTTATCTCATGCAATCAATCACTTTATTCCCAAATCGATGTCAATATTCTCATTTTGTAAGTATGGATGTGATTGGTGGTGTTTTAATTAATTATGTCACTGATTTCAACACAAATTTATGTATTTTCCAATTTCTTTTGAGAAAATTTGAGAAATAATGAAAACAAAATTAAAAGTGTGTTCTGAGCATGCTCTGGTATTGTGGTCCGCAATTCTCCTGTGCTAATCCTATGCCTATGTGGAGCTGTAGGTGTGTTCATAAGACTTAATGAATCATATATACTGAGTTTCAGCTTTTGAGTTGATGAAGAGTAGAAGATATGTTCATCAGTGTGAGAACTGATTTGCCAAAACTATTTGGCTGGCGACTAGGAGAAAGTTTTTGGCTCTGCATTCTTCTGATCTTTGGTTTCAGATCTTGTGGATATGGGAGATGAATATTTTCTATGGTTTCGATGTTTTGAAAAAAATTATTATGGTTTGTTGCTCAAAAGACCTACTCTAGAGCTCCTGTGTTTTACTAGCTGGTCTGGTTGGACTGGTAAAGAGTTCTTTGAAAATTAAGTTTGTTGTAACTGTTGCAGATGTATCTGAGATGTTGTCAAAGATGGTGAAATGAATGGTGAAGCATGTTCATTGATCCATGTGTGATTATCTTGCTAGAGATACGTGTACTTCAAATATCATTGGTGATTTCATTAGGTTTGGCCGACTTGGTGTTTACATGTTACATTTGGTTTTTCCATCAATTTGAGAAAGTGTGTGCAAGTTTCAAAATGTTATTTGGGTCCTAAATTAAATATGTAATTCATCCTCTCTCATTCTTATTCACCATGGGAATTTTGAGTAGCCGACCTAGTTTGAATTTGTAAATGAAATTGTACTGCCGACCTTGGAGAGTGTTCCTGATGTTGAAGATGGTATAAAAGCAAGTTAAGTTGTAGAGAATTTCACATGCATCCATCCATAGATCGAAAAAGTGAGTGAAGTGTGTGAGTGAGTGCATAAAGCAGAGTGTGGAAGAGAAAATTAAGGAAACAATACTTTAAGGTGTTAGATGCCTAGAAGAAGTGAGTTGATGGTATCTACAATCTTCGGATTAGATTGTGAATTTGTGGAACCCTAGTGGTGGACCTTCATCTATATCTTCTTTTTTTGTATAGGTAGTGAGCCTCCTTTCTATAAAGTGAGTCCTTCTTAAGGAAACAATCCCTTAATGTAGGTAGTGGGCTTTTGTATTTGGGTAGTGAGCCCTTTGGCAGTGAGCCTTTGTATCCGATATTGCATTACTACTATATTGTGAGTTAATCCTTACCATGGTTTTTCCCTCACTAGATTTTCCATATAAATTTGGTGTCTCTGGTGTTATCTTTCTATTATTTGCATTTCATGGCTACAGTTAATAACAGATTGAAGTTAAGGTGAAAATACTATGTTTAAAAGTAAAGATATCTAATACAATTGATTCACCCCCTTCTCATTTGTCTTGTCCATTTGAAAAATTGGTGCCATAGATCTATTTCCTTGGTGAAAATATTAGCCTCTTGAGGTAGATCAAATGGCACACAAGTTGTAGCTTCCTATGTTTGATGGAGTTGATTACAGTAACTAGAAAGAGTAGATGAGAATTTATCTGATTTCACTTAATTTGAACACCTTGAAAGCTGTGGAGATAAAGTATGTGATACCAAAATTTGGTCCTTCCAATGTTGACGAGGTTACAACTTATGAAGAAAATGAAAAAGAAAGGCTTCCTATCTTCAGTACTTTATCTAAAACTGAAACAAAAAAAGTTATTTCTCTTCCTACTACTAATGAAGTATGGACAATGTTGAAAGACATTTATGAAGGGAATCATAGACTAAAGTTGTCAAGGAAACTAAATGCTAAGAAAAAAATTGAGAACTTGAGAATGGAAGATGGAGAAGACATCGCAAGCTATTATCAGAGAGTTGAACTTATAGCAATAGAAATAAAGAATCAAGGTGGTACCATGTCAAATGAAGATATACATGAAAAAATATTGATGACCTTACTGGACAATTAAATTGACAAAGTATCTACACTTCAAGAATAATATGATCTGAAGAAATTTACTAAGGAGCATCTGTTTGGTGTCCTAACTACATTTGAGATGAGGAAATTTGCAAGGGATAAGGAGAAGACTAAAACAAACTTTAAAGCAATGAAGATAGAAGATGATTTGGATGATGAAGATTTAGAATACTTGGAAGAAAATTTCACAAGGAGATTGAAGAAAGGTACTGGTAAATACAAAGGTAAGTTTCCCTTTAAATGTTTTAGTTGTGAAAAAATTGGTCATTATGCATCAAGATGTCCTAATAGTGATACACAAAAGAAGAATAAGGATGTTAATAATAATAATTACAAGGATAAAAGGAATATGAAGTTCAAGAAGCTATATTATGTTAAGGAAGATGCAATAATTTTTTATGATGAATTTGACCTTGAGGAAGATAAAGATGAATGTTTGTTTCTAGCTTTGGAAGAGAAAGTTGTACCTACTAACCATGAAAGATGTGGAAAAGAACCTGGTCTAGAGTGTAAGAAGTATGAATCAAAAGATACTCTAGTAACTACTTTTTATGCCAGATACGATGAAGAATTTTGGGTGATTGACAGTGGATGTTCAAATCATATGACTGGAGATAAGAGTAAGTTTACTAAACCTTAGAAGTATGATGGAGGAATAGTTATGTCTGGGGATAGTTTTGGTGCTAAGATTATTGGAAAAAAGGAACAATCAGCTTTGATAGAACACATAATACTGATAATGTTTATTATGTAAAGGGTTTAAGGCATAACCTCATAAGTGTTAGACAAATGTGCAACAATGGTTTTGGGCTTGTGTTTCAGGATAACATGTGTGAGATCAAGAAATGATCTGAAACTGTGGTTGCAGCTGGAAAAACTCATGGAAACATCTATCAACTTAAAAGTGGAGATGGTTAGTGTTTTTTTTCTTAGATTAATGAGAGTTGGCTCTTGCACTAGAGGATGGGACATGTGAATTTTTACAATCTGGTTAGCATCAATTCTAGGGAAATTGTTAGGGATCTACCTAGAATCATAAAGTCTTCAAATTCAATCTGCAGTAGTTGTCATATGGGAAAATAAACAAGAAATAGTTTTAAAGGAAAGGATCAATCATCTACCAAAATGCTAGAATTAATCCATACAAAACTTTGTGGTCCTAAGAGAATAGGAAGCCTAAGTGGTGATAGGTACTTTATTCTCTTGATTGATGATTACTCTAGAATGACATGGGTTACATTTCTTAGAGAAAAGGCTCGGGCTCTTGATAGATTCAAAGTGTTTAACAAAAGATTAGAAAATGATGAAAACCTAAAAAATCAAATTCTTAAGGTCTTATAGAGGTGGAGAATTTATATCTGGTGATTTCAATGCTTTCTATGAATAACATGGCATAAAAAGACATTATTTTTCTCCTATAACCCCTAAACAAAATGGAGTTGTGAAAAGAAAGAACCAAACTGTTCAAGAGGTTTCCATGACTATGATGAAAGAAGTCAGTGTTCCTGATGTGTATTGGAGAGAAGCAATCCACACTGTTGTTTACATCCTTAATAGAGTTCAAATTAGAAGTAACAGTACTAAGACCCCTTATGAGCTATGGATTGGTAAGACTCCTACTATAAAATACTTTAAGGTATTTGGAAGTAGATGTTATATTAGAAGATATGAGGAAAATGTTGGAAAGTTTGATGCTAGATGTGATGAAGGAATTTTCCTTGGATATTCAAATAACAATAAGGTTTACAAATGTTTTAATAAGAGGCCAAGTAAAATAATTAAAAGTACTAATGTAAAGGTTGATGAAGCTATGTATAGACTAGTGTAAGTAAATGAAGTTGAACCTGATGAACCAATTTGTGTGAAAATACAAGAAGAAGAAAAGGAAGAGAAATAAGAATGTGATGAGATGGAAAAAACTTTGGAACCCACACCTAAGACTCCTAAATATTGTCAAAAAAATCATTTAGAGGAACAGATAATTGGAGACAAAAGTGAAGGAGTGAAGACAAGAATCAAAGTGGTTGAGGTAAATTTGTGTCTACTTTCTAAGATAGAACCTAAGATTGTAAATGAAGCATGTGATGATGAAAGTTGGGTTAGATCAATGAAAGAGGAGCTACAACGGATAGATAAGAATAGACATGGGAACTAGTCCCTAGACCTACAAATAAGAATGTAATTTGTTCAAAATGGGTATTCAGAAACAAGCTGAATGAAGATGGTCAAGTGGTAAGGAATGAAGAAAGACTTGTATGTAGAGGATATTCATAGATTGAACGAATATATTTTGAAGAAAAAATTTCACCAATAAAAAGAATGGAAGCCATTCGAATGTTCTTGGAATTCTTGGCTCATAAAGACTTCAAATTATATCACATGGATGTCAAATCTACATTTATTAATGGAGAATTGGAAGAAGTGTATATGGAACAACCAAAAGGTTTTCAACTATCAGACACACCAGACATGGTTTGTAAACTAAAGAAGGAACTATATGGATTGAAGCAAGCTCCAAGAGCTTGGTATGCTAGATTGGATAAATACATAACAAAATAAGGATTGAACAAAGGGTCCACAGATAGCAATGTTTACTTCAAGGTTAAGAAATACAAGATTCTAATAGTTGTGATGTATGTTTTTGATTAAAAAAAATAGGTTTTGAAGGTACCCCAAAAATATTTAATAGAAAAGAAGAGACAGATATAGCATGAAAAAGTACATATCAGAGAAAAGCAAGCTTCCAAATAAGAAGATAAAAAACTAACCAGCACATGGGTAGTGCCACAAAAAAATAGAAAAAACCTAGCAAAAGTCTAGCCACTAGGCCAAATTCCTCAGGATGTCTACCACCTTCTGCTCCAGATTGTTCATATTTAATGCAGCTTCCTTTATCTCTTGAATGTTGACAAGGGCCTTATCATCCTTTCTCTTCATATTCTCTCTAGTTATTTTACTTGGACCGACACCCTTCGTCTGGATTTGTTCTTTTTTAGTGTCCAAATCCACAATTGTCTTCTCCTGATAAACATTCTCCATATTATCAACCATCATATTCATTTTGTTCCCAGTAGATTTTAAAATGTTGTGGCTCATTTCCATCACCATCAAGATAAACTCTTTTATATTATTAAGATTTTCCTTCATAGCAGAAAGCTTATCATCATCGTTACTCTAAAATTTATGTAGATCTTCAACTATTTTATTGAGGCATTCCACCATGTATTTATTTTCTTCCTCAGTCCATAAATTAGTGGCCCTATTTATATCTCTTTTTGTATGGTCAATCAGTCAGGCCCTTCCAAATATCTACTAATAACCCTATGTTTTAGCTTAATTTCCTTAATCTCAAAAAACACCCATCTCATCAGTTTGAAAAATCCCACAAAACCATTATGAGCAATGACAAGGATGTCAATAGTAAACTCACGTTCAACTTTGAAGTAATGGTCATCTACCTTGAGATCACTAGAAAAACAAGGCCTATCCTCTCTGTCAGTGGTAGGGTAGCTAGAATATTCTGATGAGGGAGGCAACTGAGAATCATCCTAATTAGTATCATAGGATGGATCCTCCAAAACCTTTCTTTTAACATTCTCTTGGGGGAGACAATATATTTTCCTTTCGTCTTAGATTTAGCATCTTTAGAACTCAAGAAAAGAACCTTAGCTCTAGCTTTAGAGGTCATAGAAATAGGTTTAGAGGGGGCACTATCTTTCAGCTTTCCTTTACTACTACCCTTCTGCAAAACCTTCGAGGGCCAACCAGCCTCATCCTCCAAATCCATTCCCCATTCTTCCTTTTTGGTGTAACTAGTGCTCGATTCATCCTTTGCGAAAATAGAGTGGGGAGAAAGGGACAATTGGGACACAACCGAAATTGCTTTAAAATTATAAAAAATTAAGACAAGAAAGCCCTCATAAAGGATAGGGCATCTAATAGGGTTCATGCTATGGTCATTAAGGATGGCATTCAAAGAGGTGGAAAGATAAAAAGAGAAAGAAACCCTTACTTGATGCCGAAAATTTTTGAGGAACACAAAATTGTATCCAAAGACCCTAGTGCATCTCCCATTCAAAGTGATGTATTCCATAATCACTTTCAACACCTACCAGAGAAATTTAATATTCTTCGAGTTGTAGTTGTTTTTGGAAACCCTACGTAGGTCCTCTTTTTCCTTCTGTATCTTCATAAACTTTTTCACATCCCGGTCTAAGAGTTTCATGTCCTTGCAAAATTTGAGACCCTCCATGGAAATCCCCATCACCTCAACAATTAGCTTCTCATTGAAGGTAACCTTTCTCCCAAAAAAATTACTTTACCATTCTTCCATTACTTAGCAAAATACCTAGTGACCTTTTGGTCCCAGCCATGGAGTTGTTCAATATAAGAGGTGAACCCACCCTTCCCAAATAGTGGCCACACCTTACCATTATTCCTCAGCTCCTCATAGTCTGTCGATTCCACATGAAAATGCTCACCACCCATTTTGGAAGTTACAAGCCTACTCAGAAGATTCCTGAAATCCACATAGATTGATAGCCAAAAATCCCAAAAATCATGTGAGGAAAAAATATTAGAGTGTCTATTAATTCTTTGGTACTATGACCTTCAATAAAAAAATTGAATAGTAGTTCCAAGACTACATGAAATGAAACTCATATCCCATAATCATTAATTTGTAGGGGAATTTGAAGCCTTCCCATGAATTCTATCATACCTCAATAAGGATATTTCATCAACCTCCAACTTGTCACCCCTTTGCCAGGTTATTTTTTCATTGCCTTGAACACCCTTGTTGGCAAAGAAATCCGCCACCATTTTAATTTCTCAGTAAACATGGGAAATGAAGCAATTTTATAAAGAGATTATAATCTCATTGGATAGATTAATCCAGCTCTCTATAGTCCATGAAGGATTTTGGAGGCCCTTAATACATTGGATGATATTGTTCAAGTTCCCTTCTAGCCACACATTTTTGAAGTTCAGTTGATGGGAAAGATTTTAAACTTGGAAAGCCTCTATGGCTTCAGAAAGGTGGTTGGTCAAGGTGCCCAAGGGGAGCACCATCGCAGAAATAAAAATTTCATTCTCATCCCTTATTACTCCCCCACACCGTGTAGGCCCAGGATTACCATTAACCTCCCCATCAAAGTTAATTTTAACCCAACTAGGAGGGGGAAAGTTCCAATGAATTCCATTTTTGGATCCCTTTTTTGGTATAAGAGGGTAACATATGTCAACATTAATCTTCCAAGAATCACAAAATATGAGCTCATAATCTTGACATCTAACCTTTCCTTTTACCTTAGTTTCATAGTTAAGCCAGTTTAAGTTCTATCTCACAGCTCTAATGATTTTACCATAAAGAATTTCCTCTCAAAGAGAAGAATCCCTAAATATTATAATGTTATGCTCTTTCCATATACCCCATGTAATGTGTGGAAAGATATACTACTAGAGTTGTTTCAAAACCTGATTGTTTGAGGGAGACTTCCACTAGCAATAGAATTCTAGGATAGAGCCAAGAAAATCCTAGCTAAGGTTCCATAACTGCAAGACCCTACACCAATTTTCATAGGAAAAAGGACAAAGGAGAAAAATATGTGAAACAGTCTCATGCTCTGCACAACAAAGATAACATCTATTAGGAAGAGAGAGACCACCCTTATAGAGATTGTCATTAGTCAAAAATTTATTCTGAAGGAGGATCCACACAAAAGAAAGGATTTTGGGTATAAGGTTATGCACCCAAGCTTTTTCCCACACAGGAGAGGGGGATAAATGATAACAAGAGGCCATCACCGAGGAGACATAGAAGCCCCTGTAGAAGACATTTTCCAAAAAATAGAATCCTCCTAGCCTCGTGGGCTCAACACAACAGAGTTTAGAAGAGACTGTAGGGTGGAAAGGTTTGGACTAATTAAAGAAATGTAAACCCACTTAACATTCCTCCAATAATCCCCAACTAAAGTACAAAATCTGGATTTTCAATCCTCCATATGATTCTTAAAGATAAATTGATTACAAAGGGGTTCATTCCCAATCCACTTATCTTCCCAAAACAATTTTTTTCTACCATCTCTAAGTTTCCAGAAAGCACCTTTCCCAACAAGATCCCTAGCATTAATGACATTATTTCAAAGTGTAGAGCCATGAGGGAGATTATGAGAACTAAGAAATTCCTTGAAAGAAACAACACCCCAAAAATATTTATTGTGCCAAATAACATTCCATTCACTGTCTTCAACAAAGGATCTTGAAACCTTCTTCACCAAGAGAGCTTTATTAAAGACTCTAATATTCCTCAGACCAAGACCAACATAATTTTTGGGTTTACACACATTATCCCAAGCAACCAGTACAATCCTCTTTTTCTCCTCAACCCCTAACCAAAGAAAATGTTTTTGAATATTTTCTATAATTTCAATAAATTTGGAAGGGATCTTGAACAAGCTTAGAGCATAGATAGGAAATTATGAAGGGAAGACATTAGTAGCATGGCTTTACCATCTTGACTGACAAGGGCCCCTTTCTAGCTAGCCAACTTCTGATTAAATTGATCCATAAGGGAAATCCGAAAGGAATCAGGTGGTTTGGTTCCCAAGGGAAGCCCTAGATAAATGGAAGGTAGAGAGTTAACAACACAACCAATAATATAAAAAATCTTCCTTTACCTGGGTTTAGGATTATTGAAAAAGAAGAGGGAGATTTTTGTCATGTTAATATTTTCCTTGAGGCTTCTTCATAAAGAAATAGGGAGCACTTCAAATTTCTAGCTTCTCCAATTTTTGAACTTCCTATAAGAACAGTATCATCAAAAAATTGTTGATGAGAACAAACAAGATTAGCCGATGATGGTTTTAACCCTTTTAAACTTCCATCCATCACCTTTGTATCTAGTAATCTTCCCAATCTCTCTGCCATCAAAGTAAACAGAATTGGAGAAACAAGATCTCCTTGTCTCACCCCTCTTGAAACCTTTAAAAAATGGGAAGGGGGCCCATTGATGATAATAGTAGTGCTAGTTCTGGAAATCATTTTCCATATCAATTGAATAAATATCTATAAGAACCAAAAATATATTAAAAACTTCAATAAGAACCCCCTATCCACCCTATCGGAGGCCATGGACATATCCAATTTTAGTAAAAAACCTTAGCTTTTTGAAACCTCTAAAGAATGAATATTCTCATGAACAATGATGATAGAATCCAAAATATTTCTGCCAGGGAAAAAGTTGTTCTGTTGAGAAGAAATCAATAGTGAAAGGACATCGAGTAGCCTAGTAGAAACAACTTTAGAAATAATTTTATAAAATGAATTTCATAAGCGAATCGAACAAAAAGAGTCAAAAGCATCAGCCCCAAGGAACTTGGGGATGAGAGCACTAAAAGTAGAATTAAACTCCTTCAACAGTTTTCTTGATCCAAAGAGCTCTTTGACTACATTAACGACACATCCTTAGCCATAATCTCCCATAAAACTTGGAAGAAGAACATCATAAATCCATCTAGACCATGGGCCTTATTACCTTAAAAATAAAAAATGGCCTTTCTAACCTCTTCGCAATAGGGAATAGTAGTCAAAGATCTATTTTGATTCTTGTTCAAAATATTGGGGATAGAATCAGTGAGAATTTGTTGAGCATTCACGTCCAACATTTCTTTCATAGCTAAGAGATTAGAAAAGAACTGATTAGCCTCACTCCTTATCTCATCCTCTTTATCAGTTTTGGTACCATTCTTCATAATACGAGTAATATGGTTTGACGCCCTGTGTTTCAAAGTTGTCATGTGGAAGAACTTGGTGTTCTTATCTACTGAGGAAAGACACACGGATCTCGATCTTTGTTTCCAAAATACTTTTTCTTTATAGATAATATGATGATAGCTCATAAGAATTTTGTTTTCTCTAGACATGAAGTCTTCCTTATAACCATCTTTCTGAATTAAATCCTTGATATCCTTTAACTCAAGCTAGATGGTAGACTTCATAGCAAATATATCCCCAAAAATTTCCTTATTCCAAATTATAACCTTAGTTTTAACCTCACTAAGCTTTTTGGCCACCTAAAACTTAGCAATAGCACTAACCTTAATCTTCCACCATTCTTGAATGCAATTAAAGATTTGAGGATGAGACAACCACATTCTTTCAAATCTAAAAGGGAAATTCCTCTTACCTAAAATATATTCCACAACCAAATTTATGGGGAAGTGATTTGATCCAATCCTTGAGAGATTAGTTAAAGTGAAAAAATAATCCACCATCCAATTATTCAAAATTAAAGCCCTATAAAGTGTGACTTGAATAAGATCATTCTCAACTTGCCTATTAGACCAAGTGTAGGTTCCCCCCTTAAGATCCACATTTTGTAAACATTGGGAGTTAGTAAAATCCATCAAATCAAGTTTATTATCCATCTATATCTAAGATCCTCCAAATTATTTTGACACAAGAAATGGGGTGTTGAATTATCCCATAACGATCTTGTTCTCATTAGGGAAACATAGCCTAAAAGATTCAAGTCTTTTCCAAAAATTCCTTCTCACTAATTTGTTGTTGGGAGCATATGTATTAGATAAGATCCAACTGAAGTCATCTCTAATATGCCTGAATCTAGTTACCACATGGTTAGCATCTTCCCAAACCATAGTACCGTGAAGATGGTCTTGATTCCAAAAAGTCACTAAACCTCCAGATGCACACTCTTAACTCCTACCTTGCACACCACAATTCTTGAAAATCTTAATCCTTTCCACTCTATCCTTAGGCATCTTGGATTGTTGAACAATTAAAATATTAGGCTTATGGTCCCTAGCAAAATTTTGAAAAATATCTTGTTTGTGGGAGTTGTTTAGCCCCCAAATATTTCATGACATGAAATTCATTTCTTTGATGGGGTGTTGCTTTGACAAATCTTTGGGATGGTTCTTTGAACCCCATCAACAATATTTTGGATACATTCTTGCTCTCTATGCTAATTTATTGACTTCCTACCTAAACTTCTCTTGTTACCATAGTCCACTTTTGACCTATTTCTTATAGAAACCCCCATAGTGTTGTTCCCTTTTTTACTCTTCTACTTTTCAGCTTTTGTGTATGAACTATCCCCTTCTAGGTCCAACTCCTCAAATCCCATTAATTCTTGACCATCCCTAAAATCATTTCTTGCAGTAACCTTATTGATTAGAGAATGCCCCAAGTCATTCCTCTCATTACAGGTGTCCACATAATCCCAAAAGTAGACTTCACAACCTCCAATGAGTTGTGAAAGCTATCTTGGAAAGAAGAAGAGTCTTCTCCCCTTCTGCCAAAGAGCCCTCCTCGTAGCTTTCTTTACTTCCTACCCCATGGCCAATATGGGATGTTTCCTCCAAGCACTCCCCAGAGGAGTCTAGAACCCTCTTTGTTGATTTCATGCTTTCATCAGGCTTACCAATACTCCCTCCATCTATCTTTTCATCCTCTCCTTGGGACCCCTTGGTGCTCAAATCCATTACCTCTCTATTTTGATCCTTTTCATCTACTTTTGGAGCTTCAAGGATGTGAGAAGCATTCCATTTTAGTGGCTCCTCATAATTATTAACCCCCAGATTGGGATTGTGGCACTCCTCATTCTTATCATGGCCATCCCAGAGTTTTTATTCTCACCATTATTTGCATTGTCCAAGGGTTTCTCTGAAATTTTTTCCTTCCATATTTTGGTCTCCATGACAACCGACTTGGCTTCAGTCTTAGACACATTGGTTAGGCATTTCCTATCCCAATGTCCAGATTTTTTATAGGTGAAACACACAAAGGAAGAGTCTCAAATTAAATTGTCTAAACCCACTTCCTGAGTTTAGACACAATTTCCATAGAGGATGGAAGATCAATATACTAAGTTATACCCAAAAAAATCCTAGCAAAAACTAGCCTTTTCCTAGCCAAAGTCATGGAATCTATAGATAATAATTCCCCAAAAGAGTTTGCAATTCCCCTGAATACATCCTCATTCTAGATCTCCAAAGGTAAACTTGGTAATTGAACCCACACAAACACCACTTCAAAAGGTGTATCTGAGAAGTCCATTTTTGGAAACCACTTCTTAATAGAAAAGGATGACTTGCCAATAACCTAAGGACCACCACAAAGTATTGTGAGCTTATCCTCTTCATAGGAAAGAGAAAAGGAGAAGAAACCCTTAGGTAGGGCCACAACCTCAATTTGTCCTTTTTCTTTCCACTTCTTCCTAACAAAATCCCTTACCACTTCAATATTTGGTCTCGGGCCCATGAATTTACCCACTAGCGAGGAGGCCATCAATGAAATCTTTTGGTCAATCATTGGATTAGGAACTAGAATAGAAAAATTCCCACTCGAAGGGACTAAAATTTTGCTAACCAGAGGAAAGATCAACTTACCAGTAGGCTTAGTCCCAAATAGCAAGGCCCATCTTATTTTTTAGTCCTCCTAACACTGGTCTTTCGAAAAATTCTCTAGAGACCCCAATATGACAATAGAGTCCTTGGTCACATCTTGGTTCCCCAAAAATCGGCCCCAATAACCCCGCCATTCAAAGAGGGTCCACTTTACCACTTGGGCCCCCCTAATTCCTTGAGCCCTAGTCCTCAAGAACTGCTTGCCCCTACTCTTCACCTACATTCTAGCCTACCATATCCACAAAAATTCCACCCACCAACAAAGATCCAATTGCCTTTGAACTAGACACCCATTGCTAGCTAGGAGAAAAAATTAAAAACCTCATTCCCGCTCACCCATTCCCACATACTGAAGGTATGTGTAAGATTTTTGCTAAAGAGATGCAAAAATAATTTGAAATGTCTATGATTGGTTAACTAAATTTCTTCCTTGGACTTCAAGTAAATCAAAATGACAAACAGATATTCATTTCACAATCTAAGTATGTTAAGGAATTGTTAAATAAGTCAGGTATGAATGACTCTAAACTAGTTTGTACCCCTATGGTAACTGGATGTAAGCTGAGTAAGGATGATGAAGTTGCTAAATTTGATCAGAACATGTACAAATCCATGGTTGGTGGATTATTGTATCTTACTACTACTAGACCTTACATCATGCATGCAGCATGTTTAGTTGCGAGATTTCAAGAAGAACCTAAGGAAGCACATGTTACAACTATGAAGATGATATTCATATATCTTAGAGGAACTCCAAACTATGGATTATGGTATCCAAAGGACAATGATTTTATTCTAACTACCTACACTAATGCAGACTGGGCTAGTTGTGTAGATGACCGGAAGAGTACAAGTGGTGGTGCATTCTTCCTTGGAGGAATATTAGTTACATGGTTGAGCAAGAAATAGGATTCAATTTCTTTATCAATTGTAGAAGTACAGTATATTACAATAACATCCTATTTTACATAGGTACTTTGGATGATGAAAACTTTGATGGACATAGGTATGGTAAGTGATGAACCTATCTCTATATTTTTTGACAATAAAAGTGTCATAATCATTTCAAATAATATAGTGATGCATTTCAGAACAAAGGATATATCTATCAATTATCACTTCTTGAGTGAGAAGGTATTGAGGAATGAAATTAGAATTGAATATGTACCTACCAAAGAACAAATTGCAGACATATTCAGGAAGGCTATTTCGAAGGATAATTTTGAAGATCTCAAAGGGAAGTTGGTGGGTGCTATCCCTCCTTTTTGAACTAAGTGCACATGGAGGTGCATCAGTCCAGTGGATTCACAAACTCTTTATTCTGGATTGCTGAAGTTAAATGAATTATCATAGTATGTGATGTGGGTGTATTCCTTAGGGGGAGTGAACAAAGCTTTGTATCGCAAGAATTTCCTTTTCCATTGATGTCAAAGGGGGAGAGAGAATCATGTGAAAATTTTATGCCTGGTAGGTTTTCGCTTATGAATATCATGTATATTGTCTTTGATGTTTTTTCACATCATGTGTTTCCATCAATAATAAAGGGGGAGATTTTTGCAAGTATGGATTTGATTAGTGGTGATGTCATTGATGTCAACACAGATTTGTGTATTTACCAACTATTTTTTAGAAAATTTGAGAAATAATGAAAGCACAATTAAAAGTGTGTTCTGAGCGTGCTCCGATATTGTGGTCAGCATTTTTCCTGTGCTGATCCTATACCTATGTATATTTTTAGGTGTGTTCATAAGCCTTAATGAATCATATATACTAAATTTCAGCTTTTGAGTTGATGAAGAGTAGAAGATATGTTCATCGGTGTGTGAAATCGTTTGCCAGAACTATTTGGTTGGGGATAGGGAGAAAGGTTTTGGCTCCACAATCTTCTGATATTTGGTTTCAGATCTTTTGGATTTGGGATATGACTATTTCTGATGGTTTCTCTATTTTGACAAAATTTCTTATGATTTGGCACTATGGAAGACCTAATCTAGAGCTCTTGTGTTTTACTAACTAGTCTGGTTGGACTAGTAAAGAGTTCTCTGAAAATGGAGTTGGTTACTGTGAGTCAGATTTTTTGGAATTGTGGATGATGCTAAAGCTGCACAAGATTAAACATCAATTCTAATCTAAATAAAACAACAAAGAATGATAAGTCAGCATGATCAATCTAAACTAATAAAAACTAGAATGATCTCACCGAATATGCAAATACTTCCTCGATTTATCTCAATTGCCCTTCTCCATCTTGCTGTATTGTTATTCTTGCCCTCAAATTTCTGTGTTTGAATGCAAGCATAACTTCGTCGAGTGTCTCAGCAAAATATCGAAGATTGTTTCTTCTCAAAAGTGTATAATGATTTCGGGAGGAGGAATAATGATAATGACAGGCCATTTTATAGATTTTGTGTTTTCAAATGATCGGCTCAGATTGAAAGAGAGATCGACGGATGAGATTGATGAATGCCATGCGATGAGTTATGTGACAGATAGAATGCGAGTTAGAATGTGAGTTCAATTGCAGGTAAAGACTAATTTTAGAACATGAGTTCCAATCTTCATCTTCAAAAAATAAAAGAAATAGACTTTGTATGCAAAAGCCAAAGTTAGAAGTTGGAGAATAAATGCATGATAAATGCATGTGAATGCAAACTTGAGTTAGTTAATTAAATAAAGATATTTAATTAATAAATATAGATCATGCATATGAGTTGGAACTAGTTAATCAACTAGTTGTGACGGAGAGTTCTCTCATAGAGATAACTCGAGTCAGACGATAAGTGCATGTAAGAGATAACTGAATGTTAGAGGAATGTGACATAATTAATTAAATAATGAATTAAATGTTAATTTAATTCAACATTCGAAATATGAGACTTTTAATTAAATAAATAAAGTAATTTATTTAATTTGGCTGTTGAAAAGGATAAAATGAATAATTAAATAATAAATATTTAACTATAGATGAAAAGGGGTAAAATGAATAATTAAATAAAGATATTTAATTATAGTTGGAAAAGTATGATAAAGGGGAATTAAATAATAAATTATTTAATTGATAGATAAAGGGGAAAGAATTAATTAGTTCGCAACATAATAAAATAAATATGATTTATTTAATTAATTAAGTTGAATAAAGGATGATTATGAATTAATGAATTAATTAAAAGAGGTATTTAATTAATAGAGGAAATATGTGTTAGAAAGGCAATTAAATAAGTAACGCTATTTAATCAAGACGACGGACTATAGAAAATTATGTTGAAATGTGTACTCGCAGGCCTAGACCAATTTTCGGTATCTACAGTTTGCCCCTCTTTGATACAATGTTGGTACAACGTTGTGTCAAAGAAAATATGCCCCGGTCGTGCCCTTGTATGAAACAAGTTAGGGTACACCCCAGTGAAAGGGAGAATGACGAGGAGGTAGTGGTATGCCCCCTCGAGAGGATAGGCGGGTTTGAAGAACATGAGTGTGCTCTCAAAATGGATAGATAATGGTGGTGAAGATGCAAAAAAGAAGAAATGTTAGCATGGATGATTTCAGAATGTTAGTAAGAAACAATTAAGTTTGATTGATTGAGAAAAAGACATAATCTTCGATATATGGGTCAGCATTGGGCGGGACATGACACAGATGGATAGTACACACTATCCATCTGAAAGGTTACGCTATACTTGCTTGTTATCAGCATTGGGCGGGACATGACACAGATGGATAGTACACACTATGATATGAGATAGACCATAGTGTACAAAGTCATCCATCTATGAAAAATAGACAGTCATAGACAAGGAGTATGTTAACTCAGACTAAGGAGACGATGCCCCAGTTGTTTGGTCAAGAAAAACCACAGAGAGCAGACAAATAAAAGATGGGTCATGAGACGTCATTGCTCCTCTAAATCCTTGATAGGACATCCTTGAGGAAACTAGTAACATGACTCGAAAACCAATGTTAAAAAGACAGTTGAAAGATAGCAACCAAAGAAAAAGAATCCTGAGATGTTGTTGCTTCTCTAAATCCGTCAAGGGACATCCTTGAGAAAGCTAGTAACAAGATCTTGCACAAATCGATAAAAAGATAAGACAAAATAAGATATAAAGTCATAAAGCCAAATAAATGTATTCGACAAAACTTGATCTTGTGGGATTGTTTGATGTTTGATGTTTGACATAGCGTAATGTGAGAGAATGACACATACCGCATAAGATGTTGAGTCTAGTTTCGACTTGGTGACTTCTGTATAAGGCATGACAAAGCCTGGTTTCAGTAAGACACGTGTCGTATAAGAAATTGGAGTCTGATGACGTTGATGTGACAAGCCACATGAGACTATGACAAATTGATGACGTATGTTGACAAGAAAGACATATCTTGCGTAAGACATGGGTTGATCACTTTGACAATGTGTTTGATATTGACTTGATGACTATTGAGACATTTTTCCTTGTTGATGCATGACTTGTTTTGATTCTTTGACTGATAAAAGTGTGTGTGTAGACAGTGTTTGACATGAGACGATACCTTAAACTATGATATGCAACTTGTGTGATAATGATTGTGAATGAACCCTATTGGACTGACCTAGTGTTGTCTCGGAAGCTCATCAATTGATTAGCCTTGCCTACATTGTACACGCAGAGACCTCGTAGTTCAACACGACTAATGACTTTGAATATACAAAGAGTCATGATTTAAATGTGTGTGATACATGACAAACCTAGACTGACAGACCTAATGCCTCGGGGGCACATCGATTGATGGCCTTGCCTACATCCCAGTCACAGAGGCAACATAGTTCGACTATGTCTATGACTAACTTAACATGACTGACTTGACACGATTGACTAGACAGGACTGACATGACATGATGGACTAGACATGATTGACTTGACTCTGTTTTTGGGATTTTCTGACATTTTTCCGATTTTTTTTTTTTGATTTTTGAAGTTTCCTAATGTTTTTGTTTTTTTCAGAACATTTTTTGATGGTGCGATGCTATGTACAAGGTGTTAGGGCACAGAAAAAGAATTTGCCCCCAGTCAGGAATAGGATTTGGAAGATGGAATGGATCATATGACGGAATGGATGTTTAGATGTCAATTGTTCCAAATGATGGATAGGACAACCATTTATTATGAATGATGGTGAAAAATTCTGATTAGAATGATGGTAGACAGAAGAGCGAGCTTGACTACACATGGCGCCTGTTTGCCAAGTTTTCACCATGGTACTTATCCATAGCGCCACCGAAGTGGTTTTCACTAGTGGACGGATTTATTTCTCTTTACTGTTTTGATTTTCTCAATTTTTTTTATTTTTTTTGGTGTTACAAAGACGCCTGTTTGCCAGGTTTTCATCAAGGTAACCATTTTTTTGTTTTTTTCCATTTTTTTCATTTTTTTGTATTTTTCCAAATTAAGACACGGATTCTCAGAAGCTAAGCATAGAACCTCTTTAGATGCAGACTATTGATAGGTGACAAAAGCGGATCTCCTTCAGGAGTAGATAGTTGGTACGCTCCTGACCCAAAGGCTTCTGTGATAATGTACGACCCTAACCAGTTAGGCTCAAACTTTCCTGGTTTCTCTCGTTCAGCTTGGTTCTTCAGATTCTCCATTAATACTAGGTCACCAATGTCAAAATGTCTATTGAGAACCTTCCTATTGTAGCTCTGACGAAGATGATTCTGATATGCTTGCAAATGATCTAATGCTTTTTGTCTTCATTCATCTAGTAATTCAAGCTCTTGTAGCCTAGAGACACGGTATTCTTCATCGTCGACATGACCCTTCAAAGATACCCTTAGAGAAGGTATTTCGACCTCTATAGGTAAGATAGCTTCAGACCCGAACACGAGGGAAAATGGAGTGGCGCTAGTGGGAGTGCGGATGCTTGTGCGGTAACCCCATAAGGCAGGATTAAGCTGTAGGTGCCAATCACGACCAGCATCATTGACAGTCTTTTTAAGGATTCTAACAATGGTTTTATTAGATGCCTCAGCTTGGCCATTACCTTGTGGGTAATACGGGGTGGAAAAATGATGCTTGATGTGGAATTCTTCACATAAATGGCGTACTTCTTGGTTCTTGAATGGGCGGCCATTATCTGTGATTATGGATTGTGGTACACCATACCGACAAATGATATAGTTCAGAATAAACTTAGATATTTGGGTGCCAGTGATGTAGGTCATGGGAATGGCTTCAATCCACTTGGAGAAGTATTCGGTAGCGGTAATGATGAATTTGTAGCTGTTGGATGATGGTGGGTGTATCTTACCTATGAGGTCGAGTCCCCATTGGACAAAAGGCCATGGTGAAGTAATCGGTCAAAGCTCCTGTGCTGGTGCTCTTATCAAGTCTCCATGTATTTGAAATTGTCTACACATCTTCACAAAGACGTATGAGTCTTTCTCCATAGTAGGCCAATAGTAACCTAGTCTCATAATCTTATGGGATAAGGTTGGACCACTTGAATGGGATCCACATATACCCTCGTGTACTGCTCACAAAGTTGTTTGTGCTTCTTCAGCATCGAGACATCTCATTAGGGCGTTGTCTAAGGTGCATCTATATAGGGTTTCTCCGATGATGGTGTACTTGGCAGACTTATAGATGAAGGTTCGACGTTGGTTATTGGACAAGTCTTAAGGTAAAGTTTGATTTGTTAGATAGTCGAATATTTCTTTATACCAAGGAGACGTAGGACCAACAATGGTACACACCATCATAGTATCGGAGATATCATAAGTAGGGACCAATAGCTGTTCAACCAAAAACTCGAACTTAGGCACGTTACTCAGAATATCCAACAAGGAACCCATGGTTGCCATAGCATCTGTAGCTCTATTCTGAATGCGTGGTATTTGTTGAAAAGTTATGTCCATGAAATATTGTTTGAAACTATCAGCCATTCTCTTGTAAGCGGCAAGCTTCTCATCCTTAGTCTCATAATCATCATTGACTTGTCGGATTACCAGTTGAGAGTCGCCAAAGACATGTAGGCTCTTAATGTTCCATTGAACTGCCATTTTTAAACCTGTCACTAAGGCTTCGTATTTTGCTATATTGTTTGTACAAGGAAATGCAATCCTGAATGATTTAGGAATGGTATCACCTTGAGGTGTGACAAATAAGATACCAGCCCCTGAACCACGATTTGTATGTGACCCATCAAAGTACATTTTCCAGTCGGTTTTAATGTCAATGTTGAATAGAAATTCATCTGGAAAATCTACCACTAAGGGATGATCTGCTTTTATAGGTGCATCAGCTAGCTGATCTACAATCAGCTGTCCTTTTATAGCCTTCCTCTCGACATACTCAATGTCATACTCACTAAGTATCATGACCCATTTAGCCAATCGGCCTGTTAAAGCTGCCTTACTTAGAAGGTATTTGAGTGGATCAATTTCTGCAATTAACACTGTTTGTCGATTGAGCATGTAGTGCCAAAGTTTTTGGGTAGCAAAAACTACCGCAAGACAGGCACGTTCTATGTTGTTGTAATTCAATTCATAGCCCACTAAGGTACGATTGATGTAATATACCACTCTCTCATGACCTTGATCATCTTTTTGTGCCAGAAGAGCCCCTAATGCCGACTGAGTTGCTGAAATATACAAGATCAAAGGCTTTCCTTCTGTAGGTGGCATTAAGACTGGTGGAGTTAGGAAATAGTCCTTGATTTGTTGGAATGCTTCCTGGCATTTAAGCATCCACACAAATGGTACTCCTTTCTTGAGTAGATGTTGAAATGGATGAATCTTATCTACCAGTTGTACTATGAATCGCCGAATTGACTGTAGTCTGCCCTGTAGAGTTCTGAGTTGTCCTATGCTGACTAGAGGAGCCATTTCTATGATAGCTCTTACCTTCTCTAGATCTACTTCAATGCCTCTTTGAGAGATGATATACCCTAACAGCTTCCCTGGTTTGACTCCAAAGACACACTTCTTCAGATTCAGCCTGACATTGTAGTTCTCTAGCCATTGGAATATCCTATTTAAAACCTTTAAGTGAGCTTCTCTTGTTTCTGATTTTGCTATAATTTCATCGACGTAATCTTCCATGAGAATGTGTACCAAGTCATGGAAAATTGTAGTCATTACGTGTTGGTAAGTAGCTCCTACGTTCTTAAGCCCAAAAGGCATAATGTTCCAACAGTATGTGCCCCATGGACACGTGAAAGCTGTCTTATGTTGGTCTTCCGTTGCTATTTTAATCTGGTTGTATCCCGAGAAACCATCCATGAGGGATAGCATCTCATACCCTGCTGTAAGATCCACTATCATATCTATATTCGGCAAAGGGAAGTCATCTTTAGGACACGCCTTATTGATGTCTCTAAAGTTTGTACAAATTCGAATGCCCCCAGTTGGTTTAGTCATGGGTACTAGATTTGATATCCAATCCGCATAGTCAATTGTCCTTATGAATCCCACGTCCAATAGTTTCTTAAGTTCTACCTTAACCAATAGAGCAATTTGCGGATGCATCTTCCTTAGTTTCTGTTTGACTGGTTTGATACCTGGCTGGAGTGGTAAATGATGCAATATCAGGTCTGGATCCAACCCAGGCATGTCAACATATGACCATGTGAAGTTTACTTGTCTCTTTTTGAAAAAGTCTTTGAACTCATGTTGTTCTGTCTCTGATAAAGAAGCTGCAAAATATACTATCTAAGGATTCTCTTCTGTTCCTATGTTGACTATGACAGCCTCTTCCACTAACATGGGTGACTTTTCCTGTGCAACGGGGAGAATATTGAAACCTCTATCCTTGGGTGCTTCAGAGAGGTTTTTTCCCTCAGATACGTCCTTTATTTTGGCATTTTCTTCGTCCAAAGGTACCTTTCGGTTTTCACCTAGGGACTCATCATTGTTCTTTTCATTGTCTTTTTTCTTTTTATCCTCATTTTTGCGACTAGAGGTGTAAATAGACTCCCCAAAATATGCATTATCATCCAAGTCTATGGTAAAACCAGCTTTATGATCCCCTCTTGGTATGCCATCTCAAAGTCCCATGAACTCAACAATTGCTTCATCGTTCTCGAATGTGTCTAAGATAGGTGTACCTTGTTGATCCCAGTCTATAAGTTTGGGATATATGAGGGGCATGTCATCATCAAAGTTTTTAAAGGTAGCCACTGAGAGGGTGAATAG
Organism: Sequoiadendron giganteum; assembly: GCA_007115665.2. Taxonomy (NCBI): domain Eukaryota; kingdom Viridiplantae; phylum Streptophyta; class Pinopsida; order Cupressales; family Cupressaceae; genus Sequoiadendron; species Sequoiadendron giganteum. The sequence goes on from CM021110.1 coordinate 327,675,690, forward strand.
TGAATGGTTGACATGGTCACAGAAGTTCTGGACTAACTCTTGCTGGGTCTTTTCCTTACGGGTAGGTAAACGTTGATGTGGAACCATTGCCTGGGATAGGTTGTTAGAAGATGGTGGTTCACATGCCCAAGATGTATGATCGAGTTTTTCCCAATAGTAGATCTTATGCCATTCTTCTTTGGACAAATGTTTCTTAGGACAAGGACTAGATGGTTTGGGTATAGGTTTCACGTTTAGGTCCAATTCTCCAAATAGTGCGTCTATGTTCATGGTGCTGGTGGATGAAAGGGAATCCCATTCACCATCGCTTGAGTAAGGGGATTCATCAAAGATTGGAGGGTTGTCATAAAATGGGGGAGGTGGATCATGAGATGTCTCGGTGTCTGCGTAAGCACTCACTTCCTCTTGAAATAGTGACGAAGTACTAGGAAACCCAATTCTAAGCGGTTTACACCCTAGCCCTAAGTATTTTGGTCGTGGGTGGACAGTAATCAGTTTCGTCCTTCCATTTTGATGTAGTCCTAACCCACTGTGCCCATCATAGCCTTCCTTTTGCATTATCTTAAAGCCTTTTCCATATTGGTTCTTAGCTATTTGAATAGATGGGGAGGGGTATTCACATTCTTCTTGATACAACCAGGAATCACCTTGGTCCACAATTTCCTCGCTTAGTTCTCCCCATTTGATCAATGTCATTGTAGGGGGAACATTGAATATGACTATTGACTGTATTCTATCTGCAATAGGTAGGCCATATGCCTTAGGTGGAATCAGTTGATTGACATAGTATGATGCCTTTATACGATACTCACCAAAGCCCTTGTCTTGGATTTCAAGTTTAGGAGTAATTGATGGAGGTGTGAATGATTTGGACTTAGTGAGATGTGATGAGTCAATGTATTGGGATGAATTGGATGATGAAACTTCTTGATTAACTGGTACTTGGCATTGTGGAATTTCCTTTAGGCTTGTACAATACTGAAATGAATCTGGATCACCGTCAATAGTGATCTCGGTGCCATTATGTGGAAATTTGAGACATTGGTGATACGTTGAAGGTACAACTTTCATTGCGTGTATCCAAGGTCTACCTAATAACAAATTGTACAAAAGAGTGAGATCCAAGACTTGGAAGCTGGTGTTCATGATTGCTGGACCAATTCTGATAGGGAGTGTGACCTCTCCTTTGGATGATCTTTCCTCATCATCGTAAGCCTTGATGATGATACTCTTAGAGGTATCTACATAATCTTCTGAGAATCCTAATGCCTTAACTAGTTTTATGGTACATAGGTTCAAACTTGCTCCTTCGTCTACCAAGAGTCGTCTGACTTTGGTTTCATGGACTAAGACTTCAAGATGTAATGGGTCATTATGATCAGATTTTTCTATCGAGTAATCCTGTTGGGAAAATGTAGCATGGTGCGAATTGGTTAAATATCCCACCATCTCTTCGAAATGATTAACATCTAAATCAGTGGGGATAGTTGTGTTCTGCAAAGCTTTATCGAGAATGGCTCGATGCTCAGGTGATAAGGTCAATAGTTCCAAGATAGATATTTGCGCAGGAGTTTTACTCAATTGATCAAGAAGGTTGTACTTGAACTTGGAAGCTTGTGTAGATGGCTCAAAAGAAGGACCTGGAATAGTGATCTTGGTTCTGCGTGTGTTGACACTACATTCTGGAGGCTTCTTAATGGTGAAGGTATCAACATACTCATCTGCAGCGTGGAGGCTATTTATAATCTTTCCTTTTCCATAGTCGAAATTGGTGTTTGCGTAATTGGTTGATGGATCGGTCTTAGGTCCTGAACCAGAGGCTTTTCCTTTTGTGTGGTCATGTAATGGGTCCATGAAGACCTTATGATCACTGTTCTTGGTGTTTTTCTATCCACCGACCTTTATGGTTCCATTCTCAACAAAGTCTTGGATAATGCCCTTGAGTTGGCGACAATTTTGTAGGTTGTGTCCTTTTATTTGATGATATTCAGAATGGGCTTTGTCATCCCACCAGGAAGGTTTAAATTGTCCAGGATCATATTCTCTTGGTTCCAATAGTTTGATGAGATTGTGTTTAATCAATTCTTTGTAAATAACCTCGATCGGTTGTCCTAGAGGAGTAAATTCACATGTTGGAAATCTTCTTTGAGGTGTTGTTGCTGTGAATTTTGGAGATAGTTAGCCGTTTGATCTGGATTATCCATTTTGTCTTGATTTTGGTTGTATCCTCTCAGTGTGATAACTGGCCTTGTACATATGTTTTTAGCATCGACAATGCCATCATTTGTAACATTCTTGTTTCTGGACCAGAATTGTCTTCTATCATTTAGCGCATTTTGATTTTGGACAATAGGATTCCTACCTGGTACCTTTATTTCGCCTTTGTCAATAAGGCCTTTCTCAAGGATGATGCCTTTTTGTACCAATTCTAGGAATGAGGTACAACAATGTACTCTTAAATCACTCCGCAGTTTTGGATTGAGGTTCTCTAGGAATATCGTGACCTTTTGTTTCTCTGGTATCTCAACTAGACATCTGCTAGCTAGACTTCTCCACCTCTGAAAGAAAGTGGTGAAATTTTCACCATCCTCTTGTGTCATGTGGCACAAGGTTGCTATTGTTATCTCATTATCTATGTTGAAGGCAAAATGTTCGACAAAATTTTCAGCTAATTCTCCCCAAGAGCGTATACCATATGGTAGTTTAGAAAACCATTCCAGTCCTATCCCAACAAGGGTTCATGGAAATAGTCTCATCAGATATGTGGGGTCATACGATATGTCCATGCATAGTGTTGAGAACTCCCTAATGTGTTCTAGAGGATTCTTTTTCCCATTGTACTTAGGGAAAATCGGTATAATGTATCCATCGGGAAAAGGTGTCATGTAAAGCGCTTTGTCAAATGGACATGGACATAAGTCTTGTGCTGAGATAGTTCGCTTTCCTGACATAGACATATTATCCATTTGTTGTTGAAGAGTTTGCATTTGATTCTGAAGGACATCGACTTGTGTCAAGGACATGGTGTTGGCGTTGTTCGGATCAATGTAGACATTCTGATATGCCATGTTTTGCGACGGATTGTGATTTGGTGAAGGAATATATCCCGTTTGAATAGTCCGTTGTGGGATAGGAATATATCTTGTTTGAATGGTTTGACTTGGTGGAGGAATATATCCTATTTGAATGGGTTGACTGGTTGGAGGAATATTCCCTATTTGAATGGTCTGATTTGGGATAGGAATATTCGTACCCGCTTTGGATCTCTTACCAATTGTGTTGGTGCCAAAGGGGTTGGATGAAGTTGCTCCTGTCGTAAATTGTAAACCTTGTGTTATGTTGAAATGGGTTGTGTTTACAATTGATGATGTCTGAGTTGGTATGCCAGTTGGTATTGCTGCGGTGATTTGAGGCATAGAACCACTTGATGTCACTATTTGCATTGGTTGGGTAGATGTCGTTTTTAATGTGTGAACGTCAAATCCTGGTGGTAGTGTGGCACCTTCTACTAGAAATTTTTCTAGATAGCATTGGGGATCATTAGCCAAGCACTCATCCATGAAGGATGCAAATTCAGTATCTTAGACTACAAACTCTATGTCTTCAACAAAGACTCGTCCATTGGCGTCTCTAGTGACAAATTTATCAAGTAATGGTTTGTGTGGTTTGTTCTTCCTAGGTGGTTGAGTGCTGAAAGGATTGATAAACTCATTGGGGTCTGCCATTTCTTTGTGCCTCTTTTGAGACCTTGTTTTGACCATAAAAAAGTTGCTCAAAATGGGGTAATGCAGACTATGCCTAAGAACTGATATGACCTATTTCTATGTTTTTTTGGATTTTTTGGACAATAAGGATGTTGCTAAAATGATTTTTAGAAAGATGTATACTAAGATGATGTATGGTAAGACGGACAATATGTAAGACCTCATGTAGACTATGATTCTAAAATGGGTATAACCTACCTCTTATGGAGTAAATGCATGCAAGGATTTATTTTGACCAAGGAACCTGATTGTAGGACAAATGACAGTTGACAAGGTGAACTTTCCAAACTAAACTTGTTGAGCTGAAAAGATTCACTAGATTAGACGAAGGTGACTAGGTTTGATGAGTGTGATAAATCGGGACATGAATTTATCCAAAGACGAGGAAACTTATCTATGCTGTGATATGCAATTTCCTAGGGAGTATCTAGATGCATGCAACTTAGGATGACAATGACGAAGATGTGGATTGTAACTAAGATTTCCGAGGAAGTATCTATATGCATGTGACTTTGGATGACTATGAAAAAGACGTGGATTGTAACTAAGACGTATATGACCACCTAATGGATGCATGATTTTTGAGCAAAATTTTGACAGTTTTCGTTCGGACTCAGTTTGCAGTTTTGATTGTTCTCTATTAACAGGAAGATGTGGTTCACCTAACAGTTGTGGCTAAGGATTTGACAGTTGCGGCCTTTCCTATGACAGTTGCGGTTTTGAATTTGACAGTTGCGGTCTTTCCTATTATGGACTCAAAAAAACTAGTTTTCTTGACAGACACTTGCAGTTCGGACTTTGACAGATGCAGTTTTGCATGGACACATATGACTCAGGTTGTGAAACTTCGAGATTGTGAAAATTATGATAGACAGATATGGTTATTCCCCTAACAGATGCGACTCTCTAATACAGATGCGGCGATTAAACTGACAAATGCGACTCTGTTCCTGACAGTTGCAAAAAAATTTTTTCGAAAGTTGTTTGACTGACTTTGTTTGTTTGATCAAGATTTTGGAAAATACAGCAAACAACAAACATAGCATTCAAATTATTTTCAGTTTTGTGATGAATGGACTGTTTAGACTCGAAAAAAAACTTACACCCTAGGCTTTTAGGATAGTACTTGTTGAATTCTTACTTGGATTTCTCTAGCTATGTATATTTACGGTGGATGATTAGTAGCTTGACCCCACTGGCTCCCCTCCACGACACTCACTTATACGGGGCAGCCAAGCTACAGTACCCATGAATCTCCCATGGCATACTTTTCATCTCTACACGTAAACCGTAAGATTGTAAGACGGCTTCACAGGTCCGACCTGCTGCACCAACAAGTAGATAGGATTTTGGTAACTCTACAACAAGGCTTTTAATTCGGGCATTCCATTCGTGGGACACTAACCAACATTGGCGAGAGTCCATTTCTATCCATTTCGTCGGATTAGTGCACGTGATTCTTGGGGTTTCCCCAAGAATCCACTTTTATATACCGGCTGGAAGTCGCTTGGCTTTAGCGTGCTACTGGTCTGAGTCGTCTTGGGGTGAGTACTTTTTCCCACCAAGACAGGCCCAAGTTCTAGAGTCAGCAACCGTTTCTCTTACACCCAGGATCGCATGACTGTACAACGGGATAGGATACTTCGGTGTACTGAATCGTAAGGGTTTATAGATATGTGCAAAGCACCAAACAAAGAAGACAGTGGTTCTTTTTATTCTAAATGACAATTTTCTATCTATCAAACAGAAAATTCATTTTAATCCCACACGATGATTATCTATATACCAAACAAAAGCTTATTTAAATAAATTAACACAAAGGCATTAGGTCCTGCATGCAATTTATCAGTAGTTCATAGTCTTCAGCTTTCGTCCTGTAGAAAAATTGTCTTGGGTTTTAATTGTCTTCAAAGCTTCATCCTGCAAACACTATGTTATTCCTTTAGAATTTATTTAGGTCCAAGTTGTTTTTGTCCACTTGATCCAATGTGTGCTTTGAAGTATTTTTTTTTTCAAAAAATCTGATTTTTTTCGTGAAAGCTCTTGAGAATGTCGTCTACTTGCAAACAAATTTTCGTGAAAAAATATGTAGCCTTGTAAAAGTTATGGTCGATTCACGTCGGGTTCACCAAATGTAACTCAGATTTTTTGGAATTGTGGAAGATGCTAAAGCTACACAAGATTAAACATCAATTCTAATCTAAATAAAACAACAAAGAACGATAAGTCAGCATGATTAATCTAAACTAATAAAAACTAGAATGATCTCACCGAATATGCAAATACTTCCTCGATTTATCTCAATTTCCCTTCTCCATCTTGCTGTATTGTTATTCTTGCCCTCAGATTTTTGTGTTTGAATGCAAGCATAACTTCGTCGAGTGTCTCAGCAAAATATCGAAGATTGTTTCTTCTCAAAAGTGTATAATGATTTCGGGAGGAGGAATAATGATAATGATAGGCCATTTTATAGATTTTGTGTTTTCAAATGATCAGCTCAGATTGAAAGAGAGACCGACAGATGAGATTGATGAATGCCATGCGATGAGTTATGTGACAGATAGAATGCGAGTTAGAATGTGAGTTCAACTGTAGGTAAAGACTAATTTTAGAACATGAGTTCCAATCTTCATCTTCAAAAAATAAAAGAAATAGACTTTGTATGCAAAAGCCAAAGTTAGAAGTTGGAGAATAAATGCATGATAAATGCATGTGAATGCAAACTTGAGTTAGTTAATTAAATAAAGATATTTAATTAATAAATATAGATCATGCATATGAGTTGGAACTAGTTTCGAAGTTGTGACGGAGAGTTCTCTCATAGAGATTAGTGATAAGTGCATGTAAGAGATAACTGAATGTTAGAGGAATGTGACATAATTAATTAAATAATGAATTAAATGTTAATTTAATTCAACATTCGAAATATGAGACTTTTAATTAAATAAATAAAGTAATTTATTTAATTTGGCTGTTGAAAAGGATAAAATGAATAATTAAATAATAAATATTTAATTATAGATGAAAAGGGGTTAAATGAATAATTAAATAAAGATATTTAATTATAGTTGGAAAAGTATGATAAAGGGGAATTAAATAATAAATTATTTAATTGATAGATAAAGGGGAAAGAATTAATTAGTTTGCAACATAATAAAATAAATATGATTTATTTAATTAATTAAGTTGAATAAAGGATGATTATGAATTAATGAATTAATTAAAAAGGGTATTTAATTAATAGAGGAAATATGTGTTAGAAAGGCAATTAAATAAGTAACATTATTTAATCAAGACGACAGACTATAGAAAATTATGTTGAAATGTGTACTCGCAGGCCTAGACCAATTTTCGGTATCTACAGTTTGCCCCTCTTTGATACAATGTTGGTACAACGTTGTGTCAAAGAAAATATGCTCCGGTCGTGCCCCTGTATGAAACAAGTTAGGATATACCCCAGTGAAAGGGAGAATGTTGAATTAAATTAACATTCAATTCATTATTTAATTAATTATGTCACATTCCCCTAACATTCAGTTATCTCTTACATGCACTTATCATCTGACTCGAGTTATCTCTATGAGAGAACTCTCCATCACAATTAGTCAATTAACTAGTTCCAACTCATATGCATGATCTATATTTATTAATTAAATATCTTTATTTAATTAACTAACTCAAGTTTGCATTCACATGCATTTATCATGCATTTATTCTCCAACTTCTAACTTTGGCTTTTGCATACAAAGTCTATTTCTTTTATTTTTTGAAGATGAAGATTGGAACTCATGTTCTAAAATTAGTCTTTACCTGCAGTTGAACTCACATTCTAACTCGCATTCTATCTGTCACATAACTCATCGCATGGCATTCATCAATCTCATCTGTCGGTCTCTCTTTCAATCTGAGCTGATCATTTGAAAACACAAAATCTATAAAATGGCCTATCATTATCATTATTCCTCCTCCTGAAATCATTATACACTTTTGAGAAGAAACAATCTTTGATATTTTGCTGAGACACTCGACGAAGTTATGCTTGCATTCAAACACAGAAATCTGAGGGCAAGAATAACAATATAGCAAGATGGAGAAGGGCAATTGAGATAAATCGAGGAAGTATTTGCATATTCGGTGAGATCATTCTAGTTTTTATTAGTTTAGATTAATCATGCTGACTTATCATTCTTTGTTGTTTTATTTAGATTATAATTGATGTTTAATCTTGTGCAGCTTTAGCATCTTCCACAATTCCGAAAAATCTGAGTTATAGTTACAGTAACTATTTCGGATGTATCTGAGATGTTCTCAAAGATGATGAAATGACTGTTGATGTGTGTTGAGTGATCCACATGTGATTATCTTGCTAGAGATATGTCTACTTCAAAGATCATTGGTGTTTACACCTTACATTTTGTTTTTGCATCGATTTGAGAAATCACGTGGAAGCTTCAAAATTTTATTTGTGTCCTAAATTGAATATGTAATTGATCCTCTCTCATTCCTATCCACTGTGAGAATCTTGAGTAGCTGACCTAGTTTGAATTTGTAAATGAAATTGTATAGCCAACCTTGGAGAGTGTTCCTCAGGTTGGAGATGGTATAAAATCAAGTTAAGTTGTAGGGAATTTCATGTCCATCCATCCACGAATTGGACAAGTGAGTGAAGTGTGTGAGCAAGTGCGTAAAGTAGAGAGTGGGAGAGTGAATTAAGGCAAAAATATTACAAGGTGTCAAATTATTGAAAGCATTGAGCTGATGGTATCTACAATCTTCTAATCAGGTTGTGAATGTGTGGAACCCTAGTGGTGGATCTTCATTTATATCTTTTGATTTTTATGTAGGCAGTGAGCCTCCATTCTAGATAATGAGTGTTTATCAAGGTAGTGAGTCATTAGTATGGGTAGTGAGCCTTTTTATTTGGGTAGTGAGCCTTTGTATCTGGTATTGCATTACTACTATATTGTGAGTTAATCCTCACCATGGTTTTCCCCTCATTGGGTTTTCAACGTAAATCTAGTGTCTTAGGTGTTCTCTTTCTATTATTTTCATTTCATGTTTACACTTAATAAAAAATTGAAGTTAAGGTGAAAAGACTAAGTTTAAAATGAAAGAGATTTGATAAAACTGACTCACCCCCCCTCTCAGTTGTCTTTTGAATTTCAACATCCTGATCCTCACCTTCAAAACATTTTCATATTAAATTTTCAAAACAAGATACAAGATAAGCTTACCATGATAAAATTATCATACTTTATGCACTTGTGTAGTACTCTCCATGATTATCAGAATTGAATTAGTAGTTGAGATACAAAATCCACTTCTAGCCGGACTGTGAAACATGAGCCTATAAACCAAAACAATTCCCAACCTTTTATAAAATAGCATACAGGTTTCCTTCAATTCAATCCCCCTCAACAAACAACTCAAAATATAGATAACCAAGTAGCTACTATTAAATCCATGATACCCTTTAGCTATGGGGACCCAAAAAGTAAATTCACTCCCTTACTCAATACCCTTCATAACATAATTTCCCAACTCATAGAAAAAAATATGATTACCATACCCCCAATTAAAGAACCTAATCCTAGTAAACCATTACCTGCAAGCTATAGATCAAATGCATATTGCCATTGTCACTAATAAAATGGGCATGGCATAGAAAATTATAAGCATCTTAAACATCTAGTGCAAGACCTCATTTATTTCTAATGCCTTTTAGTTGGAGGTGTTAATGATCATGAAAATAAGTATGTTTCCCCTCCTAACAAAAAAATCCAAATCTTTACCAACCCAATGCCTAATCATAACGTTTAATTTGTGAAAGCTAGAAAAACTACAAAGAGTGATGTGATTATTGTTGATAAGAATTATGAGAATAATGATATTGTTCAACATGATTCAATAGATTATGATCCTATGGAAGATATGATAGGAGTGATATAATTCATTTGTCATAAGGTCCAAACTAAAAAACCTCTTGATATTTCTTTCTCCTCTAACGATATACTTAAACATGCACTAGATGGTCCTCTTCACATAGCTTGCCATATCTATGATAAGACCACTAGTGGGATACTAATATATCCCATCAATGGAAATAATGTGATCATTGAGGAGTTCTGACCTCTACATGAGCTTTATCAATACATATATGATAAACCAAAAGCATGGATCAAGACATATAATGGTTTTTCTTGCCCTACAGTGGAATATATCACTCTTCCTTTGCAAATGGGAAGAAAAAAATTAGATATCTCATTTGCCATCATCTCGTAGTCAAACCAATTTTGTGTGAACCTAGCCTACCCATAGCTTCACTCGATGAATGTTATCCCTTGTTTTGTGCATAAATGGTTAAATTTTTCCTTTGAATACATGGAATATTTATTGTGCATCATAGTGGCTTTAATCCTTTGTCCTCCCATGAAAATGTTTTCTTATATTTCTTTTGGCCTGAGACTATATATCCTATAAAACTATGAGAAGGCTTATTTTTCTTTTCCTATCAAAAGTTCAAAGCAAAGTAGATAGTATAATTATACCTTTGAAACATTCCTCAAGTTACTACCAAGCCTCCAATCCTAGATGAAACCATGATTGAGCCTAAAGAAATTCAAAAAAACCAAGACCAACCTAAGATAGAACATTCACCCCTCTCCTACAAAATACCAAGAGACAATGAAAACAATCCTATAACACCACCTAGAGTAAAACAGGTTTACAAAGTCAAAGAGAAAGTGGTTGAACAACCTCCCATGGTTACTTCCATTCCTCCCCTTGGGGAAGAAAAGAAACCTCTAGGTGATCAACTCACTCCTACAAAAATGCAACTTGAAACCTAAACTAAAAGAAAAAAATGTGCTAGAGAGTGTAAGTGTATATGTCATGCCCTTGCTCAGAGACTGCATGAAGAAATAAATAAATTAAATCTAAATCTAAACTTGAATGAAGCAATGCATGATGACTCTACCCCCACCTTAAAAAAAATCAATCCAATACAACAACCAAAACATGAGTCTTGTTGGATGTTGTGGTTGTGTTGCTAATATGTGGTTGCCATTGATGTCAACACTATTAGCATTGATGTTTTGAAGGTTGTATATGTCAAGGATATTGAGAAAATTATAATAAACATGTTGAAAGTTGTCTATAAAGTTTTGAAGTTCAGTGTGGTGACAAATTCATATGTTTCTATTCGAAATTTTTACTTTAATGGGTTTGTTTCTAAGTCTATCTAGTTTATACTCCATAATTTTTAGAGATGCACACGAAGATTTGTGCAAGTTATAAGTTTATGTATTCCTATAGTTATTTTTTTACTGTTGCTGGTGTTTCTAGAAGAAGAGAACACGATTCTAGTAATTCTAGTTAATGCAATGCTCCTGAAATTTTCATTGATGTTTCAAGATCATGCTATATCCTTGTTGCATGTCTGTGTTGATCAGAGTGATCATGGTTGAATATTTTTCTATTGTGTGTTCATATTTTGATGTTCTTGGCTGACATGATGGTTGTATCATGTTGCAGATCTTCGTGGAAGTTGTTTTGGGTCTTTATTATGTTGTGACCAACTTTGGTTGGTGTGCATTGAGATTTGTTCATTAATTGAGCCGATAGTTTGTAATTCATTTTTTCTTTTATTTTTGGCTAACAAAGTTGTTGATGTAATTCCATGTAGTGGATATATATGAGTTATTATTTTCTTCGTTTGAGCAATGTGAGTATGAAGTGTGTATGTGAAATAAGTGAATAAAGATCAAATCATTTGATTGCAGAGTAGAGTGTGAAGAAGTTTGGGTGAAGTGTGAAGGAGTGTTTTTGTGCCTAATCCGAACTGTCATCAGGATTTTGAAGGAGCTAGTTTATCAATTCATATTCTTTAGATGGTTTTAATCTAAATATCTTTGTAAGGAAATGAGCCTTCCAATTTGAGCTATGAGCTCTATGTAGTGTGTCTGAATGGATGTGCATTCCCATTATTCATCTTTATACTTTTAACAAGGTATAATCTTGTTGACTAACATCCACCATGGTTTTTCCCTTAACAGGGTTTCCATGTATAAAATATTTGTATTCTTGTGTTTTTGATGTGTTGTTGATTCATGCTTTCACTGTTAGTTATTATATCTAAGATTAAAGGTTAATAAGGTTGAATAAGTTTTAAATTTTATGACAACTGATTCATTGTCTATTCTTTTTTTTCCAATAATTTGTATTAGAGTAGGTTCCTCTGAAGAATTTAAATAGCTCAAGGTGATCCGAGATGGCATCATACAAGAAGGATAGTCCTAGATTTGATGGAACAAACTACTCTATGTGGAAGGCTAGAATGGAGTGTCATTTGAAGTGCATTGGTGATTCCTTCTAGAAGATTCAAAAGAATAGATATTTTATTCATCGGAATGGTCCCTCTACTCCTAATGAGATCAAAGAAGATGAAACTAATATTAGGGCTATAGAAGCATTGTTGAATGCTCTGACTAATTCAGGGATGACAAATGTAATTTGTTTGAAAAAAACATATGATATCTGGAAGAAGCTGGAAACATTGTATAAAGGATATGCACAAGTGAAAGTTGGTAAGCTACAAAGTCTGAAAGGCAAGTGGGAAAATTTGAAAATGAGTGAAGATGAAAACATTATTTCTTTCATGCCTAAACTAAATGAATTAGTGATGGGAATTAGATGTGCTAGTGGAATCTTTGGTGAAAAAGAGATTGTGGCTAAAGTGCTAAGATCATTGCATACTTCTTACAAAATGAAAGCTCATGCTATTGAACAACTCAGGATAGTAACAAATGTGACAAGAGACATGCTGATTGGTAAGCTTGTTGCCTTTGAATTGAGTGAATTTGGTGATTCTAGTCCTAAGACAAAATCTGCATTTAAAGCTACTGTATCCAAATGAAACCAACAAAGATATGATTGAGGAGAAATTTCTAGAAAGAAATTCAAGTATGAAGATGAGATGAAATAGATTGAAGATGAAGAAAGAGAGTTAGAAGAGCTGGAAGCATTGATTGTGTAAGGAGAAGCTAGAGGAAAAGGTAAGTATAAAGGAAAGTTTCCTATTAAATGTTTCCCTTGCAATAAGATAGGCCATTTTGCATCAAGGTGTCTTGAAAGAGTTCCTATGTTCAAAATTGATAAGCCTAGATTTCAAAAGAAATGTTATTATGATGAAGAAGGTGTTATTGATGATGAATCTGATAAATAAAATGGAAATGAATATGGATGGGTATTCATTTCTATCAATGAAAATGGTACGGTGTCCACTGAATCTGCTAGTGATAAGAATATTGAGAAAGCTCTTGCAACCAAAATTGAAGAAAAGGATGAATGGGTGATTGATAGTGGATGCTCACATCATATGACTGGTGACAAAAGAAATTTTATAAGCTTGGAAAAATATGATGGTGGTGTGGTAAGATTTGGAGATAACAATGCTAGTGTGATTTGTGACAGAGGCACTATTTCTCTTGGTGGTAAATATATTACTAATGATGTACTTTATGTTGAAGGATTGAAGCATATTCTATTAAGTGTTGAATAGATGGTAGACAAGGGATACAATCTTCAGTTTAAAGATGCTAAATGTAGGATACTGGGAAGTTCTAGAAATGTAATTGCTTCAGGTACAAAGATAAGAGGTAATATTTTTCACCTTAGTGCTGCTAGTGAAAGTTGTTTAATTTCTCCAGTTGATGTAAGGTGGTTATGGAATAGGAGGTTGTGTCATGTTAATTTTGATAAAATTTTCAAAGTAAGCTCCACTCAAGCAATTAGAGATCTTCCTAAGTTAGTGAAGCTTGATAACACCATATGCAAGGAATGTTAGATGGGAAATAAGACTAGAATTTTTTTTCGGAGAAAAAATCATCATTCTAATGGAGCACTAGAGCTGGTGCATATTGATCTATGTGGTCCCTCCAGAATAAGAAGTCTATAAGGAAAAAGGTACATTATGTTGCTTATTGATGATTACTCTAGGATGATATAGGTTTCTTTCTTGAGAGAAAAACATAAAGCATTAGAAAATTTCAAAGCTATGGCTAATAATGGGATAGGTTTAAAGATCAAATGCCTAAGGTCAGACAGAGGTGATGAATTCACTTCCCAAGAGTTCAATTCATTCTATGAAGATCATGGAATCAAAAGATAGTTATCTGCTCCCCAGACCTCTCAACAGAACAAATTTGTTGAGAGAAAGAACATAAAAAATCTAGATGCTACTAGAACTATGATGTTGGAAGGTAATGTACCTCATATCTATTGAAGAAATGTTGTAAGCACTTATGTATATGCTATCAACTAGGTAAATATCAATGATAATTCTCGTAAGACTCCTTTTGAGTTGTGGTTTGGTTATAAGCCCGTTGTTAAATATTTCAAAATATTTGGAAGTAGATGTTATATCAAGAGAGATGAAGATATTGGAAAGTTTGATGCTAGGAGTGATGAAGGAATCTTTCTACGTTACTCTACTACGAGCAAGGCCTACCGATGCTATAATAAAAGATTAAGGAAAATGGCTGAAAGTGCAAATTTCATATTTGATGAAGACACTACTAGATCATCTAGATACCATGGATATGATTCAAATGACCAACATGATAGTACTGATAATGGAAAGAATAATCAGATACAAAATCAAGTTCAAATTGTTCTGGTGAATCAAGAGAATCAAGAAGGAGAAGCTAGTGGAAGTGCAAAAGAAAGAACAAAAGAACCATAAGTTCAAGAGAATTTCAAAGTTTTGAGGTATGTGAAGCTAAATCATTCTGAAAATAAGATTATAGGAGATAAGAACAAAGGTGTGTAGACTAGAAGAAGAATTGCAGAAGAGTATTGTCTGATTTCCGAGACTAAGCCCAACAATGTCAATGAAGCATGTAAAGATGAATATTGGATGGAATCAATGAAGGAAGAACTGATACAGATAGAGAAAAATAATACATGGATTCTTGTTCCTAGACCTTAGGATAAAATTTTCATTGGAACCATATGGGTCTTTCAGAATAAGATGAATGAATATGGTGAAGTGGTTGGGAATAAAGAAAGAATGGTATGTAAAGGGTACTCATAGATGGAAGGTATTGATTTTGAAGAAATATTTGCCCCTATTGCTAGAATTGAAGTTGTAAGATGATTTCTTACTTATGTTTCTTTTAAGAGCTAAAAATTCTATCAAATGGATGTAAAGTCAATATTTCTAAATGGTGAGCTAGAAGAAGAAGTATATTTTAAGCAACTGAATGGATTTCAATTGACTGATAATGAAGATATTGTTTTCTGATTGAAGAAAGCATTGTATGGACTTAAACAAGCCCCTAGAGCCTCATGTGCTAGGTTGGATAAATACTTGTTGAAGCTTGGATTCAATAAAGGTACTATTGATAGTCATTTGTATTTAAATGTGGATCAAGATAAAGAGTTTATTATTGAAGTCTTTGTTGATGACATGATTTTTGAAGGTAGTGATGACTTATGTATGAATTTTTCTAATGAAATAAAAAGTAAGTTTGAGATGTCAATGATTGGAGAGCTGAAATTATTTTAAGGATTGCAATTTAATTAGTTAGATAATGGAATCTTTATATCTTAGTCCAAATATGTAAGAGAGTTACTTAATTTTTTTAGCATGGAAGACTCAAAGCCAGTTGGTACACCCATGGTAACCAGATGCAAGTTAACACAAAATGATGATTCTCCTAATGTAAATCAAAAAAGATACAAGTCAATGATTGATGGATTACTTTATTTTACTCAGACCAGACCAGACATCATGAATGATGTTTGTATGGTTGCTAGAAACCAAGCTGATTTGAAGGTATCTCATGTGACTATTGTAAAGAGAATTTTTAGATATTTGAAAGGGACAGTTGACTTTTGTCTTTAGTATCCTAAAGATGATGATCTTACTTTGAGTGCCTTTACTGATGCAAATTGGGCAATAGATGTGGATGACAGGAAAAGTACTAGTGGTGGTGCATTCTTCCTGGGAAAGAATTTGGTGTCTTGGTTAAGTAAAATGTAGAATTTCATTTCCTTATCCACTATTGAGGTAGAATATATTGTTGTTGCAACCAATTGCAGTCAATTATTATGAATGAAGTAGATGCTGAGAGATATCATAATTGAGTATGATGATCCTATTGCTATATTTTGTGATAGTTCTAGTGCCATAAAAAAAATTAAGAATCTGGTGTTGCATTCAAAGATAAAACATATATCTATAAAAGATCACTTTTTGAGAGACAAAGTGAGTGATAAAGAAGTCAGACTAGAGTATGTTCCTACTAAAGAATAGATTGTAGACATCTTTACTAAACCATTTACTAAGGATAATTTTGAGTATCTCAGAGGGAAGTTAGGGGTGATTTCCCCTCCTAATCAGAACTAAGATGCAATTCTTTCCATCAGTTCGTGCATTCATATTCATATCTTATTTCAGATTGATGTTGTGGTGGCTACTACTTAGGGGGAGTAGTCAGATGATTCAGTTATATGGTTCAAAACTTGTGTACCTTTTCCATTGATGTCAAAGGGGGAGAAGATTAATTTGATTTTTTTTGTGAAAACCTTTAGGGAGAAGAGTAGAACAAAGGGAGAGAAGAGTAATGTAAGAGGAGAAGAACAACATGAGAAGAGTTAGTTGTGTTAATGGTATTTTCCACATCATGTGTTGCCATCAATGCCAAAGGGGAAGATTATTGGATATTGTGGTTATTTTTTTATATGTGGTTGTCATTGATGTCAACACTATTAGAATTGATGTTTTGAAGGATGCATATGCCGAGGATATTGAGAAAATTATAATAAACACGTTGAAGGTTGTTTGTGAATCTGTGAAGTTTAGTGTGGTGAAAATTTTGTATGTTTCTATTCAGAACTTGCACTTTAAAGGGTTTTTTTCTAGGCCCATCTAGTTTCTACTCCAAAAGTTTCAGAGGTGTGCATCAATATTTGTGCAAGTTATAATTTTATGTGTTCCTATAATTATTTTGTTATTGTAGCTAATGTTTCTAGAAGAAGAGAATTTGATTCTGGTAATTCTAGCTGTTGTGTATGCTCCTGTGATGTTCGTTGATGTTTCTAGATCATTTTATATCCTTGTTGCACATCCACGTTGATCATAGTGATCATTCTCAAATATTTTTTGTTGTGTGTTCGTGTTTTCATGTTCTTGGCTGACATGATGGTTGTAGCCTATTGTGGATCCTCATGGATTAATATTTTAATGTTTTGCATGTTCGAGGAAATTTTTTTATGTCTTCATTATGTTATGACTGACTTTGGTTGGTGCGCATTGATATTTTTTCATGAAATAGGCCGATAGTTTGTAATTCATTTATTCTTTTTTTATTTGGTCGACAAAGTTGTTGATGTAATTCGATGTAGTGGATACATAAGAGAGATTTTTTTATTCATTTGGCTGATGTGAGTATGATTTTTTTATGCAAAATGTGTGAATACAGATCAGATCATTCGATTGTAGAGAAGAGTGTGAAGAAGTTTGAGTGAAGTGTGAAGGAGTGTCTTTGTGCCTAACTAGAACAGCCATAAGGATTTTGAAAAAGATAATTTATTAGTTCATATTCTTTAGGTGGTTTTAATCCGAATGTTTTTGTAAGGCGGTGAGCCTTCCTATTTGAGTAGTGAGCTCTAGGCAGCATGCTTGAATGCATGTGCATTCCCATTATTCATCTTTATACATTTAACAGGGTATAATCTTGTGGACTAACATCCATTGTGGTTTTTCCCCTAACAAGGTTTCCATGTATAAAATATTGGTGTTCTCATGTTTTTGATGTGTTGTTGATTCATTCTTTCACTATTAATTATTAGATCTTATATTAAAGGTTAATAAGGTTTAATAATTTTTAAATTTTGTGATAAATAATTCACCCCCCTCTCAGTTGTCTATTCATGTTTTTCCAGCAAGTTTAACTCTTCCATGGACACTATCATTTGACCTCCTATTGCGATCTACTTGGATGATGATGAGGAAGTTGTTCAAATTGATGAAGAGGTACATAATGAATTGAATACATTGTTTTCCTCTTCCATTTGCTTAAACAACAATTGTCCTAAGAATATTTTTTAACCTGGTGATCATTCTAGTTCAACACTTAACATTGTCCCTTTGGCTAGTTTCCCACCTTCGATATATGATGAACACAATTGGGATGTAGATAACCTACTTTAGGTTGAAATGCATGTGTCTTACTAGTCTCTTTACATTCTTTCTTTTTCATTTTCTTTTGTGTGATTGCATGTGCATATTGTGATCCCTAGTGTTGTTTTGTTTGATGTATATCTCTCTCTTTGTGAAATTCATCTATTTGGACTTTCATTCTTCTCTATGGCATAAATATTTTCATCTTTTCCATTTGTCTTGTGTTTTCTTTTTCGGGATGACACAAGGCATTGAGACATTCATATCTCTTTCATGTTGACCCAAAAGATTCTTTCCCTTTTGTCTTTACCATTTGTCTTATTATTTTCATTTTGGGGATGATGCAAGGCATTGCAATATTCCTATTTCATTCATATTGACCCAAAATCTTCTTTCCTTTTCTTTTTTTCCTTTGTCTTGTGTTTTCCTTTTGAAGATGACACAAGGCATCAAGACATTCATGTCTCTTCCATGTTTACCTAAAAAAAAATTCTTTGTTTTTTCTCTCTTTGTGTCATTCTTCCAATTCTATGTGTATTTGGGGAATGACGACATTTTCAAAGCTCTCTAAAAATATTGTAGAAAGAACATACTGACCCCAAATCCATCGATCTCTTATGTGTTTTTTGTTTTCATTTTTCAGGGCAACCCCTCTCTTTACCTTTTCTTTCACATCAGTTAGCTTTACTTGGAAACATATGACTTGGCATAGGGATTTCCAGCTTATCTCTCATGTCTTTCATGTTTTCATTTATCATTTTCTACTTTAAAGTAATTTCTCATGTTATGGTGTTTATCAATTTATTTAAAGTGGGCACATACATTGACATTATTCTTTTGCATTTTATTTTTTATGGTTCATGGTGCAAGTTTCTTACTTTATATGGTGTTATTTTTTCTTTGTGGATGAAAATGGTGTAATTTCCCTCAAGAGTGTGATCTCTCTCAACATTTATATTCCTCTTATTAGCTTCATGTGATGCATTGCATCCCCAGAGTTGTAAATCTTTTATTATTTGATTGGTGCTTTCTTGGAGACATTAGGCAAAATATTCTCTGACTTAAAGACCTCACATGAACTAAGAAAGACTCCTTTGAATGTTCTTTGCATTTTGAATTTTTGGTTATATGGCCACCTTACACAACACAACTTTCTTTCTTGTAGAGGCATATTGTTTGTTCATGTGCTTGAAGTGTGTGAACATTTTCTTGTCTCATGAAGCTCAAAAATAATTTTACATTGCACCTTATCAAAGTTATCAGGACTTATAACTTTGGTATGGTTGAGCAGGAAGCCTAACCTAGGAATGACTTTCCCCATAGCCACTCATATGTGAGTGTGAGAACATACTAGCCATGAGTATATTTTTCTCACCTTCTTGACTTCTCACCCAATAGATAGCCTAAATTTTCATTTCCTCAGAATGAGTATGTATTTATTTTAGACAAACAACCTAGATTTGGTCCACATCACAATGGAAAAATGATCAAATCTTGATACAACTCTTTTATTATCTCTTACCTTTTCTCTTTTTATTTCATAATTTATGCATGTGCTTTATTGTTTCTCTTCAATCATTTTCATGTGTGTTCTATTGTGCCTATGTTGGTTTTTCATGAGATCTTGATCCTGGGGGCTTGATCAACCCTCTTTATCATTGTCATCCCATCTTACTAACATTGATACACTTGGACCCCTCTTGATGCATGTTTTTCTACTTTAGTATGAGTTTGAATCAAGTTCATCCTCTGACTAAAGTGGGAGCTAAATGTAGTGTCAAAAAATATCATTGTTCACAGTTGTTTGGGCCCTCCTTGCTGAATTGAGCTTAATTATGCCTTGATTTAGTGTTGTGATATGGCTAACACATTGGCATTAGATCTTGGGTGCTTGTGAACTAATGAATTTAAATGGTACCTTTCTAAAGTGTTGTGAAGTGTTGTAACTCACTTTCACACTTTCCTAATATTTTATTAATTAACTAAACCTAATAAATCTATTTTTAACCTTAATCCTTCCTTATCTAAAGTTTTCTAAAGTGTTGTAACACACTTTCATTCTTTCCCAAGGTTGTTATTAATTGTTAGAGTAATAATTTATTACACTTAATTAATTATATCATACTGGTTAATTAATTAAGTCACTTATTCCATTAGTTGCTTAAGCTAAACTTAGGCACATTAATAATTGATTAATTATTAAGTGTGCACACTAGGGCATCATTATGATTCCGATATGGTTTCTTATAGACATAAGTATCTTTCCTTGCTTGCCAGATTATGGGTCCAGTGTTACTCTACAGTGCTCTTTCAGTGCTTCTTTGTAACATGTCATCTCATTGGAAAGGGGTTTTGTCCCACTGGGTTTTCCTTCTCTACCTCATTCTTACATTTGTAAATGGGTACCTGATTGGGATTTATTATGCTCTAATTAGCCTTAAATTTCATCCACAAGCCTCATTTAAAGCATCTTTTTAAGGATAATCCTGACACAAATCATTACCCAATCATAATTTAGGTATTTCAGGCTTGGATCACCCATATTTACTAATCTGGGACTCATTCGCCACCTTGGGTGAATGAGTCCCACCTAGATTTTTGGGTCTCAAACCTATTTTCACACATTTCTAAGAATTTTTAATTTTGGTCCCATACATTATGCCTGATGGGACTCATTCGCCACTGGTAGAGCTTCCAAAATTTTGCAAAATTTGAGCTAGTCTTTTGATTTGTCATGGTTTATTGCTTCTATGCCTAAGGGTAGGTTTTAGATTTTTTATCTAGAAACCCTCGTTTCAAATTTAAAGTTCTTAAACCCTTGGGAATTGTAATCCTCTATTGACCCATTATGCCCAATTATCGGTTACCTTATTTACAACCTAAGCTATCATGAGCATACTTTTACCCATCCCTTGGTCTAGGTTTTTTAGTCACCAAATACCTTTTCCATGGTTGTAATACTTCCTAAGTTTGGAAAAAATATCTAATTTTAATCGACTTATATCTTAAGTCATTTTTCCCAAGGGTTTTGGTCTTGCCAACCTAGTTAGGTCCCTTTGAAAACAAACCCTTTATTGCAGGTGCATGTTTGCTAGCCATTGTATTTAGAGATTTAATCCCAAACATTCCCCGCTCACCTCACGAGAATAAAACAATGCTTTATTAAAAGCATTGGGGTCACCGGGTTGATGACACATGCACCGTTGTAGGTGTGTGGCCTAGTCTCCACTATTTTTTGCAATATATTAAGCTTTCAAATCAATGATTGAGATGTAATTTTGAGATTTAATCTCATTCATTCCCCACTCATCTCATGGAAATAAAAAATAATTTATGAAATGTAACGGGGTCAGGAGGCTATTGATGTGTGTCCAATAAAAAAGGTGGGTCCTAGTCCCCACTAACACATCTAACACTATGAACTTGGAACAAATGATCGAGATCTCTTATTGAGACTTGATCCTGGCCATTTTCCAATTACCCTATAGGATTAAAATAATTCCTTCCTAAAAGGAGTAGGGTTAGCAGGATAGTGACACGTAGATTTTTTCTTCTGCTTGGAAGAGGATGGTGGAGCCCGCAGGGTAGATGAGTTGGAATCCACCTGGTAGAATTTCATGGTCTAATGGATTTGTGAAAAATGGTGACAAAAATTTATAGTTGATTGTCTCAATTAGAGTCATCTGACGTACCATCTTAGATGGAGATCAATGGCTGCCATTCAAAATAAAAATATGAATACATGTTAGTTTTTTTGCATCGTATGAGTGAGTAGTAATGGTAGAAGACACATACAGGGTTACTAAAAATTAGTCTTCATGCATGTGAATTATTTTTTTTTTTGCAATGATTGAAGATGATAATCAAGTTTCAAAGCATCTAGCTTATTGAAAATTATGATTTGAAATCTAGAAGTTGATTGTTTGCTTGCTCGTGCCTGCTTCCCTTGAGCATCAATGGTCACCATGTTTAAGCTGCTCAATAAATAGGATGTGGTAGTCATCTTTTCTACAAATTTGTAATTGGATGTTGTGGAGTTAAGCTTTGGCCCAAGTGAAGGTGATGTGAGTGACTATGTCGAGGAATTGTAGGGATAGTAAATAATTCTCTCTCGAGTAAGTTTTTTTTAGCATCATTGGTTTTGTACGTTTGTTACCTTGGGTTTTCACTAGAATTCCTACATAAGTCGATAGGGTTTGTGAGGTTTTCTCTATCCTACAAAGCTTATTAATTTTCTCTAATGAAGATGAGTAAACCATATAATTCTCTCCCGATCAGGAGGTCTAGGAGATTTAGTTTGCTCAAGTATTATGATGATATCCCTGAGAGTTAACAAGGAAAACCTAGAGTTCCTATAGCTCTAAACACTACAACAGAACAGACAATTAGTTCCTAAAATAACGTTGAATTTTATTGCATTAGAGTTCATGAATTAGACACTTTTGTCGGTACAAAACTCTGTGCAAACTGGCATGCTCACTTTGGCACCGGATTTAGCAATGGATTTACAACCAAATTTAGCACCGAATTTTGTTGCTTATAGTTTGGCTTCCATTTTTTCTTCTGGTTTTGCTTCTTGTTTTGCTTCCAAGTTTCCTTCTAGTTTTTCTTCTAGTTTTGCTTGAATGTTTGTGTTGAAGGTGTTTTCTGCACAACAACTCAGATAGAATATGATACCCTATCTCTCTTGAAAGGTAAATCTCTATGGGAAAAGAGATAACCCCAAGGTCTCTAATGTCGGGTCTTGAAAATTTAGTAAAATAACTCAGTGATGAATGTGAAAATGCTGGTAATCACAAAGGGACCTTACTACAAGCAAATACTGGACTTTAAACTTATCAGATTTAAACAATGTATTGATACTCTTATCTTTAATTAAATCCAGATAATAAAGAAATAGAAAAATATGAATGTTTCAAAGATAATTATAAGACTACTTCTAACCCTAGGATTGATAATGTCAAAAGATAAAATGCTCAAAATGGACTAATCCCTCATAAACTACTTTTTGTTTAATCCATATAAATCTGCAATCTCACAGAAATAGTGCAATCTTCTGAGGTACTTAAATATTTTCAAATCACAAAAATTCATTCAAGCAATCCTGAAAAAATCCTTATAATTGAACTAAGCACAATTTTAAGTCCAGGCTAACTTTGCAAAGCAACTAACAATCAACTAACTGCAAAAAGTATGGACTAGAGATCACTGCAAACATTCCAAACATGAAACCCTAAGAATCACCAAGCTATTTACTTATGAACTTATAAGAAATTTTAAAGATATAAAAACAAGAACCATGCCAGATGAAGCTCCATAAGATATATACCAAATCAAAATTTCCTTTCTTATATTAAGTCATCGAAAATGGCAACAATTCCATTTTTCTGTTACAACATTTTCTTGAAAATAAACCCTAATTCACTCAAATATGAAATCTCTATTCTAATTCTCTATGCATATCATGTATCACCTATCTATATCTCTCAAATGAGGAAACATGCCTATTTTATAGAGAATCCCTAAGATAGGTTGGCCCAAAAAAAAGAATTTACAATAAAACATGACCTACAAGAGGCCGGCCTCAAAAGATATTCGAATATAATATGAAATGTGCAATTAGCACCAATTTCATCCAAGTTGGCATAGGTATCAAAGGGTCATCCCAATGCATGTGAGTAATGGGAAGCACAAATGTCAAGGTATCCCTACATAACTAATTCCCATCCTTGTCCTTAGCTCGATCTTCTTCACCATGCATGGCCAACAATACTTTGTCTAGCTTAGTAGTCGGTGGTAGAGGAAAAACCCTAACTCTTCTTTCAAGAGACTTAATATCATCCCTTGCCTACCTCACTGTACCATCCCAATCAGCCCTATTAGTTATGTATCTTTCAATGACTACAATATAGGTTGCAACATCATCTAGTTGATGTTCAGTGACTGGTCCCTCACTAACTGGAGAATAAACATCTCTCCACCATCTCCTAACTTGCTCCAAATTAAGATTCTTCAGAGAAAACTTCTTCCTTCCTGTCATAATTTCAAACAATGAGATACACTTATCATGAATACCAGTCAAAGTGTCCTCAATCTTCTTTCCTTGTTTGGGAATATTTTTCAAGGTCTCCTGCCTCATCTGCAAGATTTCGAACCATTCCCAAGGTTCAGAAACCCTTGGGAAAGGAAGAATCCTACTCTTTACCATCCTATCTTCTGTAAAATCCATGATCGTTCTAGTTTTTTGCAGTAGAAGATCAGTATCCTCTTTGTCTTGAGCTAGCACAGTATTCAACTAGTCCATCGATCTCATGGCATCCCCTCTAGGAGACAAGATATATTTAATGGAAGCATCTCCTTTAGCTTGAACCCCTTGCAACCAAGCAACTGTGGCAAGTGTGGTTTCATCTTATCAAGCTCAAAGATTATTTCCTAAGGCAAGAAACCTACAACAAAGGAGGAAGAGCCAATGGATTGCAAGGGTTTTATCAACTCCTGCAAGTACTTCTTCAATTTGTCATTCTCTCTCTCCAACTCATGTCTAGTTTGTACAACCTTCTTGAATCTTCCCACAATTATAGCACTGGAGCCTTCATACTCCTCAATGTCTTGTTCCATAGAGGCATTCCCTAAGTCAGTAGTCTGCACATGATAATCCTTCATAGTCACATTATCTCTGTCTTTATCCAGAGAAAGGGAAAAAATGTGAGCCACTCTATTGCCTAACCCATCTCTCTCAATCTGGGACACAATGCTAGCCTTCTTCTTAGTCTTTCCCTTTTCAACATTGGCCATTAATTCATCCCAATTGGGAGGAGCATCTTCTACTATTACTAGATTACTTTTCAATTCTTTATTCAGCCAACTTGGAACATTAGACTCAGTTGGCACTTTATATTGCTTATCTTGATCCTTCTGCTCATTATGGGCATCCTTCCCACCACTTGGCTCATTAGGGATATCCATGATTGGATTCTCCTTGTCTCGAAACTTCTCCTCTACAACAACCTGCACTGGTGAAGAGATCTTGGCTGGTATCTCCTCCTATTGAGGTGATTTACTCAATTTCTCCTTTGCAGGTGACTCTGTAGAGGCCACCAAAGGGGATTGGATCACCTTGTCAATTTTTTCCTCTACACTATAAAATTCTCCTTCTTGAAATTCCTCCTCACCCAAGTCCTTAGGATCTTCATCCTTCCTTGGTTCCTCTTGTATGCTACCAGTATCCTAAGGAATGGAGATACTTTCCTATTTAGCAATGGGGGTAGTCATAGGAACATCCTCCTTCATAGCAACATCCTTTGGGGAAGGATTCCTTGACCTCCTCATGTATACTTGTGTTCTTTCCCCTGAACTCTCTACTTCTACAATTGATGGTTCAACCTCCTTATAAGTATTAGAAGCCTCCTCCTATTTATGTGACGACTTCACAAGCCTTTTTCTCTTTGTCAGTGGAGGGGTAACATCTACCTCTTCCCTCTCTTCTTTGTCTTTTTTAGCCTCCTTCCTCAAAGCATGTCTCCTTTTCTTGGCAATAGGTTTCCTCTATTTACCTACCTTTGCCACCTTCTCAGTTTGAACATCCCTAACCTGAATCTTGAAAGGGGAATCCACCTTTGTCTTACCTTTAGGATCATGTTCGTGTGATTCCTTAGAAGCAGAATGAGACTCCAAGTCTCCCATTAGTTCATAAGTACATTGAACACCCTCACTCTCCAATTATAGAATCTTGTGTTTCAACCACATTTTGGTGTACTTGATCACCGGAGTCATGATTTGATCCAATTCTATTTTCTCTTCCTCTAACCGGTTAATTTCTCCAACTGGCTTGTCTTTCACTACCTTGAAGACATGACCCTAAATTAAATTTTCATCCTCTTCCACCTAGTCAGGGATGGCCTTCTCATTGTATAACCTTACCAAGTCCACTGGAAACCTGGAAAATTTCTTCTTCATTACTTCAAATTCATTAGTAAGGTTAACCCAATAATCTTTAATATTGACCTTATGACTATACTCCCTACTAGCCTTCTTTTGTGCCTCACGAGTGATGTCAAACCCTTCTCTCTTGGAATGGAAAGAGAGACCAAAAGTACTCATCTCCTCCTTAGAAGGATGAGTAGACTAGATAGAAGGGAAGACCTCACCCATTCCTATCCTCAAGGGAAATCATTCTCAAAACTTGTTTTATGCTTATCTCCCTTTACAACTATGTCGAAGTCAAAAATATGCCTAGTGACCTCCAAAAATATAATATTATCAGTAGGGTACCTTGGGAGTCTATAAGGAGCCCTTTGAAAACCATCAATCCTAATGTAAGAGAAAGTGGGAAACTAGATAAACCATGGCCCGTATCTCTTTATCAATTCTTTAGCTTTGTTAGAAATTCTCATATGCTCTGCTCCTTGGAGCAATCTAGTGATATACATTGTGAAAGAATCACTTGCTCTTCTATAAATTCCTCCAATTAGGTGTAGCTATGGATATACCTCATATATTGCATCTTGTCGAAAGGTACCTCTAGTGCTCAACCCCTTATATGGGTGAAATCTTGCCAATGCATACACTAAGTAGGAGGTCATGGTGAAAGTCTTGGTTTACAATACATTGCACAACTGGTCATGGATTATTGCACTTATGCAACCTGCCTAGTGATAATCAATTCCCTACTCCATCCTAGAAATAACGTTAAACATCCAACTCTCAAACACCCCTACACTCTTTAATCCTACCAGTCTACTAAGAAGAGTGATAACCTTGTAATTCTCCCTTTTGAACTTGAGCCTGAATAGTTGCTTTGGCAATTTGGAGAAATTAGACTTGGGCTTCTCCAACCAAGAGTTGATTACCTACTGGGACTTGACCACATTTTCCTCATAGTATTTCTTTGTTGTGTCTATATCAAAACCCACCACATGTGACCTGTCAGGCATATCAAAAGTCCTTGCAATAGACACTGGACTAAAAACTGTCACAATCCTTCCTTAAGGACCAATTATCCTTTGTGTCCCTCTGTCATAATTCTTGGCACATTCAAGTACCAGTTCATAGCACTACACCGTGGAGGGAAAACCTGCTACATGTGCCAACCCAGATTCCACAGTTCTCCTGGCCAATAAGAGAAGGTATTGTGCTGCCAATTCAGCTTTGAACTCATAATCCCACATACCCACATTAGTATCAGTGATTCTTGACCAAATAGAAGTCAGATTTCTTTTAGGAACCTTGATTTTTATATCCAACTTTACCTTCTCTACACCAGAGACAACATAAGTCTCTGCACCTAGATTTGTTGCCTTCCCTTTGCCTCAACCAACAACATCTTGTCCTGATCTTGCCTGCAAACAAATAAAAATGACTAAAATGAGGTCCAAGAGAAGCAACAAATGTTAAGAAATCCATATCACCAAAGTCTGGGATTTAGCCCACCTCACGGATTCTAGACTAGAAAGGAATTCTAGGGAAATCTGGACCAGGCGAAATCCAACGAGACAAACATGTAAACCCCAAAATATCATCTCAATCCATCAATTCAATAAAGGAGTAACCTTAAAGATACTTAGCATAAGTTCATTTGATCATTTAAATATACTACTAATAAGAAAATCTTCTCACATAATCCTCATATTCATCATTCTCCAAAACTTCAGAAGAATCTGACCAAGGCATATTTTTGCGAGAATGATAATAGTTATAATCAATCCGGGAAAATCTGGTGGAAGCGGTTTTTAGTGAAAAATGGATAAATTATCATAAAAAAATGAATCTGGAAAAATTATTTGACCACGGATATCAGAAAAATCCGGAGGAAGCGGATTTTCACGAGGTAGACAAAAAAATTCCGGTTTAAGTGGCAAAAGAGAAGGAACGAGAAAAGTCGGAGAAATCCAGACTAGGTGAAATTCCACAGAGACACAAAAACTTGAACTCATCCATATTCTCTTGTTTTAACAAAATGAATCAAACGACCATGGACCTAGGGTATGCACCTTGACAACAGCCTAACCACATACCCTAATAGATCAAATATGAATTGAAAACCCTCCTCTCAACAATTTGAGAGGGATTGGCTATGCCCTAGGTCAGGAACCCTAAAATCTCCGCCATAGGAGCACGAAAAAACCAGGCATCACTTTCCTACGAACGAGATAGGAGTTTTAGGACAAACGCAAACAAGCCCCACAAATATAAATAAAAGACCAGCCTAAGGCACATGTTAAGTGACCAACCTGATGGACTAGCAGTACAATGGAAACCCCAAAACCCACACCATGGCACATACACACAGGCAAATGACGAAGCAATGGATGACATGAAATAACACAAAGCAAATTAATTGAAGACCAACAAAGGAAAGAAGCATATCCACATACCATGAGAGAAAAATAGCTGGAACCAGTGATGCCAACAAGCAACCCACAAACACAAGTAGGATACAAGAAACACTCATAGAATTCAAATGTAGCACTCGAAATAGCTTCAAAATGCATGATCTAGCAACACGCCTCAAGATCCAACACTCAAACTCGAATGAAAAGGAAATAAACAAACTCAAATGGCTAATTAATCCCAAAGATTCAATATATCAATGCCCCAAAAGGGTTGCACAATTGCCATTAATGCGATCGACAAGACAACCAAGACCAAAACCCATAAATCTAATAGGGCCACAAGATTCAGAGAAATATGGAAACAACGGATTTCCCTAGATTTGGGTCAAAATACAACTACCTCCATATTCTGAAAGAAAACTAGGAAAATCCGGCCAATGCAGATTTTCTCGAAAATGGTGAAAAGTTTGAAATACACCCAAATCTTAAGATTTTCAATAAAATTCACAAATGTGCCACTCCAACTGGCAAGATGAACATTAAAGCATGGGTTCAATCAAGAAAAAATTCCAAAATAGAAAGGCCAAGACATCCAAAATCCAGGAAAATGAGGGTCCCTATTTTTGTGGGGTGTGTGTGCAAAAACTGCACAACAATTTGCTTCTGATTTTGCTTCCAATTTTGCTTCCACTTTTACTTCCAGTTAATTGTTTCTATTTTTTCTTCCTAGATAATGCCAAGTTTTTCTTCCAAGATTTCTTCTGCTTTTCTTCTAGTTTGGCTTCCATTTTTGCTTCCTTTTTTTCTTCTAAAAATGCTTCTTTTTTTGCTTCCATTTATTAATTGAATATGTTTTATTTCAATTTAATTAGTTAAATATATCATGCCTCTTAAATAAATCATATGATTATAGAGTAAGTAAATTAAATAATATGTTTGATTTCAATTTAATTAGTTAAATATACCATGCCTCTTAAATAACTCATATGATTATAGAGTAAGTAGTTTAATTATTTAACTCATATGATTAATAACAAGATAATTATTGTTACCTAATTTTGATTCCAAATAAATCAAGTAGACTTATGATTGTTTTTTCATTTAAACAATAAAAGGTACATATCATTTTTTGCTAAGTTTCATCCATGTGCATAAAAGAGAGTACCAAATACCTGCATTATTTGATTAAGAGAATTGCATACAATAGAAAAGAGATTCAAAATTTATTGCAAAGGTATTCTTTATTGATAACCATAAGTGTATAGTGTAATACCCCTCTATTTTGTTTCTTGTTCAAGTTGTTTTATGTTATGTTTGGTTGCAGTTACTTTGATACTGGATACATTTTGTTATGTTTTGATCGCTACTATTGAGCGACAACTATTATTGTGGGATATAGTTATCTGATTATTGTTTCACATGCATTATGGATTAATGATGTTGTAGAGTTAACATGAGATGTCATTATGAGATTACTGGATTATGATGGAAGTGTCAGTTTTGATGAGTGTATTGGTGAAGAGGACGGTTTCGCATCACTCACTTGCGAGCACCCTACGAATCCGTAATTTCTTTTTCACGGTGTGTATTATATGCTAGATATATTGTATGATGTTGTTTACTTGTTTTTTCAGGATTGCAGGTACATGACATCGACTCCACCTGGTTTCACAGGTTTGAGTGTGTCGATCCAACGGTTAAGTTGAATGGGAGATAGTAGCTAGGTAACATGTGTCAAGTTTACACCCTAGCCTTAGTGTCATCGTCAGTTGTGTGTGTCATATTGTCTGTCTTGTTTTAATGTTATTTAATTCTGAAGCATTCTTGATTTGGAAATAGATATTTAGAATAATTGCATTTAAATCATGTTGATGGTTATTTAATTTAAATAATGCAATGTGGATAAAAGTTTATATTTAAATTAATTAATTATATTTAAATTATTTAATTAATTAAATTTAATCCAAGGGGGTTGAATTTAGTTATTAAATAATTAAATTAATTAATTAAACGTGATGCAAGAGAATGAAAGGAAATAAAAGAATTAAAATTAATTTTGGAATTTAATTTCAATGTGTGGGAATTAAATTAGAAATTGTAATTAAATGTTTATTTGGGAAATTAGTTGCAACTTTGGAAATTAATTTATTATTTGAAATTGCATTTTAAATTGAAAGTGGGTTTTCAAAAATTGAAATTGAATTGAAATTGAAATTGAAATTAAAATTTGAAATTGAAATTGAAATTGAAATATCTAATTTGCATGTAATGTGAATTAGGGTTGTATTAGGTATTTTTGTTTTATAATGAATGCATGTTTTAATTTTAGGGCAGGGAAAAAGTTTTAGAAAAAAAATACATTTTTACAGCAGAGAAGAAATTTTGGAAAATTGCACAAGAAGGGTTTGAAGAAAGTTTTGATTGTAGAATTGATTGAAGGAAAGATTGTTTGCATTTGTTGGGTTTTGGATTGGATTCATTGGAGCATTGAAGAAAATTCAAGAAATCTTTGGAGGAGGCTTGCATCAGAAATTCATCTCTTCCTGTAGCTTCTTGTACCAGGTTTTCCTCTTTGTGTTTTATTGTTCTTGATTGTTTTTTTTTAAATAGTAGTGATTAAAGATTTGTTTGTTAAATCTGTTTTAGAAAACAAATTTGATATTAGAAGAAAAGAATTAAATAAATTTACAGCCTTTTCTTGTGAAAATTCTTGAGTGAAAATTGTGAAAACCTCAGTTGAATTTAAATTATTTGGGGAAATTGATTATGTTGTTATTGAAATCAAACATAGAAATTGAACAATGCATTTAGAATGTTTTTAGAAAATGAAACCCTCTGTTTATTATTAAAAATCGGATTTTAAAATCCACAAGGTAGTTATTTTTTTAATGGTAAAATGGTCTAGTTGCATCGCATATAACTCCACTTACACAAACTGGGTTGTCAAGAAAATTAAAGGGTTTCTGCACCTTGAAATTTTTTTATCCCTATCAAAAAATGCAAATACCTAGATCATAGTTTTTGAGTTATGCTTGAAACACGAGACTGCTGTTAAGTTATTTTCCCATGACTGCTCTGATAATAAAGTAATAATAAATTGATATTTATAAATATTAATATTTTATGTATTGTTATTATAATATTAAAATATTATTTAATAATATTTTATATTATAATTTATAATATTAAAGTATTATATTATTTTAAATAAAATTTGTATATTAGATTAGTGGAATTAAAATTATAAACATATGGGGAAATTATTGTTTATTTTAAAATGGCATGTTAAAGTTTAATTGAAGGAGTTAAATATTTGATTTAAAGAATGCATAAGTTAAAATTTAATTGTGGAATTTAAATTCATGTGTAAAAGGTCCAATTATTAATTTGATTTAATTGGAAAAGTATATATATGATATTGGGTTATAGTCTAAATATTGATCTTATTTTAACACAATAAATTATGGAAGAGACCAAATGTTAATTTGATTAATTTTATAATGATTTAATTTGCAAGGGCAATTGGTTATTTAATTTAAAGTGAAATGTTTTGAGTTATAGTTGAAAATACTTATTTTGTTAAGAACAATTAGAGAATAAAATATTAGTGTAATTTCTCCCCTATCTGAAAAGATGAATTCTTAATTCAGTTTTATCGATATAATGAATTATGTAATGAAATGAGAAATGGATTTAGAGTATCCAAATGTAGTTTCTTCTATTGCCTTCAATGATTATGTCTTTCGTGTTTATGCTTTGAGAATGGGTTGAATACCTGTTAGTTTATAAGTCTTCCAGATGGTCTGTTGTTTGTGAGGGTTGTCGTTGTGATGTCAACCTATTGTGAATTCTCTTGGTAGTGCATGGGATCGTGTTGTTTTAAAAGTAAATTCAGGAATTGATTATTATGAAGAGACAATTAATTATTTTAATTTAATCATTTTCTATTTGAACAATTTATTTGTTGAGAATGTATATTTTATGGTTTGAATAAATGGATGTATGTAATAAGAGTTTGGAAAGGGAAACTTTTAGATGAGATTAACATAGGGTGTTGTTGGAAAACTAGAAGAAATATAAGGTTTAGGTTAGGAAATTGAAAAGAATTATTGTAGAATATTTATTACAAAGGTATTCTTTATTGATAACCATAAGTGTACAGTGTCCCTCACCAGTCGAGGGACTGACTATTTTTATGTATATATAGAAAAAAGATACATTTAGAGATAAAAGAAAATGCATATGTAAAGAAGGGGGACCCATCATTCTGAATGAGGAATCTTGGTTGAGTTGCCTTGCATCTGATTTAGTCCTCCTTCCCATCCAGCCTCCAGTTGTCACTTTCCTGCTACTTTGAGTTTCCATGCATTTGTGAGAAGTTGGTTAGAGCAATGAAGGATCACCAATTAGTACATAGGAAAACATCTATAAACATATAATATGATCCTTATAAACATTAAAATAGCTAGCATATCATAAATGTCCAAGAAAACAAATGAGTTATCAAATACATCTATCATATGCTCTATTTATCTAACATGTTTTCTCTTTGTCCAGATATAAGATAATTTTTTTTACAATTTTGTTTCAGTTGATTAAAGCATGTAGAGTAAAATGTGGCTCCCACGAGGTTTGAGCCCAACATGTTGCTCTCATGTTTTAGGAGGGATAGGAAATCAAGAAACTTGATCAAATCAATAATAAGCCTATTCTTGATGCATTAAATAAATATAAAATCATACTAGTTGATCGAATTTCATTATCAAATTCAAAAGATGTAACAATATGGTGCGAGTTATCAACAAAGTTACTCTACATCTTTCACAATGAATCAAAACATAGGTTGCTTGGAAATATTAGTCTACTAGATATGTCTTTCAATCTTCTTAAGTTGGATCCAAAGTCCATTTTAATAGTGATATGAGTTGTATTTCATTATCAACATTTTCATGGAGCTAGTAAACAAGGGAACAAGAACAAGGACAACAATCATTCAAAAATGAAACAGTTTGTGTCTTCCCAAGAAACAAATGATTTATGTGATAATATGAACATTGAAGCACATATGCATCACGTTCAATTATGGATAATAATTATGGTTGAGTTACTCAATGAGGTCTTACAGATTATCAAGAGCTATCAAGATCTATCATGAGTTACATGGAGCAACACATGGTGAAAAATTGAATGTAAGTCCAAAGCCATCATGTTAGTATGTTGTCCTGAAGAGAAATGCATGATAAGGAAAGCACATTAGTGTAGATGAGTAACTAACATGCATTGGTAATCATCTTGCTACTGATACAATGAGTATTCATAAACAACTACAATGCACACTCTGATAAACAACCAATGCGTGATGGTTTGAAGAGATACCAATTATTCTACAAATGAATGTAGGATAGTCATGAAGGGGAGCCTTTGATAAGATATATTGGTAATCATGTCAAGGGAAGACTTGGTAAAGAAACTTATCATGCTAGTAATAGTGTGAAAAAATACATGTGAAGTATTGCAAAGTCATAGATATACATAAAGCATAAAGTGATGCAAAAGTTGAAAGTAATGATGTTGGCAAGAGATTATGGACATGGAAAGAACTCTATTGATTCAAAGACAAGCTATCATCAATATAAGGTAATGCAGTGCCATTTCCACTTTTAAATCCTGCATAAGATTAAGAAGGATCACTGTCATATTTCCTTTCAAGAAAATTCTTATGGAAATAATAACTGAATGAAAGCATGGCCGCGGCCATGATAAAAGGTATTTCTTCCATTGTAGTACATAAATTACTATCTTCTGAAGAAAATACAAGTTCCATAGAGGGTTTTTCATTTTTCTTATATAAATACTAGAGACTGAGCATACAAGAATGAAGCATGAAAATATAGAAAAATAGAGCATTTTTCACCTTTGTGCTGAATGGAGAGAGCTGGAAATGAGCTTTGATTTATAGAAAAAAAGAAGAGAAAATCAAGGTATACATTGACATACAGCTTACTTGAGCTCGAATTTGTTTGTTTTCATTGAATATGCAAGTTATTTTTCACCATGGGAAGCTTCAAAAAACTCAATCATGGCAGCCAAGAGAAATTAAAGCTTCCATAGAAGATATTAAGACAAGAATGCATAAAAAAAATTAGAGAGGTCATGGCCAAGAAGCCTCAAAACCCTTCAAAAATGGAGTGAAAATGCTACAGAATACTCAAGAAGAAACTTACCATCTAGTTGCAGGAGGATTTCGACCCCAAGCATGGAGGAATCAATTGAAAAATACATGGATAATTCTCAAACCCTAGTTCATCGTGGCGTCTGAATACATAACTCTTTTCTTCCAAAGTTGCCAAGTAAAATGATTCACGGGTTTTTGAAAAACCACAGATCAAAGAAAAACCCAGAATGCCATTGAATAGAACCTGCAACCATAATCATGGAGCCATGAAGGAGGCTCAAAAATATAATAAAGATAATTTTACACTCTTTTCTTTTTGGAAATAGAAAAAATATTCTAGAGAGGTTGTGGCCAAACTATCACCAGGAAAGAGAAAAAATAAAAAAATAAAAAAATATTTCATCGTTTGATCAAACCAAATATGGAGAGTATGATTTGTTTCATTTATTTTTCTAGTGAGTTAAGTCAAGAGAATTCAAGCCAAGATAGAAGGGTTTCAAAATAAGGATGCATGAATGAAAAAAATACCCATTCATTCATATCTGGGTATGTGCAGGATCATTATGGAAAAAACAGGTCCTTAAGTGGCAATAAAAGGACAAAAAATCAGAGTAAGACAACTTGATGTAAAAAATTGAATATGTTATCTATATTATTTCAAAAAATTGTAAAAATAGAATCAGTAGAAAATTGAATTTAGTTTCTAAACTACTAGACATTTATTTTAAAAATATATATATATTTGGTGAAAATTTGAAATTTCAATGCAGTAGTATTTAAATTTCAGGATAAAAATAAGAAGTAGGTGTCTATGTAATACCCCTTCGTTTTGATTTTTGTTCAACTTGTTTTATACTATGTTTGGTTGCAATTACTTTGATACTGGATACATTTTGTATGATATTTTGATCGTTACTATTGAGTGACAAATATTATTGTGGGATGTAGTTATCTGATTATTGTTTCACTTGCATTATGGATTAATGATGTTGTAGAGTTAACATGAGATGTTATTATGAGATTATTGGAATTATGATGGAAGTGTCAGTTTCGATGAGTGTATTGGTGAAGAGGACGAGTTCGCATCACTCGCTTGCGAGCGCCCTGCGAATTCGTAATTCCTTCTTCACGGTGTGTATTATATGCTGGATATATCGTATGATGTTGTTTACTTGGTTGCAGGATTGCAGGTACATGACATCGACTCCACTTGGTTTCATAGGTTTGAGCGTGTCGATCCAACGGTTAAGTTGAACGGGAGATAGCAGCTAAGTAACATGTGTCAAGTCTATACCCTAGCCTTAGTGTGTCATCAGTTGTGTGTGTCGAGTCATTGTCTGTCTTGCTTTGATGTTATTTAATTCTGAAGCATTCTTGAGTTGAAAATAGATATTTAGAATAATTGCATTTAAATCATGTTGATGGTTATTTAATTTAAATAATGCAATGTGGATAAAAGTTTATATTTAAATTAATTAATTATATTTAAATTATTTAATTAATTAAATTTAATCCAAGGGGGTTGAATTTAGTTATTAAATAATTAAATTAATTAATTAAACGTGATGCAAGAGAATGAAAAGAAATAAAAGAATTAGAATTAATTTTGGAATTTAATTCCAACGTGTGGAGAATTAAATTAGAAATTGTAATTAAATGTTTATTTGGAAATTGGTTGCAACTTTGGAAATTAATTTATTATTTGAAATTGCATTTTAAATTGAAAGTGGGTTTTTGAAAAGTGAAATTGAAATTGGGAATTGAAAGTGAAATTGAAATTGAAAATTGAAATTGAAATTGAAATTGAAATTGAAATATCTAATTTGCATGTAATGTGAATTAGGGTTGTAAATATGGAAATTGAAATTGAAATTGAAATATCTAATTTGCATGTAATGTGAATTAGGGTTGAATTAGGTATTTTTGATTTATAAGAATATATGTTTTAATTTTAGGGAAGAAAGTCTTTAGAAAAATGCATTTTTACAGCAGAGAAGAAATTTTGGAAAATTTGCACAAGGGTTTGAAGAAAGTTTGATTGTAGAATTGATTGAAGGAAAGATTGTTTGCATTTGTTGGATTTTGGATTGGATTCATTGGAGGATTGAAAAAAATTCAAGAAATCTTTGGAGGAGGCTTGCAACAAAAATTCATCTCTTCCTGTAGCTTCTTGTACCAGGTTATCCTCTTTGTGTTTTATTGTTATTGATTGTTTTCTTTAAAATAGTAATGATTAAATATTTGTTTGTTAAATTTGTTTTAGAAAACAAGGTTGATATTAGAAGAAAAGAATTAAACAAATTTATAGCCTTTGCTTATGAAAATTCTTGAGTGAAAATTGTGAAAACTTTAGTTGAATTTAAATTATTTGGAGAAATTGATTTTATTGTTATTGAAATTAAACATAGAGATTGAACAAGGCATTTAGAATGTTTTTAGAAAATGAAACCCTCTGTTATTATTAAAAATCGGATTTTAAAATCTGCAGTATAGTTATATTTTCATGGTAAAATGGTCTGTTTGTGTCGCCTATAACTTTACTGTCACAAACTGGGTTTTCAAGAAATTTAAAGGGTTTTTGCATTTTGACATTTTCTTAACCCTATCCAAAAATCTCAAATACCCAGATCGTATTTTTTGAGTTATGCTTAAAACATGATACTGCTATTAAATTATTTTCCCATGGCTGTTTTGAAAATAAAATAATAATAAATTGATATTTATAAATATTAATATTTTATGTATTGATTATTATAATATTAAAATATTATTTAATAATATTTTATATTATAATTTATAATACTAAAGTATTATATTTATTTATATTATTTTAAATAAAATTTGTATATTAGATTGGTGGATTTAAAATTATAAACATATGGGAAAATTATTGTTATTTTAAAATGGCATGTTAAAGTTTAATTGAAGGAGTTAAATATTTGATTTAAAGAATGCATAATTTAAAATTGAATTGTGGAATTTAAATCCATATGTAAAAGGTCCAATTATTAATTTGATTTAATTGGAAAAATATATTTATATTTTGTAATATTGATGATAAAAGATATTTTATTTTGAATTAATCAATTTGAGATTCTGCAAAGGATAGAGGATATGTTAATGATTAAGTATATTTAAATATATTAATTTATATTTAGTAGATATATAGTGAAGGTATATATCCATTTGAGAGAATAAATAATATTTTATCTTATTTTATTCTGTTGTTTGCAAATTGGGTATTATTAGTGTTCTAAAAGAGATAATTAGTATGTGTAGAAGATGTATAGAGAAAGATATTTTTTAATAGAAATAATTACTTGATTTAAAAAGGAAATGATTATTTTGTTAATATGATTGAAGAAAATATATTGAGATGTATATATATATCCATGAGTATTTTCAATTAGTATTTACCTTATTTTAATTAAGTGCGTGTAATTTAGCTTTGCATGAAGAGTTTAAAAGATAAGTTTGGAATGTATGGTCAAAATTGATAAGGAAAAAATATATTTAAATATATTGAAGAATTATAGAAATATTTATATTTGAATGTTTGTTTTAACTGATGAGATTTGATTAGAAACAATATGAATGCGTGGTCAAATAGATAAACCAAAAGATATTTTTATACATTGATGAAATTGCATTTTTTTAAATGGATAGTTGATGAAACATAGACTCTGGATAGAAAATTGGAAAACATTGTTTGCAATAGTGTTAGGTTGCATTAGAAGTAAATTTAGGAACTAACTATATTGAAAAAGGCAAATAGTTATTATGTTTTATTTAGTTCCATAGAGTAATCTAGCCATTGTGAATGAAATATTAATGCTGTCTATATAATATGGAGCATATATATATATATTCAGTATAAAATTCATTATCGTATTTTATTTTAATGAGATGCATGCAATGTATTATTGAAGAGAGATTTAAAAATGGATTGATTAGTGTATATGGAAAATGGATAGAGAAACAATATGTATTATAATAAAGTGATTGAATGTTTTAAATAGAAAATTGAATGAGATGTAAGATTTGGTTAGAAAATGGAAAGAGTTACTTGCATGGATTTGTGTCGATTTAAAAGTAAATTAAGAAGTTGTTTTATTGATGAGGCAATCAATTATGTTATTTATTAATTTCTTTTTAGATTAATTGAATCATTATGATTGGATTATGAAAGAGATATGGATTTAGTATATCCAAAAGTAGTATCTTCCCCATAATTATCTTAAAGGATTTAATTCTCTGTATTCAGTAAAGGGAAGTAAGTTTAATTATTTTAGATTTCCAATAATGAAAAGGGAAATAGGGGTTATGATTATTTTAGATGATCTACTTATCATGTCTTTGACTTTTTCAACACTACCTATTGAATGAGTATGGATTTATGAAATCCAAATATTAGATTTTATTGATGACTTGAATGCTTTTGTTGCTATGTCGTCAAGTTGCATTGTTGGTTTTGGGATTTAGTGTTAGTCCTAAATTATAAGTCTTCCAGAAGAACTTAAAGGATAAGGGTTGTTGAATCTTATGCCATCCAGTTGTTTTCCCTTGGGTAGTGCATGGCATCTTTTCAGTCTTACCCAATTTTCATGAACGCGGATGTTTGCAACTCCTTGGTTTAGGAGCGGATTATGGGATCTGTGTCTCTTTGTATGGAGTGACCTTGTTATGTGGTTTCATCTTGTTGCCTCCTGTGAAAGGAGTGGACTATGTGTTGTTGCCTCCAAGATGTTTGGAGTGAGATATTTTGTACCTCCTGTGAAAGGAGTGGACTATGTGATTGTCGCCTCCAAGATGTATGGAGTGAGTTCTATTATTTGTATTCTCCTTGTGTTGGAGTGGATTATGATGCCTAGTTGGTATGCACTTGTGGTTCCCTTGGTGGATTGTTTGGATGTGTGTTGTCGAATAGAAGAGTGGCTTCTGTTAGGTGCCAGAGCCCAAAGAGGTAAACTGGATAACCTTCAGGAGTGATGTAAACAAGTGATAATTAAAATAATGTACTTAAAAGATTAGGACTAACTTCACATTAATCAAGATAACTTAATCCTCACTCATAGACACAAGAGCTTGTTTAGACTTGGGATGAGTGAGAAGGCCTGGAATGGCAAGATCAACTATCTTGTCCTTGCGAGAGGTAGTTGATTCCGTATGAGTGAGTATGAGTGTCGGGATTCGATTGAGGCCACCAGGATTACTTGTGCCAGAGCCTATAAAGAATGCCCAGAGGAGATCTCATGACAAACCTTGCGATGACACTCTATCTATGACAACTGTTGTTAATTGTTTTATATGTATGGTTCTGTGAACATACTTGATTACTTTATGTCTAGAAGCAATGTGACCTATGTCAGTGATGTTGGGTTGTACTTGATTTGTATTTGATTTGTACTTATGTTGTACCTGGGTTGTACTTGATTCGTACTTTTATCGTGAATGAGTTGTACTTGTTAATTCATTTGGATGGTTATGTCAGTTTGAGTTAGTATGAGTTTGCCTTTGGTTAGAGGTAGTAGAATCTTTGTCCATGTTACTTTGTTACTATCTCCTAGCATGGGGGGTGGGCCTTCGGGTACCACATTGGTTGGGTGGAACATGCACCAAAACCGTTGGGTCCCCATCTATCTTCAGTACTTGGTGGCGAGACATCCAGATGGACAGCTCACGGTTCTTGTTGTATTATCTTGCATTGTAATATTTTAACTTGTATAAGTTATTTTATCCCTCTTATGTTTATGAGGTGGAATTTTGTAATTGTAATCTTTTGTACTATTGCCTCATTCTGGGAATGAGTGATGTAACTATTGTTTAAGATAATGTTTATGAGATTGTATCTTGGTTGATTATCTTATTATGTTATGTGGTATTCTTATGATGTGGTATTCTTATGATGTATGTTGGTGATTTCATAAAGTTCATAAGGCTATGGTTATATGTAATATGTATGTGTGGGTTTAAGTAATCCTAACCTTGTAGCCTTAGAGGTTGTTGTTAACTAGTAAGTGAATGTGTATGTTAAATACACTTTATAAAAAAAATTGGTTCGCTTATGATGTTAATTGCAACTTCCTTTTAAGGTTACTTGGTGGGGCATTACAGTCTGTCTGACCACCCTAACCACAATAAAATTATAATATTTTTTTATAAGATTTTAGATATAAGTAGATGACTCATGTCTCGATGTGATGCATATTTTTTAATAATTTTTTTCCAAGTAAATAATTAATTATGATTTTTTTATTACAACTTTTAAAAAATATAAAAGCTCGTCTATCTAACCACCTTAACTTGGTGAAAAATTCATGAAATTCATTTTTTTATTTTTTAATCCTGTAGTATGCAAACATAGAATGTGACACATGTTTCAGATTCAAAAAATGTGATACCATTTGAAAGTTATAGATGTTTTTCAATCAACCTATCAATTAGGACTTTATTCATAATTCTGATAGAAAATTAATGATAATTATTTATTAAATTCAAAGTAAAGAATAATTTATATTGGTGGAAAGATGAGAATCTCCTCTAAAAACCCTTTTTGTTTCATCAATTTTGGGTTAAAAAATAGTCGTCAGCCATATGGACCGTCATATGGCTTACATATCACCACTTTTTGGCCCATCATGATCTTGCACATACCCATCTATTAAGTAAAACGAGCTTGTTTTGACAGAAAATAGAGGTAAGATACAAAGAAATGGCACATAGAAACTTACTCAACTTTTTTCTATTCGAAGAAATGCGAGCTCCATAAGTGCTTTGATGTTTGCCTCAAGACAAGGAAGGAGTCGTCTGAGTAAAGCAAGAGAAAAATGAATGAGAATCCGAGAAGGAATGTCTTTGAAAACACATTTAGATAAGTGGAAATAAATGATGAACCATGAAAGCTTTACCTGATTCAACCTCAACAAAAATTTCTTTGAAGAAAATTATCAAAAGCAGTGAGAAAATTGATAGAGAATCCTTCATAAAGCTCGAGGTTTCAAACTCTAATGATGGTGGCATGTGCAGGGCAAGGGAGCTCGAAAAAGTCAAGTCAAAATGAGTTGAAAATTAGGGCTTGGTTATTTTGTTCTAACTCATCATGGCGGCAAAAATATTGATGTGAAAATACTCAAATATGTTTAATCAAATATTCAAACAAATTTAGAAAACAAAATACATTTATTTTATAATATAAAATTACTATTATCTACTAAATTTATTAATTTATATGTTCAATTAATAATTAAAAAATATTGATATTATTTTATATAAAATAAAAATATGAAAAATATCTTTAACAATTATTAATTTTAATTTTAAAATATATATAAAAAAATATTTATTTTTAAATAAAACTAAAATGAATATGAATTAAATATATAATTTAATCATTAAATTATGATTTTAATTATTATAATTTAAAATAATTGTGTGATTATTATTTTGATTGTGATATTACATTAGATTCATTGCACCCGAAGACTTTTTTTAATTAAAATAGATCTGCCTCTTGCATTTCTTCCAAACCATTCATATATTATTGTGAAAAATAAATTCTAAATAATGATTAATATTCAACATATAAATAAATAATGTGTTAAGTTCATGATTTTACCTCTGTACCACTGGATGACTATGAGAGAGGTGTGGTAGCATGGTATACTACCATACCACAGGAGATTTCTTAATGCTTAGCGGTAGTGCGGTGTATACCTCCATACCGAGAGAGGATTCTAAATGTCTGGCAGTAGTGCAATGTACCACCACCTAGCAGAAGCCTTCCAGTAGCCGAGTGGTAATGCGGTTACCACCATACTGTGAGAGTCTTCAACTTGTCAAGCGGTAGTGCAGAGTATATGCTAACTTGGTTGACAAATGAGGTGTATGCCGAATAGTGGAGGATGTTACTGACTTGGCTCTAAACCCAACGCTAAATATGGCACTAAAATAGGCACTAAACCTAGTGCTAAACTTGATGTAAACCCGACGCTAAATTTGGCACTAAATCTGGCACTAAAATAGGCACTAAACCCAGTGCTAAACTTGACGTAAACCCAACGCTAAATTTGGTGTTAAATCTGGTGCTAAATTCATACCACCATATTGCAGGAGATTTCTCACTCCTTGGCGATAGTGTAGTGTATACCGCCATACCATGAGAGACTTCTGATTATCTGGTGATAGTGTGGTATACCGCCACCTCGTGAAAGCCTTCTATTAGCCAAGCGA
The DNA here is from genome assembly GCA_007115665.2 of Sequoiadendron giganteum. Classification (NCBI taxonomy): domain Eukaryota; kingdom Viridiplantae; phylum Streptophyta; class Pinopsida; order Cupressales; family Cupressaceae; genus Sequoiadendron; species Sequoiadendron giganteum. The sequence continues at coordinate 327,718,374 of CM021110.1, forward strand.
AAGTGCGCTTACTGCCATACCATGGGAGTCTTCAACCTGTCGAGTGGTAGTGCAGGGTATATGTAGACTTGGTTGACAGCTAAGGTGTATGCCAAATAGTGGAGGACATTGCTCACTTGGCTCTAAACCTGATGCTAAATCTAGCAATAAATTTGGTGCTAGATTTGGAACTAAATCCAATGCTAAATTTGGCCCTAATTAGTTTCTGATTTATCACCTACTTGTCCTGATCAGTGCAAAAAATGCCAAAAATGGTGCTATCCCGATAAATAGCACCGAATTTTCCAAAAAATTGTAGAAAAATAAATTAAAAAAGTGGGTGGAAGCAAAAAATAGAGCAATAAAGGGAGCTAATCATAGCGATTTGTTGTAGTAAAAGTAGAAGGGCAAGAAGAGTGCCCATGGAAATAAATATGTAAAAGGTGGTGTTGAGAGCACTTCCCATTTGAGGAACATGGTTGTTTTCAAAGACTCAGCCAAGTCCAAAGAGAAGGAGTCTATGGAATCTTTGAGGGAAGCAAAAAGGAGGAATAAGCATCATCAGACCTTGATAGGATGACATAATTCCCCCATTGAAATATTTGATCATCGCTTTAGCAATGAGGATGAAACAGATTCAGGCTACTACTAGTACCTAGTTACCATGGTAGATATGATGGATTATGATGAGGATAAGGTGGTGGTTTCTCTAGTTTCTACAAAGACTCGGAGTGGACGTGCGTAGTCAAGTGTTGATTGAGTAGGCTTGCATTTGGGTCATTTTTTTTATTATAACATTACCTTGGTAGCATTTTCGTCCTTCTAAAAAATATATTGGTTTTTTCTTTAGCACAAGCTTGGTGGTCCTTCTGGCTAGTCTAATGGATAATATTTTGGTCGACATGGAGGTGGGATTTGGAGGTTGTTGCAAAAAATAAATATTATTTTCGAGAGGATCTTTCTCCTTCTTCAATGAGTTGTATGAAATTCTTCTTTCCCCTACTCTACAAATGATTACATGTAATAGTCTAGGAAATATCTCACATTCTAGTGAACTTATTTTTGAAATGAAATAAAATGTAGTTGTAATTCACTTAGTTTCTTGTTGCTCCCTTGTTCTATAAAAGGGATTTCATAGTTCATTACAGGGGTTGAAATTTTAAGTCTCTAAATGGTCTAGGTAGAGGAACAAAGCTCATGAAGGAGCATATTGTAAAGACTTGCATTGATAAATAGGTTAGTGAGGAGTCGAGGGTATGTAGTATAATGTAATGATCTTAAAATAGTTTTACAATAGCAGCAATTATAGAGGAAAATGTTAGTTATGAAACATATGCTCTCCTATGTAATTCTCCTTTAAATTATGAATGAAATGGTTAAATATATTTTCATTTGAATTTAGTTATTTTAATTGAATGAGTGATTTTATTTCTACTTCAATTCAAATAATTTATTAGATTCTAAAATAAGGTCATAGTTTTGTGAAGAGAGGGCATTGGATTGATAAGAATTTATGTTTTAAGGCATAGCGAGTTAAATATTAGAAGGTAGTATATCAATGGTCCACCAATGACCAGGTTGAATTGGTATTTGATTACTGGTTGTTACATGTATGACTCCATTAAATCCCAAAATGAGGTACTGGTCCTTTCATTATAGATGAATTAGTTAATCTTATATCTAACCAAGGGCTTGAAACGAGATTGAAATAATTTAAAATAATTTCAACTACAATGTACCAATCTAGAGTACTGCCTCATTCCTTGCAATATATATTGCTTGTTTAAAGGTCAACCAAACCTTTGATGATTTTTTTCTATTTGCACTATATAGAAACTTATCTATGTTTGGATGTGTTCTTGATCAAGGATGATCACATGATCATGATAAGGCTTACCCTCCTGGGTTTTACAAAGCCCAAAGAGTAGGAGTAAGGGCCTAACAATCATTACTTGTTTTTTGTCCAATCCTCACCCTTGTTGAGTATTAGGTTTTGGAAGATCCATAGGTAAAGGTTGACATTAAGTTTCATTCAGGTAAAAAAAATTACCAACAAAATTGGTTACTCTACTGGGGAGAATTTTGAATCTCTGGTTGCAAACTGTTGAATCAAAAACTCAAGAATTTGGTGAAATTTAAACATCTAGTTTAGATGATGAAAAGTTATTGGAATTGGAAGAGTTTTTTCTATAGCAGAGTTCAAATTTTTTTTGTGTGACTCCATTATTGGAGAAGACCCAAAACAAGATTTATCTTTGAAAGAGCTTTATAATGCTTGGATTTTATTCCTCTATGAAGAGAGGTGGCGAATCTGTCTAAAGAACCTAATGACGATGTGAATAAAGTTTCAGATATAAAAAGATTTCAAACCAGCAAGAGAGGTTAAAAGCTCCTACAAGTTTCTATGTATTCTTATAAATCAAAAGAAAGTACTATCATGTTTAAAAGTAGTTTATGAGAATTTTTCAATATTTAAAAGGATATATGGTTCCCTATTAGGTAAAATAGCACTAAGAAAGGGAATAGCAGCAATAACTTTACATAGTTCTAAGGTGTAATTTGAAGTTTTTGTATTATTCTAAAGAAGTATGCTTCTTCTTGAAATATTCCCACTAAATGGATCTTAGGTGTAAATGCATTTGAGTTATGCATTGTGGTATTCTAAGTTCACGATGAAATCCATAAATAAGGAAATGAATGATCAACTGTAGAGTTGATATTTAATGTTTGAAAGAGGTGTACCAAAATGCACCAATATATGCATCTGTGTAATGTTCCTAGTGCAACCATGGTTTGTGATTAGTCCCAGCTAGGTTGTCAAAGAAATTTCAGCACTAAAAGATATAGAGCCATCAATTCCAGTAGTATTTTGGGTAACAAAAATTTGATCCCATCTAAAATCAGAGATAAAATACCAAGATTCAATGGTGAAAAGTCTGAATCACCAAGTAGGCATTTGCAAGAATTTTTGGATGTGATGGGAGACTATGAACTTGATTGCGAGGATTTTGTTATAAAGATTTTTTTTCAATCTCTAAAAGGAGATTCAAGATATTGGTTATATTATATACCGACATCCTTTATCTACTCTTGGGATTAGTTTAAAGTAGTATTCATGGAGAAATTTTGTGAAAGGTTTGACCCATTTTAATGAGACAAAAAATTATGAGCATTAAGAAAGATGAAGAAGAGTTAGTATCGGATTTTAATCTCATATTTGCAAAGGAAATGAGGGATATTTAGGAAAATTTAAGACCAAATGATGTAGCATGTTTGGTGGTATACTTAGGCACATTTGAGGAAGGGATGAGAAATTGGTTAAGACATAAAGATCCCACATAATTGCATCAAGCATATCAAATTTTCATGGATATTGAAAATAATTTTAAATATTCAATGATGAAAGGATATAAGGCTACAAGTTTTGGTTATCGTAGCATACCTCATGAAAATAGAATTCATGGATGATATAATAGAAACTTGTGTCAAGATGATGATGCTCCTACTGTTTTGATTCCTCCATCATTAGAATATGTTGATCATAGTGAACTCCAAGTTGAACATCAACAAAATGTTAGCAATGTTGATCATATTTATTTTGTTCAAAGATAGTATGAAATGAAAAGACACAAGGGATAGTAATCTTATGATTTGTTCTCAAGGTTTTTGGATGCCTTGTTGGAAGTCCCTAAAAATGTCAGACCTAAAGTTTCAATGTCCATTGATCTATTTTATGAAATTTATGAGCCTGAGCTGAGTACCTTGCCAAAGGAGTTGAAGCCTTAGAGTTTCAACTAGTTACTTGATTGGATAAAGATTGTTGAATGAGCTTGTTGTGATTATGCACAAAATGTGATATCTCAAATTTAAAATAATAGTTATGCAATTGAGATAGAATAGAACATAATGCGCATGATGGATGAAAGGAGTATATCAACAAATGAAGACCCATCTTGTCTAGATGAAGATGTTGATTGTAGTCAACTTACAAGTAGCACTTATGAAGATTGGTATAAAAATGGTGCGTGTTCTGTTTATATTTCATTGCAAATCAGTGATCAATATATTGGAAAATAAAATTTAAGCATTCACTCTAAAGAGCCTAAACATAGTATTAGTATTGATGGGTCCCCTAGCTATAGTATATATGATAGTATTGAGTATGGTCATTCCTTTGTTGATTATGATGATCCTTATTGAGTGGAGGTGGAATCCATGGCTTCAAATAAGGTATGTGATGATAATAATGGGAATGTATATTTGCGTGAGGAGGAACAATTTGATTCCTGTGAAGATTTTTCAAAATGTGAGTAAAAAATGTTAACTTTTGATGATGTGAATGAAGTTGAAAATATGTTTATATGTTCTTATAGTGATTACAATTATTTTGAATATAAAAATGATATGGAGGATTCAGACCTTCATGCTAAGGATGCAAGATAATTTATGATAACAATGAATGTGTGGCAAAACCCTTCATTTGATGAGCCTCCATCTCCATCATTTAATAGGAATAATGACCCTTATGGGTGTAGATAAAACCCCCTCTTTTCTAAGAACCCTGATGATGCATCTGACATAGGGTTAGAATGTGGCCTTGAGGAAACAAGGAAAAAAATTGATGAGCCCTTCAAGGGAATTTCCTATGGCTATTTTACATGTAATATAGATATTGCAGGTAAGATTAAGGGTCAGGATGAGATTGAAGTTTTTGATTGTTTCTTTGAGGATTGCTACTTCTCTTATAAAGAAAATCTAGAGGTATTTTGTTCACATGAAGGTTGCAATGATCTGAAGTCACTTTTCAACAAGTGAATGAACAAATTGCATTTGATACAAACATGGAATATAATTCAGGCTTGCCATCAATGGAGCATGCTAACTGTTTGAATGATGAAGAATTCAAAGATAAGAATGTATGTGTCCAGTATGTTGATCTATAGCAGAGTGCTGAAAATGATAAAGATTTTCATGAACATGCTCCTGTCTCTAATATCAATGATTCTTTATATGAAGTGGAGATTGAAATGTCAGCCACACTTGATGAGGATAATGATGTACACATTGATGAAAGAAGGAGTTCATTTTTAATGATTAGGCTATAAATTGTTACAAGCATGTGGATGTTGAATCAACATCATTACTAGTTGATAATATTGAAAAAATTTCTTGTTTATCTGATAGTGCACATAGAATTACAAATGCTCATGAGTGTATTTTTACCAACCCTATTGGTGTTGAATTGTCTGAGCCTACCTTTGAAGTATTCTACATTGAGCTAAATGATGATTTGAAAAATGAATCAAAATATGTTACTAAACTTGAGATGGGTATATTTACCCAGTTCTTGGATGTTGATGATGGATATAGTCCCCATTTCCATGACAACAAGCAGTGTTCTGATGCAATTGAATCAAAAAAATTGGATATGTTCTTATGCAATGATTCCCAATTCGGGGAGGCTCGTGAGTATGCATTATTTCTTTTTGATGAACTTGGAGGTTGTTTGCACTATGCACAAAAAAATACATATGGAATATTTCAGTTTGATGTCCAAAACGAATATCATGTCAAATTCAATGATTTCAATGACCAAGTCGAATATGAATGTTGCACTTTTCCAACTAAATCAAGTTTGGTTGATTGTGTTAATCACAATGGAGTCGATTGTTGGGAAATTCTCGATACAACTATTGATCCACTACAAATAGAAGAGAATAAGGTATTCGACAAAGGTAAGAATTGGTTTTATGTTTTGGGGGGCTGAGGCCACCAATTTGAGCTAAGGCCACCAATTTGAGCATTGAATCATATTGGATTGCATGAGGCAGGCTTAAAGGTTTACACACTAGAAGAGGCTTCTTAAAATTTCAAAAGGAAGATATGTTGTATAGTCCTGTAATTAGTGTATATAAGTTTGGTGTATTTTCTCTTGGTCATGTCTGCTTGTCCTATCTTGGCAAGCTCCTAGGTTTTTGGTTTCCCTATGGTGGTTTTCTTCACCATAATATATGAATTATTTCCATACCCATTAGTGGTATGCGTCCTCAATCATGAACCACTAGTAGAGATTCTAATTTTTTTCAAAATTTCACCTAGTCTTTTGCTTTGTCATAGTTTATGGCCTCTATACCCATGGATAGGGTTTAGGGTTTTGGTCTAAAAAGCTTGGTTTTAAATTTTGTGGTCTTAAACCCTTGGGCATTCTAATCCTCTATTGACCCATTACTTCCAATTATTGGTTACCTCATTTTAAACCTAAGCTATTGTAGACATACTTTTACTAACCCCTTGGTCTAGGTCTGTTAGTCACCGACTACCTTTTCCATGCTTTTAATACTTCCTAAGTCAAGTGGAAATATTTCATATTAATTGACTTACGTCTTAAGTAATTTTTCCTAAGGGTTTGGTCTCGTCAACCTAGTTAGGTCCCTTTGAAAAAATATCCTTTATTGTAGGTGCAAGTTTGTTAGTCGTTGGACTTAGAGATCAAATCCCAGTCGTTACCCGCTCACCTCGTGGGAATAAAATAATGATTTATTAAAATAAGAAAGGTCAGTGGGTTGCTGACATGTGCATTGTTGTAGGTGTGGGACTTGGTATCCACTATTGTGCCCAATATATTAATATTTCAAATTAATGATAGAGGTGCAATGCTGAGATTTATTCTCAACCATTCCCCATACACCCCACGAGAATAAAAAAATAATTTCTAAAATGCAGTGAGGTCAACAGGTTGTTGATGTGTGTCCAATAAAAGAGGTGGGTCACAATATGCACTAGCACATCTAGTGCTATGAACTTGGAACCGATGGTCAAGATCTCTTATTGAGACTTATTCTTGGCCATTCCCCTGATGGACCCTCAAATTTTGTTCTTTGAGTTCTATTTATTATTTTTCCACATTACTTGTCTGTCATTCTATTTGGAAGAAACCTAGGGTTGGGGATTTATTTTTTCCTTCAAATAATCCTAATGATCTATCTAAAACCTTGGGTTGGATCTATTTCGTCATTACCTTTTTGAGTGAGGTTTTAAAATGACTTATGTCCCATTGAATGGGCTAGGTCGAGGCCCCTTTTTATAAATAATGTAAAATATTTTGCCTGACTTTATTATTTCCTAATTCTAGGTCAGCCCATGCCCCATATTTTAATAAAAAAATTGAGCCACCATTTGTCATTAGCCTAGGCGATGTCCCCTTTCCCCTTTTAATAATTTTTTTATTTTGCAAGGAATGTTTTTTAGTGACCTTCAATCATCCAATGGTTGATCCTGACCGTTCCCCATGATCTTGTGATGGCCTCACTACTGGGTTTCAATTGATCGAAAAATCACAGGCGAGTGCCATGTGTCTCGACTGCTGACGCTGAAAAAATATTAATAAACTATTTTCATTTTGTGTCGAGTTTTAATACATTATCTAGTGGGTAACTAAACCAGTTGCGAGATGCATGTGCTCAAGATTGATGGTGGTGTTATAATATTGATGAAAATTTTCTCAACGGTTATGTTCAGTACTCATGATGGTTGTAAGTGAACATGATTACCGATGGTGGGAGTCAATGGTTGCTCGCCATCGCATGATCCAAATATGCAGGATGTTTAGTGATTCCAATATAATGGGCAGGTGCCACGTGTACTCCTTTGGCATTGTATATTGTGGTGGGCCCTTAATGATAACATGGAGATTACATCAGCCTTTTTGAAGGTGGTTGTTTGATGATCTGACAAAAACAAAAGATCGATGGCTGGAATTTAAATTCACATCAAATGCGATTGGAGCCATTGGCACGACATGCAAATGAGCTTTAATGGTGGATGAGACGTTTACTATCTCAATTCGATCGACATAAAGTATATAATTTCATTATTTTTTTTCCACAAAGGCATTCAAGTGTTTTCAAAGAAGTTCAGAGGCACAAGTAAAGTTTTCGAGCGATCACAGTGAAAGTATGGTTCTTTGCAAGGTGTGAAATCCTGTGAGTTATTTTCTATGCTGCTTGGTTTAATTTGACTCTGATTTTGTGAAGGGTTGTATTGTGCTAGTCAAGGGGTTTGCTGATTATCATCATAGGGTTACTGGTCCTTTTGAATTGTGGGAAATTTCAAGGTTTTGTTGTAATTTTGTTTCAGGGTAGCCCTAGTTTGTTCAATGATTTGAATTTTAAGGAAGCCCTAGTTGTTTGAGATGGCACCACCAAAGCAGCATTCCAGCCATATTGATTATTTGTAGAGGAATTTATATGATGACTTCCTAGATCAACTCCCATTATCAACAAATGACAAGAAGAGGGCTTTGGTTTTAATGAATGGAATAACCCTAGGCAAGGGAATAGTGTGCAATAATTATAATATTGTAGATGCTAGGGTTCCTATGACTGGTTTGAAAATGTTTAGCTAGTGGTATGGACACCGAAACTTACCTCACCCCTTCTCTAATGGTTGAAGATACGACATGGGGAAACTAGTAGTGCCAAATGTGTTTCCTGATGTAGACCTAATCAGAGTAGGCAACGTAGTATGGCCCTATTACAAGGTTAATAAGAGATAATGATGGTGAGATTCTCCTAAGTATAAGTGCAAATGAGATTGAACAGGTTTTTTTTTTAGTGAGTCAATCTCATTTTTGGTTCCAATTGATTTTGAGGAGATGAAGCAGGAATATGCAAGGTCAAAGTCTCTCTTCAGATTGATTTTTCTTCCTCCTTATCTATCCAGGGCAGGTAGTTCAATGATTCATATCAGCCCAAGTGACCAATAGCCATTCAAGCTTAATTGTTTTGCTAATCACTTCTTGGAAACATTTTATTCACTGTGCCAGATTTTGGGGTTCAACCCTAATACTATTATGCCAATCACATACATGTTCATGGGGGCTCAAATTCAGCATCCCAATTTCTCTATTGTGGATGACTTCACATCATTTCTTGAAGAAAATATGTATGAGGGTTTATTGAAGTTGTGTGTGGGGGATTTTGGTAGTCCTTTCTTCTGGTACTCCCTATTAATGCACATGTTCCTATAAAAGAATGCCAACTTCTTCTTAGAGAAGATGCACTTGAGGCAAGAAGTGAATGGAGAAATATTACCAGTACAACTTTGGAGTGCAGAATTATCATACAATAGGGGAAGTGTAGGTTTTGTGACAATTTTATAATTTCTTTGCCTCTAGAATTAGTGCTCAGTTGGTGGTAAATGTGCCTAGAGTTCTTGAAGACTTACATAATATCCTTCGACCAAAGGTAAGGAAGCCTGATTTGAAGATCTACCACAATTGGGGTGACATCATCTTGTACCCCGTAAGTATTTCTCTAAGGGTATATGGTTTCTAGAGAGCCCCACATATTCTCCCTTTTAATGTACCATCAATAATGGCGTTTGTCGAGGTCATGTGGCAAGTAGGTTGTATTCATGAAGACAACCTGACAAGGAGAGGAAAAGGGACTTTGTTTCCTGACTACACTATTGTTTCTTATTTTGTCTTTTCCAAGGGAGGATGGGTCCACTTTGTAAGGTTTTTGGATGATTTCCATTTGAAGAGTGGATCTAGGAGGCAACATGACCCTGAGGGATTCTTTGCCTTTTTTAGGCAATGAATTAAAGGTGGAAAGTTTGCACATGAATTCAACTTTCCTAAAGACCTAATCAGAAATGATTTTGATTTGAATAGGGAGCAATTGAATAAAGAAAAATGGATTGCATATGAGAAGTTACTAGCCATGGTGCATAAAATGGATAAAAAATCTGATCCATTGACAGAGTTTACTCCATTCTATAAGAGAATTGATTTCTTGTTGGATAACTTCAAAGAGATTATGTGCACCTTGATGACCAATAAGGTCAATTTAGAGTTAGATTTTGGAATTCAAAGACCACAATCAAGTCCTGAAGAAATAATGCCAACTTATCAGCCCTCAGTTGATCGGCCTCTGTACAAGAGAAAAATTAATGATAGTAGTGATGAGGAGGAGGGGGATAAGAAAGGGAAAAAATACTTAAGGCATCATCACAGCCAGGTCCAAGGATTAGAGCATCTGGAGGGATAAAGATTATTGATCTGGATTCACTGAGAAGTGATCCTACAGTGCTACCATCAGAGCCAAGCCCTAAGAGGTAGAGAGTTGAGGAAACATAAGAGACTCTAATGGATGAGATAATTGTAACTAATCAAGACATGTAGATTGGTATCCCTTCCCCTCCTAGATCAAAAAATTTGGTGTTATCTAATATGGATGTAAAGGGGAAATGTGTACAAGATGCCAAAATGGAGGCCTGCAAGGCAATCTTGGATGATGATGCATTTGTAAAGACTCTTGTATTCTCACAACTAGTTTGGAGAATGAAACTAAAAGAATACCAGGACAAATGCAAGAGGAGATAATCAAACCTGATAGGTCTGAGCAGGAGAATGATGATGCAGTTAAGGCCAAACTGATGGAAGAATTGAAAAATATCATTCTTGAGGAGGGAAGAAGACTTGTCATTCAGGCTAGTGTCCTAATTTTTCCTAAATGGGACATAGCCAATGTAGTAGCATTCAATTTTATCTTACAGCCCAAGCACCCCATACAAAATAGTGAAGAGGAGGTTAAGGCAGCTCTGCAAGACTCTGCCTTCAGTGAGGAGTATGAAACTTTGGCAATATGGGCATTGGCACCATAAGGAAAAAATCCAAATGTAATTGATATTAGCCCAAACTTAAGGGGAGGGTTAATAATCAAAAGAGATTTTGAAACTTCAACTACAGAAGCAACAATTCTAATAGTAAATGTGGCCAAATTTGCCTAAAAGAAAATTGAAAGGGAAGAGGTTGAAAAGAAGAGTTTAATGGAGAAATATAACATCATAATTGGAGAATATAGTAGGATGCAACAAAGGAATGTTGAGTTTCAATCTGAAGTAGATAGGTTGAAATATGGGCAGGTAGGAGAATCCTCCAGTGCTCCTACTATCAGGGAATTACCTTCTATTTTAGGATCAATCCCCCCTACTTCTCCAATTATTTATATTTCAGGATCCCCCATCCAGACACCTGCTTCTAGTCCTACATTAGGGCTAGATGAGGAAGAGGTTGAATACTCTATAAATGCCACTAAGAAATAAATGTGAAATAAGATTGTAGAGTTACAGGCTGCTCTAAAAATAAGTGAGGATGGAGAAGTTGTTAGACATAATGAGGTGGTTGAAACATTTTTGAGGCACTTAAATGAGAAGATTGATGGTAGATTACCATCAGTACATTCTTTATATTCTTTATTCTTGGATGAAATAAGAAATATTAATAGGGATTGAGAAAATGTTTTGCCTTTGGTTGAGAAGTGGATCCCTAGGGCCAATGATCTAGATATTATGTATAAGGCCTCTAGGTTTGATGCAGATAACATGCCCCAATCATTAAGGCCTACTCAATTTTTTGTGAAATCACTGAAGGGATTCCAGGCCCTACCTGATGATTTGAGTAGGAAAATTAGGGAACTGGTAAAAATATTTGATGATTGGAGTGATACATTTTTTCTAGATATAATTGATGCACAAGAAAACATTAAATCACTGCAACAGGTGCAGGAAAGGGCAGATGAAGTTATCAATGCACAAATAAAATTGATTTGTGATGATTCTGATTATGATTTGTTGGTAAGTAGTATGGATAAAATAATTAACACCAACACATTCTTAGAGTCTTTTGAAAGAGAGGTCAATTAGGTTGCAGTGAAATACACACTTTACAATACTAAGGTGAATGAGGTAGTGAATTTTGATTGGCCAGCGAATGAAGAGTATCGAAGATGGCTGGACAAATACTTAACCCAAGAGGATTAAGACAGTTTATAATAGCGGAAGCTAACAACTCAATGGTTATGGTTATAATTGATTGTGGTTTTGTCTCCATGGCGGTGTTTTGGTGCAGGTTTTGAGGTTTGGCCAATGCAACAACTATTCTCTAATGAGTGGAATTAACAGGAAGATGCTCTGGGACTCAATGATTGTAATCATTTTTTTTGAAGTGTCACAAAGCAATCCAATCGATCGGTGACATGTGTATTTTATGGCCCGATTCTTGTTTTCTCTTTCATTCTCTATAAGAAGGATTTCAAGGCCATAAATAGGGGTTAGCAACTTAGATATTTTTGAGGTTGATTCTAGGCATAGTTTCAGAGAAATTTGTAAAGCCTAGTGATTCAGTGTAAATGCAATTTAGGTTTTGTGTCATTCTGTAGTAGGGTTTTGGATTTATGAAGGTTTGATGTTTCATAACAGTACTAGCATTTGAGTTATAATGATTCATTTCAATCTCATGTCTCTCCTTTGTATAAGCATATCATAATTTTGAATCATATAATCAAGGGTTATTGCGTTCATCTCACTATTGTGGTGTGTATAACTTCCATTTTGGCTTTAATTCAAAGAATTAATTAAAATGCTTCAATGGAGTTATAGGTGGATATGTTTATAAAGGGATTTGGTAAGAAGTATTGGGTTAGGATATAAATTGATGATGTTGTAAGGAAATATTTTCAGAGATCTTATCTGTTATGTTTTTGAATCTGTCATGGAATTTTAAAATGTGTGTGAGTCTGACTCCCCAATGGTATATGGCACTAGTCTAAATCATATTTTTTTGAGAGGTTCTATGTCTGCTTGTCTTTTCTTAGAGCTTCCTACCAAATTGCAAATTAAATGACTATCTTAAGTTGTGAATTATTGTTGTAATCATCTCATGATCCAAGTAGTTGATACTATTGGTGACAAGCCAATTCAATTTAGTATTATCCTATTCTATTGAGCTATTAAATGAGATTATCTATTAATTGTTAATGATTGTTTATAAGTTCGGTGTAAAGATTATAAACACATTATAGGGACCACCCTTTTTGGTTTTGTAGAGCTCGAAGTGTAGGAGGTTTATTGTTAAAATCATCATCAGTTGGTTCAGGTCCTTCAAGCTACCCTCGATTAGAATTGGCAATTCTATAGGTAGAATAGAACATAAACTTGGTTACAGTAAAAATAACCAACATCCCCACTGACTCCGCAAGATTAAAATAATGCTTTCCTACAAGCAAAGGGGTTAGCGGGATCATGACACGTGGATTTCTACTTCTGCTTGGGAGAGGATGGTGGAGCCCTTAGAGAAGATGAGTTGGCATCTAGCTAGATGAGTTTCATGGGTTGATGGATTGGTGAATGATGGTGAAAGAAATTTAAAGTTTATTGACTAAATTTGAGTCATTTGACGTGCCATCTTATATGGAGATCAATAACCACCATTTAAAATAAAAATATGCAAACATGTTTGAAATTTTTCTTTGTGTGAGAAAGTAGTAATCGTAGAAGACACATGCAAGGTTACTCAAAACTGATCCTAAGGCATGTGAATGATTTCTCTTTTGCAATGATTGAAAATGAAAATCAAGTTTCAAAGAATCTAACTAATTATCAGTTGTGATTTGAAATCCAACAGTTGATCATTTTATTGCTCATGTGGAATTCCCTTGAGAATTAATGGTCAAAATGTTCAAGTTGCTTCATAATTGAGAAGTGGTGGTCTTCTTTTTTGAACTTTTGCAATTGGATGTTGTGTAGTTAAGCTTAGGCCTAGGTGAAGGTGACATGAGTGACCGTGTCAAGGAATTATAGGGGTAGTAAATAATTCTATCCCGGGTAAGTTGTTGTTTGCATCATTGGTTCTATAAGTTTGTTACCTTGGGTTTTCACTATAATTCCTACTTGAGTTTCACATAATTCGGTAGGGTTTGTGAGGTTTTCCCTATGCTATAAAGATTGTGAAGCTTATCTACTAAAGATGAGCATACCAGAAAATTCTCTCTCGATCATAAGGTCTAGGAGACTTAGTTTTCTCAAGTCTCATGATGATATCCCTGAGACTGAACAAGGTACACCTGGAGTTCCTATATCTCTGAAGGATAAGGGAAAGAAGTGTACCCGTGGAAATAAATCTATGCAAGGTGATGTTAAGAGCACTTACCATCTGAGGAATAGGGTTATTTTTGGAGAGTCGTCCAAGTCCAAAGAGGAGGATTCAGTGAATCTATGAGGGAAGAAAAAAGGAGGAATAAGTATCACTGAGCCTACATGGGACGACATAATTATCCCATTGAAATCTTGGATAGTTCCTCTAGCAGTGAGCATGAAACAGATTCAAACTACCTCTAGTACCTACTTAACATGGAAAATATGATGGATTCTGATGAGGATGTGGTGGTTGTTTCTCTAGATTCTGCAAGGACTCCAAGTCGATGTGCCTACTCGGGTGTTGATTAAGTATGATTGTATCTTGGTCTTGGTTTTGTTTTTTCATGATAATGTTTCCTTGGTGGAAGTTTCATCCTTCTCAACATATGTTTTGTTTTGTCTTTAGTGTAAACTTGGTGATCCTTCTAATTGGTGTGATGGACAATCTTTTGGGAGATGTGGAGGTGGGATTTGGAGGTTGTTGCAATGACTAAAGGTTCTTTTTGGTGAGCTTGTTCTCCTTCTTCAACGATTTGTGTGAAATTTTTCATTCCCCTAATCTACAAAATATTATATGTAACAATCTAGGAAATATCTCACATTCTAGTGAAATTAGTTTTGAAATGAAATGAAATGTAATTGTAATTTAGCTGATTGATTGTTGCTCCCTTGTTCTATAAAAGGGATTTCATGGCTGGTTATATGTGTTCGACTTTTAGGTCTCTAAATGGTCTAGGTAGAGGAACAAAGCTCATGAAGGAGCATATTATAAAGACTTGCATTGATGAATAGGTTAGTGAGGAGTTGAGGGTATGGAGTAGAATGTAGTTATCTTAAAATAGTTTTACAATAGTAGCAGTTATACAAGAAAATGTCAATTCTAAAACATATGCTCTCCTTTGTAATTCTCCTTCAAATTATGAATGAAATGGTTAATGATATTTTTGTTTGTCTACAATTGTTTTAATTGAATGATTGAGTTTTTTTCTAGTTCAATTCAAAGAATTGATTAAATGCTTAAATAAGGTCATGGGCTTGTGAGGAAAGGGCATTGGATCAATAAGAAGTTATGTTTTAAGGCATAGTGAGTTGAATATTACAATATAGTATATCAATGGTCCACTAGTGATTGGGTTCAATTTCTAATGTATTACTAGTTGTTACATGTATGTCCCCATTATCCTAAAATGAGGCACTGGTCTCTTCATTATAGATGAATTAGTTAATCATATATCTAACCAAGGACTTGAAAGAAGAATTAAATCATTTAAAATAATTTCAAATACAATGTACCAATCTAGATTACCACCTCATTCCTTGCATTAGACAGTTGTTTGTTTAAAGTTCAACCAAATTATTGATGAATGTTTTCTATTTCCACTATATATGAATTTAGTTGTGTGTGGATGTGTTCTTGATCAAGGATGATCACATTGTTGATTTTGTCATATTAAGATCTTAAATTCATGACTCATGTGTTACATTGCATAATTCCATTTATTTTTTATTTTTCATTCATCTCCCAAAAGTGCATTTCCAGCTGATTTACCCCATCTTCAATCATAAGGAAAAACAAATATTCATTAAGGTTCACTCAATTATGGGTTGAAAGTAAATATTCTCCTAGGGGATCTCTTTTTCCTAGTGTAATAATGAAAATAGGTGCATACCCTAATTCAAAACCTACCTACCACATTTTTTTTCATTTCATTTTGGTGAACCTAACATTATACATAAAAAATTCTGAAATCAAAGTCCATTTAAACACTAGATCTAGGATTTCAATTAGTTTGCATTACACTGAGTTAGTTTGCATTTCATTTATTGAATTAGTTTTCATCTCATTTATGGTTTTAAATTTCCATTTTGCATTGTTTAAAATAAAATTAAAAAATAAATTCATGCATATTACATTGATTTTGCATAGTACTTTCATATTAGTGTAATTTCCATCATTTATATTAGAAAATTTAGCCAAAAATATATTAAAAAAGTGTCATTTTTGGTAACTTTTCCTTAATTTAATTTGTATTTAGATACAAAAATCTAGAAATAATATACTAAAAAACCATAGTTCACAACGTGGAATAGGGAACACAAATAATAACTCAAAATTTGCATTTTTAATTTTTAAAAACCTTGTACAAGGACACATTCACCCTTGGGTGAATGAGTCCTTGAGGGCCCATAAAAACTATTTTTTTTTAGCATCTTTATGGTTTTCTATACTTCCTTGATCCACTAGTAAACCATTGTTTTAGTCTGAAATTTTTTGGGAATTTTTGTTTTATGCATTGTCATCCATTTAGTGTAGCCATTTTAAATCATTAAAATTTATTTCAATATTGAAGATCATCTAATCTTTAGGAAAATTGATTACATTTCTTGAATCATTACATAAGTTAGATGGATTACTTTTCATGTTAGCATGTTTCCCTTTCAAAGATGTTGTTTTGACATGGTTAAGAATGGATTATATAAGTACAAAATTCCTTCTTATGAGTACAATTTATTGAAAAGGAATGACGTCAATAAGAAACATGTTATCCATCCTCCCACTATATTTACTAGTTATGATAATATCTTAGTGTAAGAGAACCAAACCATTGACACATTTTTGAAAATCAACTTGTCTATCCTTCACTCAACCCCTACCATCTCTCCCATTTGTGAGGAGGTTTTGATACAAAAGGATACAACAATGGATAATCATGAAAACAATAATTTTTATTCTCCATATACTTGTCTTGATAGTGTAAAATCTATCTTGGTGAAAAAAGATACAATCATTAAGAATCATGAAATTCTTGTTTGTCCCTCTCCATCTACTTCTCCCACATGGGAAGATATTATGATAGAAGAAGATGAGATCATTGGCACATTTATGAAGATCACCCTACCTAGTTTCCATTCATCTCCCAACATCTCTCCCACTTGTGATAATGTTTTAGTGATAGAGGATATGATTGTAGACACACATGACATTTTTTCTTCTCCCAATATCTCTCCTATTTGTGAAGAGGATATTTTAGTGTTAAGAGATCCAATCATTGAGAGCCTAGATCAACCTATTTTGTTTCTTCCCCTACCTCTCCTAATTGGCAAGAAATTATTGGAAAATGGGATGTAATCATAGATATTCATGACAATCATATTTATTCTTCTCCCAATATCTCTCATATTTGTGAAGAAGATATGTTAGCATTAGAAGACACATTGATTGAGAGTCATGAGAATATTTTTTCTCCCTCTCCCAATGCTTCTCCCACTTGGGAAGATTTTGTTGAAAAAATTGATTCTATCATTGTTAATCAATAAAATCATATTTTTTCTTCTCTATATGCCTTCCCTACTTGTGATGAAGTTATCTTAGAAGATCCGACAATTGAATGTCATAATTTTTTTTTCTCCTCTCCTAAAAGATCTCCTACTATGGAAGATATCATAGTGAAAGAGGATGATATCATTGATACTTTTCATTGACACAATCATGATATTTCTTCCTTGTATGAAGATAATAAGATGAAATTAGACTCCCCTTCGCTAAAATATCATCAAAATAAAGATAAATATTTTAACATTATAAACATTAGATCTCCCTTGAGTCCTCTAATTATTAGAGCTCATAAAATTCCTTTAATTATTGGACCTCCTGTTAGGTCTCCAAAACATAGTTTATAAACCTTAAGAGTATTCCAAGCTCTTTGGTAACATTTTTGGATAATTAAAGGGGCTAATTGATATGGTTTAGAACCCCCTACACTTTAGGCTCTACTAACCTAGGTGGGTGAACCTAATAATGAAGCAGATTTAAAGCTATTTTTTGTAATCTCTAACTGGGGAAATCTATTCACGATGGCATGTAGAAGTAAAATAGATGCAAGGTTAATAAATAATCCTAATCTAAGTGTTTTGAGAGATGAATTTGAGAAAAATATTAATATAATGTATTGCTTGAAATGAATATGACTAGTGACTAATCATATTAGGTAAATAGAGTCAAGATGTGAATGATATGTGTAGCTCTTTTTGTAGCTTAATTCTAACTGTTTCACACTTTTGGATGTTTATAGCTTGTATAAACATGCAAGTCTGACAATTATTTCGACTCTTCCTACAAATCCTAGTGATATCCCCCTAAGTTACTATGATGTTTTCAAGGATTTTTAAAATTATATTGTGAAGGAAACCAATTAAGATAATCAATTAAAAAAACCTTTTATTCTTGAGAAAAACCTATTAAAGATGATCTCTCGAAAGGAATTTAATTATATTCCCATCGAAACCAATCAAGGAAATCACACTAATATAGAAAATGTGTATTGACAAGTTAAATATATATTAATATTATTAATTTTAATAACATAAACATACCACTCTGGAGACAACCAAATAACATGTATGAATTAAAATTAACTGAATAGTTGAACACTAGAAATTGGGCCACCAAATCAGATTTTCTCCTGCATTATACTTCTTCAAAAGATGATTTTGTATATATTAGAAATTTTTTATATTTCTACTAAGAATATTTCCTACTACTATGATGATCCTAATCTAATATATCTCAAAATTTGTCCTTGGTTTCCCTTATATATGGGAAGCTAGAAGCTTTAGGCCTTTACATCAAAAGTATGTTGTTTCAATTATGTTTTACTAAGACCTTAACAAATGTACTAGACATAAACAAGAAATAATAAACAAAATATATAACAATCTATGATGCACCATATTCCATTAGTCTTCATCAGCTATCTGTGATCATAAAATATCCACCCAAGTTCCATACTCCATGATAACACACCAGATGTTGTGATATTTTGATAGCCTCTACTTCTCATGTTGTTCGAGTGATAAATAGATTAACCTTAGAAAAGTGTTCGATATATCCTATTTTAGCATAATTATCATAATTTCTATTGATATCTTTCATAATGAATTCCAAAGGAAAGATCTATTCCAATTGTCCATGTTCCTCTTCTATCACCCTTTCTTCATTGTTTACTTCATCAAGGGACACTAGTAAATATTGAGTGAGTTCATCCTTCCATACCTCTTTTTCTTTTAACTCCCCATCATCAAAGAAATTATGTAGAGCCATGCTCAAAGATTGGTTTAAATAACTAAGTTCTTGCATGAGTATGGTGTAATACTTATCATGCATATTCATTAATTCTTCATATTCTTGGAACAATTGATCACAGACATTCTCCTTGGCTTCAATTTTCTCTTTTAGCTCTTCCAATCTAAGGTGTAATCTATTATTTTATTGATAAGCTACAAATGTACTGTTATGTATCATCCAAAATTTATCATCTCTCTTAAGCACATTTTCAAACCTCTTCTTTGTCAATTTTGAATCCATCTCAAACTTAGTGATCTTAAACTTCTTTCCTAATTCCTCATATTTTTTTTTGAATTATTTCATTTTTTCACTTCCAACATGTGTTTTCAGACATGGCTTCAAGAACCTTTATTTCATAGTCTACCAATAGAGAATAGAGGCCTGAGGAAGATGGTAGTTTGTCTCTATAATTAGTTAGGTCTTGTTTTAACCTCTCATTCTTAGAAACAAACCCCTTATTGTCTCTTATTAGTTTTTCTATTTGTGCTTTGTTAAACTTAACAACATTAATATTCAATTCATCTATTTCAATAGGATCTGTATCCCCCACTCTTTGTACTAAAATTTGGCCAAATACATGATTGGGACCATCAACAAGTGTGGTCCTTTTCCCTGGTGGGTATAAAGTCCAAATCTATAAAGTTTCATTCTATGGATTACATCCTAAATCTATATAAATTTTATCACTAGCCTCAATTGTTAGTTGTAAAGTTTTATTTTTCCTTCTCCTAAAACTATCAAAGACTATAGCTAAAATGATGCCCCATCCTGGGAGAAGTATAGCCCCAATCTCTTGTATCAGTTCTCATCCTCTTTCAAGAGTGATACTCTCCATCTCTTTATCAAGTTCCTTTTGTAATTCCTTCAGAGCATCAAAATATTGCTATGGAATAATTTATTTCATATTTTCTCTATTCTTTTCCCCCTTATGTTTATAAATGAATGATCTAGATTCTGGGTTTTTTTCAAAAGCCTTATTTGAAGTGAATTATTGACTAGCACAGTGCCTCACATCATCATAAAGTTTTTCTAAATCTTCAAATGAGACAACATTCCTCTCTGGTGGTGACTCATATTTTGGGATGATAGGAGAATTTACTTGTGCAAATCCATCCTCCTCTTGAGTGTCTTCTTCACATGTAATGGGAGTGTTTACTAAGAAGCTAACATTTGGAGTGGGCTATGGTGATGAATAGATTACATGAGTTATGCTTGTAGCTTGTTTCCTAGAACAAAAATCTCTTCTTTTCTCAAAGGCTATGAGAATCACATCCTTTATCAAATCATATTTATGTCGGATTAATTGCTCAACTCTCTCCAGAGGGTCTTGTATTCCATGGAAAGCCTTTGTATATGATGAACTATGATTCTTCTTCCAAAAATCTACCATGATTACTATATTGTATGTGAATATCCTTTTTGTAGCTTTTAATTCATCACAATTTCTAATTACATCATCAATAAAGAGTTCATGTTCATACTTTTTCAATTTCTATTTCATTTTGGCATTGTGCATAAAGTTCTCAGGATCATAATTTTCTCTCTTATTTGCTTGTGTCATGCTATAATGATCTAGCTTGATACAAATAGAATCATATACTTTCTCTAAAATAATAGAAAAATCACACAAATATAAGGTCCTAGCCATGAGAGACTACTTGACATAACTTTTTAGGTACATGTAGTCTGAAAAATAAAATTCCCTCCCTATTTCTAAGTAGGTGATCCTATCAAGAACTGTTTTGGGTAAGAGAAATGGTGTTGCCACAAATTAATACACTCTAATCATGGTGAAATCATCATACATATACCAATATCCCCAGTTGTGGTTTACTTGTTCTCTGAGATCTTTCTCCTTGTGTCTCAAAATCTATGTATTTCTAGGGACAAGTTGTAATTACAAGGATGACCAAGAAAATTATATAGGGGCTTCACAAAGTATTATTCAAAATATAAGTAATGTGACCTTCAACACCTATTGTCCCAAATTGACATCTACATTTTTACTGGTCTTATGTTCTCATCATCATCAAGGTCCTTGATTCTCAATTCCTCTCCTAAAATTCCCAATAAATGTCCCTCATATAAAACCATATGCATGAGCAAAGAGTAATGTTTACAATCGATTAAATCACTATTGTTCTTTATGGAGGTAAGTTATTTGTTCAAAACCTCTACCAAATACTCTACATAATTGAACGGTCTACCATGCTAGTTTTGGATGTCTACTGCTAGAACCATAGGATTTATTTCCATTTTGGAAATAAAATCTATTCCTAAGACTTTTCAAACTGAGTAGTAGGTATAGTGATAGTATTCTCAAAATAATTCAATAGAAAAAGGTGGTCGTTCATCACTAGAAAATATTTTGAGCTAATTTCTCATGTCCCTAGGTCTATGCAAAGATAGCCTCCATCTTTTTTAACTTGTGTCCATAGTATGATACTCTTCCAAAAGATCTCTAATTTTAAGTGGCATAGTCATAGATAAATCTAATTAGAAAACAATAGAAATATACTCCCTAGTAATGTGGAGAAAATGTGACCCATCATGGAAATAAATTGTTTGTGTTTTGTGGTTGTACATTTTAGCTAGTACTCTAATAAAATCTACATTGATGAACAACTTTCCATCACTATCTTTCCTCCATAGATTTGACACATGCTTATGCCTATACTTCTTCCTATAGTGGTATATGAACAGGTTGTATCCTCGTTGTGGATTCCATACATCTCCTAGGTTTCTTTTGTTTATCTTCTAGTTTATCAGTTGAAGGATTTAGTTGTGTTGTTCTCTTGGAATTTGGTCTAGAGCTGGGAATTATTTCACTTAAATATTGATTTAATGGCCTGGTTTCAATTTTTTTCCATTTTACTTTAGGTTTTTCTGATGTTCCTCCCATGCTTTCAAATCCATAGCTCTTCTATAGTTTAAGAAAATTCTTGATAGAATATTCAATTCTAAGTCTTGGGTACTTACTTGAACAAGTGTCACTTCCTCTATCCTTCTCTACTATCGATAAATCTGCATTCTCTAATGGTCAACTCCAATTCGTGTATGCTCTAAAATATCACAAGCAAAATATGATCAAAATTTAGCACATATCGTTCAATTCTGATTCATAAATGTTGTTCCTACCAACTTGCTAATCAATAGTGTCATTAATGTTAGTTGTCTCTTTGAAAACTTCACTGGTCATGTCAACCAGATGAGGAGTAAATTTTCACTATATCACAGGGACTATAATTCTACACTCACTGATATCTCATTCTCACTTCAATTTCCTTGTGCCTTTGTTTATCTTTTTCATAGTTTTGAAGGGACATGTAATTACTTCCCTTTGATATCTCATGGTCTCTTTGAAATTTATTTCCTCGATGGTACTTTATTTTCCACTTTATATATTCTAATATTTTCCTCTTTTTGTTATTAGAGTGATCGGGGAGACCTTCATTAGTTCCCCCCTAATATAAGATTTTCTATTTGATATTTTATTCCCAATTTTTTTTGTAGTGTCAAATGGATTTATACATTAATTAGCCCGATAATTCAATGTCTCTTCAAAATTTCCATTTCGTCAGCCATGTCTTGGATTTGAAAACTGTTCATCAATTATTGTATAGTAATTGGTTATTTCTGAAAGATGTTTTTATGTTTCTTGAATGCTAAAATATTTTCACACAATTGAAATAATGAGCTGTTTTCGGTGTGTTTCATTTCAGTATATATTAGAGGGACAAGATATCTTATCCCTTCAAAAAATTTAGGTGTCTTCGAAATATCTCTTTTCAGTCTATTGAAGAGACTACAAAATATGTCCCTTTGATAAATAGTACTCTCTTTGAAATTTCATGTTATCTTGTTTCATTAGCTGATTAAAGATATTGAGATGCAACTCTTGTTTCATTATTTGTCATAGATTATAACCTTCAATTCAATTATTGAAACTAATAGATAAACTGCTTAAATGATTAATCATCAAATTCCAATGTAAAAAATCAAATCTAATGCACAAACACAATAACACCAGATTTACGTGGAAAATCCAATGAGGGAAAAATCATGATAAGGATTAACTCACACTATAGAGAATATCAAAAATTATTACCAAAATGCTCATTGCCTAAGATAAGGCTCACTTCCTACAATAAGGACTCACTATCCAACATGGCTACAACCCAGAGGGCTCATTACCATAGAGATACAAAAAAGACAAAGAAAAATTGTTTTAGAGAGATAAAAATCCCAATGAAACAAAGGATTCCACCACAATCATTGATCAACTTGCATGAATGATAAAGTTCACCTTCTTCTCACTCCATCCAAAAAATCAGCATTAAGCTTCACAGTGACCTACCACACACATAACTCACACACACTTTTTGAACAACATCAGAGTTGGGTATTCTCTTTCAGTTATATTTCTTCTTTTCTCTTATAAATTTTTCTTTGCTATCTCATCATGTATTTTACTATCTCCAACCTCAAAAAGATTCAAATTCAAAAATACAACTTTAAATTTAAATTAGGTCAAAACCACAACATCTTAGGGTGTAATTAGAATGAGGGTGATTGAAACACACACTTTATTGAGACCCATAATAGATCCAACATGCTTCATCAAGTTTGAAGATAGTGCTTAACACACGGTTAGCAAAACTAGTGTAAAAAACATAGAATAATTAAGCCTGAAACTTCTAGAAATAAAAAATATCTTCAATGCAATCAGAAGATCTTATCTTTAGAACCACAAGTCAAAATACTTCATCAAAGAAAAATTTGAACCAACAACATTTCTCCCTGACCTCAACCAAAACACAAAAAACCACAGTTCACATCTGGTGAACACAACTCAAACTTCACAAAGAACCAATAACCATGAATCTTGATGTAGCAACCTTCAAAAACCATGACTGAAATATCTAAACCATACAACCATAAGGAAAATTACTGGATCATCATCCTGAATACCTATAAACTTATTTTAATTATACAATTTTCTCAATATCCTCAACATATATAGCCCAGAACAACTAGTAGATAACTAGTTGACATGAATGACAACACTTTCATTCTCTTTTCCATTCTTGAAATAATATCCCCCTTTGTCATTGATGGCAATACATTATGTCAAAACCCATCAAAGACACCATACTAGTTCTGAATATACTTCTCAAGATATTTTTTGCTTCTCCCTCTCAACAGATCATCTTCCTCATTACCTACTTTCTCTCATTAGCTTCCTCTAATTTTCACATGTTTTCTCTCCCCCTTTGACATCAATGGCAAAGGAAAAAATATATATGTTCAGTGAATCTTCCTTTGAAATGACAACATAATAATCATAATGTCAACACTGGAAACTACCTGCTCCCCTTGAGAGGTAGCCACCAAACATCAATCCAAAAAGATAGAACCATGAATTCACTAGACCGATGCATCTCCAAATGCATCTTAGTTTATGAAAGGATGGGTAATAAACCATAACTTATCCTAGAGATACTCAAAAATATCTTTAGGAAGATCCTTTGTAAATATATCTATAATTTGATCATTTTTAGAACGTACTCAAGCTTGAATACATTCGCCATGACCTTCTCTCTCAAGAAATGATATTTGATAGATATATGCTTCATTCTCGAGTGCATCATAGGATTCTTTGAAATGTTAATTTCACTTATATTATCACAAAATATAGAAATGGGATCATCATATAGCACTATGATGTCTTTCAATGTCTATTTCATCCATACAACTTGTGCACATCAAGATGTAGTAGCAATATACTCGGCTCCAATAGTAGACAAAGAGATTGAATGTTACTTCTTAATCATCCATGCCATGAACCTACATCTAAGAAGGAATTCACCACCATTTTTACTCTTTCTATCATCTATACTTCTTCCCTAATATGCATCTGTATAAGCACTAAGTGCAAAGTCAATATCTTTAGGATACCATAATCCATAATCTGGAGTGCCATTCAAATATCTGAATATTCTTTCAATTGCAGCAACATGTGTTTCCTTTGGATCTTCTTTAAATTTAGCTAGAAGACAGACAACATGCATAATCTCTAGTCTAGTATAAATCAAATACAATATTCCACCAATCATCGATTTTTACTTGCTCTGATCAACCTTAGGTGAGTCATCATCTTTACCCAACTTGCAACTAGTCACCATAGGAGTAGTTACTAGTTTGGAACCATCCATCCCAAACTTCTTCAACATCTATATCACATAATCAGATTGTGAAATGAAAACTATTTTCTCTATTATATTAATTTGTAGCCCAAGAAATAAATTCATCTCCCCAAACATAGACATTTCAAATTATTTTTGCATCTCATTTACAAACATCTTGAACATCTTTTAACTTCCTCCATAGATAATGTCATCAACATATACAACTACAATCAAGACTTTCATTTTTAATCTTAAAGTACAAATTACTATCCTCCATAGCTTTGTTAAATCTTTACTGAATTAGATACTTGTCTAACCTTGCATACTAGGCTCTAGGAGCTTGCTTCAATCCAATTAAAGCTTTCTTCAATCTACACACCATATCTAGTTGATTTGTTAAGTAGAATCCTTATGGTTGTTCCATGTAGACTTCTTCTAGCTCACCATTCAAAAATGTTAACTTGACATCCATTTGATAGAATTTGAAATATGTATAAGCAGCTAATGACAAGAACATCCTTATAGCTTCCATTCTTGCTACTGAGGAAAATGTCTCCTAAAAATCTATGCCTTGTACTTGTGAGTAGACTTTACACACAAGACTTGCTTTGTTTGTATCAACTTCTCCATTCTCATTCAACTCATTTATGAATACCCATTTTGATCCAATGATATTTTTGTCTACCGGTCTTGGGACCAATTCCCAATTCTGATTCTTCTTGATCTACAAAAGTTCTTATTTCTTTTCTTCCTTCCAATGTTCATCTTTATAGGCTTCACTTACTATCTTTGGCTTAATCTTAGAGAATAAACACAATTTTAATTTAGCAATAGTTTTGCTTTTGGTTAACACACCTTTTTTCTTGTCTCCAATAATCTAATTTTTTGAATGATTCCTTTGTATGTATTTTAGAGACTAGGGGACATCACCACAACATATTCTCTTTTATTTTGATTTTCCTTCTCATTTTTATCCTATTCTTCAATAGTTTCTTCTATTCTTTCATAGTCATGTTCATCAAACACATATCCATCACTATCAATAGAATTCTTCACTATTTCATCAACCTTCACATTCGATATCTACAATATTTCTTAGTCTTTTAATGAAATATTTGTATGGATTTCTTTTGGTAGAGTATCGAAGAAATATTAATTCATCACTTCTTGCATCAAACTTGCACAATGTTTCATCTCTTTTGATATAGCATTTTCTTTGAAATACCTTAAAATATTTAACTATAGGAATTCTTTCATTCCATAAATCATAAGGAGTCTTTGTACTATTTTCTCTTGCTTGGACTCAATTGAATACATATACAATAGTATGAATAGATTATTTCTAGTAAACTTCCAATAATTTGTCTTTAGTGATCATTGACCTAGAAAACTCTTGAATTGTTCTATTTTTCCTTTGAACAACTCCATTCCGCTGAGGAGTTCTTAGGGAAAATAAATCTCTCTTTATTCCATGCACTTCACAAAACATATGGAAGTCATTGGAGGTGAATTCTCCACCTCTTTCAGATCTTAAGCATTTTATCTTCAAATTCACTTCATTTTCAACCATAGTCTTGAATACATTGAATCTATCTAATTCATATGATTTCTCTATAAGAAATTTAACCCATGTATATCTAGAATAATCATCAATCAAAAGCATAAAATACCTTTCACTAAGAATACTAGTAGTAGATTGTTCACTTGATCTATAATGATTTCTTGCTTGCTTCCCAAACTAACAATTCCTGCAAATAGCATTGGCAGGATTTTCAGTTCTTAGTAAATATCTCATAGCCTGAACAACACTAATCCTTACCAAGTTATCAAAATTCATGTGACACATTATCCTATGCCATAAGTATTTGTCTTTTATCTAAGTCATAAATCATTGCCCATCATCACCCTTAAGCTGATAAATATTTCCTTAAGATTTCTTTCGTGTAGCAATCAATTTTTTAGATCCTTTATGAACCTCAAATTTCTCATCCTTAAACCCTTAACATAGTAAAAAATGTCAGTATGATGCTTTCCATCAAAAATTATTGAACCTATCCCACATATTTTAGCATCAGTATCATCTCAAAACATAACTGAACCTCCATCATATTTCTCAAGATTTAAAA
Organism: Sequoiadendron giganteum; assembly: GCA_007115665.2. NCBI lineage: Eukaryota > Viridiplantae > Streptophyta > Pinopsida > Cupressales > Cupressaceae > Sequoiadendron > Sequoiadendron giganteum. The sequence continues at coordinate 327,745,769 of CM021110.1, forward strand.
ACTTACTCTTATCAAAAGTCATGTGATGTGAGCAACCACTATCGACTACCCAAAACATATTTTCTCACTTATCATATGTAGGGCAGAGATAACTGTAGCTTCATTTTTCTCTTCTCCTTCTATGGATGAATTTCCTTTACCTATTTTTCTAAATTAGTAGAAATAGGTTCATCCTTAATCGCCAAGAACAAGAATTCATTGTCATCTGGATATTCATATTCTAAATCTTCATCTGAAATACTATAATTCTCATTTACATAGTAAGCTCTATTAGGGTATGTGCAGGATCATGACGGGCCAAAAAGTGGCGATATATAAGTGATATGATCGCCCATGTGGCTGATGACTTTTTTTTTACCCAAAATTGATGAAACGAAAAGGGTTTTCAAAGGAGATTCTCAGCTTTCCACCAATATAAATTATTCTTTACTTTGAATTTAATAAATAATTATTATTCATTTTCTATTTGAATTACGACTAAAGTACTTATTGATAGGCTAATTGAAAAACATCTATAGCTTTCAAAGGGTATATAATTTTTTGAATTTGAAACATGTGTCACATTCTATAATTCACATACTATAGGATTAAAAAAATAAAGATTGAATTTCATAAATTTTTGACCAAGTTAAGGTGGTCAGACGTACGAGTTTTTATATTTTTAAAAAGTTGTAATAAAAAAAATCAAAATTAATTATTTACTTGGAAAAAAATTACAAAAAAATATGTATCACATCGAGACATGAATCTTCTACTTATATCTAAAATCTTATAAAAAAATATTATCATTTTATTGTGTTTAGGGTGGTCAGACAAACACCTACTTCTTATTTTTTCCCTGAAATTCAAGTACTATTGCATTGAAATTTCAAATTTTTACCAAATAGTTTTTTTAAAAATAAAAATAAAACTAGTAGTTTAGAAACTACATTCAATTTTCAAAAAAATCTATTCTTACATATTTTTGAAATAATATAGTTAACTTATTCAAATTTTTACATCAAGTTGCCTAACTCTGATTTTTTTAAAGTTTCTTGCCACTTAAGGGCCTGTTTTTTCCATGATGATCCCGCACATGCCCATTAATCTTCTTTCCTTTCTTTTATTTCTCATATCATTCTTTATTCCTTTTAGCTCTTTCCAGACACTTTGCAACATAGTGACCTATTTCTCCACAAGTAAAGAACTTAAGGGAAACTTACCTTCATACTTAGTGGAGCCTTTTCTCATTCTTCTTACAAAGTTGGCCTCTATTTCATCAAAGTTTTCTTCATCCAGATCTTCAGTTTTTGTACCTTTCAAAGTAGTCTCTTTTTTGCCTCTATTTCTTAGACTTGGCTTCCTCACCTCATAAGATGTCAAAAATCCTAATAGAAAATCCTTAGTAAAAGTCTTATAATCTACATTTTGCTCAATATAACTCACCTTTTAACTAGAAGAATCAAGAAAGGTTCTAAAAATCTTCTTTACAATCCTATATTCATCTACAATAGTGCCAAGATATCATATTCTAGCCACTACCTCATCCAATCTATGTACATAAGCTTTGAAATTTTCATCTTTGGTCATATGTATAAAATCAGACAATGTTTCCAAATTCTACAATTTTGCCTCTTTAACTCTTTCATCACCATCATGTTCTCTTTCTAAAGAATCCAAAAATTTCTTAGTTTTCTTCAAATTTTGAACCTTAATCAACTTGAAATGTACCAGACTATTCTTCAAGATGAACTTCGCTTTATTATTTTCTTCATATAATTTTATTTATTTACGTGTACTTGGACCATTCGTAGGAGGAGTGTAAGGATTTTCATAAGCTTTCTCCATATCATATCTATAATACTCCAGATATTCTTTCATCAATACCTTCTAGATATCATAACTAGTTCTAGCAAACCTTAGATAATCAAAGATCATTTTTCTAGCCATCCCAAACCTTCCTCAAGTGGTTAAGCTCTTCACAAAGGAACCATTCTCTGATAGCAATTATTGGATAAGACTGAAGAGCACAAAAGATTTACTGAGAGGGGGGGGGGGGTGAATCAGTAAATCAATCACAAACTTTTATTTCTTAATCATTTCAAACTTTTTACAATCAATTTTTGATATGAACCAATTTCCCCAAATTGATACAACTTTATTGAAATACTATTTTTAAAGTAGGCACCAACCTACAGATTTACACCAAGATGATTTAGTAGAATGTAGCCTACAAGGAACACCTAGACCTTCACAAATTTAGTAGACACCTGCCTACAAGGAGCACCAACCCCTAATACAAGGCACCGATCCTTGACTTGATGGAAGTGAGACTGCCTTCAATCTGATCTGCACAAACCCAACTCTCCTATCTGCTCTATGTGATAAATAATATCACCTTCAGCCCACACAAGGAGATGGAAATCTGACTGAACTGCTCTCTTACTCACACAACCACACTTACAAATCTGTTTTGAATATGGATTTTATATGTTGCTTATGAGTTGCAACCCTTGACGAAAGAACACATTATTTAAAATCTGCCTCTTCATGTCTTAATCACATCTTATCAAATTTAATCTTTGAAAATATGATTTAGTTTTCCAACGTATCACTTCAAGTGTTTTGTTTAATATTAAACATATCCTTCCAAGGCTGGAACACACCACTTCGGATCTCTCTTATTTTTGTTTAGGGTTTAGCATTTAGGGGTTTATACCACTTAGAATGAGGCACTTCATGAAATCGTATTATCTCATTTTTAATTTTTGATAAATTTGTGATAAAAGAACACAACGTATCCTTTAAAGAATACACCTGTTTTTTTATACACGTCTTTTCAATAGCCTCATTTACATCTCTTAAGATACATCTATAACTTCAGACATGTCTCTTCAAAAAGTTCATTCACACCATTCCATTTAGAGAACCGTGGCTCTTCATGAAGACGTGTTTCCTTTTTTTGACTCATAATTGGATTTAGTCTTAACATATCACATCATTTGATGAAATCGTATTCCTTCATAAAGTCATGCCTTTGCCTTGTCTTTATTGATTCTTTTGGTTAATTATCATTTCTTGGTTGAATTCTTCAGAAACAATATTTTTCTTTAAGACCCTCGTAATTCCTTAATGATCATCGTTGCTTTGTTAATAGTAATCCGCCACTCTATGAACACCCCTAAATCTGAAAGCAACCATACTGGCAGCTATGCACTTGAACGTCCCACAAGAGTATATCATGAGAGTGTATAGTGATCTTGCATTTGGCAGGGGTGGTATAATATTAATGCTTTCCAATGTGATCTTTTATTCGTCGTTTATGCTTTCCCAATGACATGAATTTATAGTCGATATCTTCTCTATGATGAAACTGAAATCTGAAATCTGTTTGAGATCTTCTCGATTGATCTGCTTCCTTAGTCTGAATTATGTCGCCTCACACACAAATTATACTTTTGTTCTTCTATTCATATAGTCACCCTCTCTTTCAACAAATAATATATACAATATTTCACAAAATATGTCCCACAATTCTCCCTAAAGTCTGTTTATAAACTTTCATAATTTGCTTTGACGTATCTATATGACAGTGTGATATTTTGACATCAATGACAATACTTCTAACAAAGACAACTAAGAGGGGGGATTGAATCAATTTTCATAGATTATAACTTTCAATTCAATTACTAGAACTAATACATAAACTACTTAAATTCTTAATCATCAAATGTGAATGCAGAAAATCAAATCCAATGCATAAACACAATAACACTAGATTTACATGGAAAACCCAATGAGGGAAAAAAAATGGTGAGCACTAACTCACACTATAAAGAATATTTAAATTTATTACCAAAATGCTCACCATCCAATAGGGCTACAACCCAGAGGGCTCATTAGAACAAATAAAGAAGACAACGAAGACTTGTTATAGAGATACAAAAATCCCAATGGAACAAAGGATTCCACCACAATCACTAATCAACTTGCATGAACGATATAGTTTTCCTTTTTATCGCTGCATCTAGAAACTCAACATTAATCTTCACACTAATGTACCACACACATAATGTTTGAATCTGGGAACATTGAGAGGGGGGTGAATCAATGTTCTGCAATCTTTAACTTTATTATTTTGATATTAAATCATTTCAACATTAAACTGAAGGAAAGATGAAAGCACATAAAGAAATCATCCACAACACCATAACACAAGGATTTTTACATAGAAACCCTTTTAGGGGAAAAACCACGATGGAGGTCAATCCATAATTTGAGTACTCAAATATAAGTTTTGTAAAATAGGAATGCACTTGCATTTAGGCACACTTCCTAGAGCTCACCGCTCAAAATAGGAAGGCCCACTACCTTATAGATATTTATATTAAGTCCATATAAATGTTTGAACTGAAGGAATAGCATCTTCTAATTCCAGGTTATAGTTCTGATTGAGCACATTAATTGATTTTAAACCTTATGTTTGATTCTTCTCTTCTACTTTGTTTTGTTGCAAATCACATCACCAATCTTATATGCTTAGATGAAATTGCACAACTGTCATTCTAAATTTCACATCACACTGTAATACACTTCAATTCTATCATACTTAGATATCAAAAATGATATAAATAATCAATCTTATATATCTGCATCAAAGGATATTAACATCTTCATGTCGACTTTAGCAAAACATATAATATTTTCCAACCGTCATTGAAATCCTCAAATGATTCTCAATGCATACCATCCAAAGTCGGCCATGGTATAGTGAGGACCTAAATAAACATGTTTGAACATAAAAATATTTAAGAAATTACTCCTTAAACATCCACAAGGGCTATATCCACCAAGTCGGCCTTCGAGCACTGATAAACAAGAAATCAATACATCGGATCCCCAAACTCATACACTGATTGATGTGCAGGAACAAAAATCAAGGATAAGGTATTCCAAATACTCAACGACCTTCCTTAAGATGCACAAAATGAATTGATAAACAAATAATTCATATTGATTGACAAACTTAACTTTAATCGGATACCCTGTTCTTCAGACTAACTCCTGATATTAATGGATACAAAAGTGTGTACTGGATCAATGACTTAAGTTTCCATCAGTGACAACACTAGAAGCCATATGCCAACAATATCCCCCTTTGGCATTGATGGCAACAATTAGTGAAAAATGACTAAGTGTCAAAACCAATATAAGTACACTGCCAAATTTCAAAACTTCAAAACATAGCTCTCTCTAGAATTGATAAGACATTTTTCATTTCTATCTCTCCCCCTTTGACATCAATGACACAAAATATTCAATCTCCCCCTTTGAAATATGACCAAAAACTTGTTGATTCAAAACTGATTTAAATTTTGAAAAAGGGACAACTACTACTTGAGTCAGAAGATTATCTTGTGTTTTTCTTTCATCTCTGGAAGAAACTTCTTCCAAGCTTCTATTGCAATCCTAATGATTATGATCATGTTGTTATTTTTAGATGTATGGTTGATAATATTGAAGAGAGATTCTATAATAGTGATGGTTTCTTCAAGTTTCTCTCCTTTCCTCGGTATCTCAATCAACTGCTCTAGTATACATTTGGTTAAGTCCTTTACTTTCCAGAAAGTGTCCACAAGCTTGTTTATGGTGAACTAAAATTACGTATGCTCGGACTATAAATATTGAATTCTTTTCTTTATTGCACCATCCTAATCCTGAAACATATCAAAACTTTTTCCAATCATATTTAACTCTGTTTCAATTTGCTCCAACTTTTCTTTGTATTTCCCAACTACATGAGGCCAACAGATGCAATAGTTATAGATGTTGTTTGTTGCATTTATGCAATGCCTCGGCTCATTCATTTTCCTTTTCAACTTGGTAAGTGATAGCCTGTGTAAGTGTGGAATGAGGTAAATAACATAAATACACTTCTTAATACGACATTATATCAATGATTAAACATATTGAATCAATTCAACAAAGTAATCAATTGAAAGTGTCCTATTGCACTCTATCTCCAAAGATTTATTAAATCTAAATTGCTCTCAGATTGTGTAAGCATATAAGACTGTTAAAATGACTATCTGAAGAATGAGATGATGATAATAGAATGCTAAATGATAAATCAATTAAACTAGCATGATATAGACATGAAACAGATAATTGCAGCCCTAAGAGGCAGCCATTGTTGTGAAGCTGGATTGTTGAATTGCTTGATACTTGATACTTGATACTTGATACTTGATGCCTGGATTCTTGCAGAGTAAGGGTGCAAAAGCTTGATTATCTCGATCCTCTTCTTGGTTGATTGAGGCTTGTATTTATAGATTTCCTGGCTATAGAAATGCACAGGGAAAGCTTTGAGAGGCTTGGATTCAATCTGGAGGATTGAATGGTGAGAGATGGAGGAGATTGATAGAGAGATGGAGATTGTCTCTACCCATGAAAACACCAAGCAAGAGAAGAGGAAAGATTGATGGAAGAGGATTGAGAGATCAAACTCAAAATTTGTCTCCAATTTGTCTCCAAAACTTCTCGTGAAGTTTCAAAGCATTAATTGTGACAAATTTAGACATAGATTAGACATAGGAAATCTAATTCATTTTTGAGGAAATGTAGATTGGAATATTCCTTTATGCTTAATTCAAATATTTTGATTTATTTAAATTAGGAAAGGGAGATAAATAATTTAATAAAACAAACTATAGGATAGTCATTTATTAAATTAATCAGAGGAATATGGTAATTAATAAATAAAGTGTTTGACCTTATTTAATTAATTCGAGAATGATGTGATAGATTGAAATAGGGATATGATAATTAAATCGAACAAAGTATTTAATTTTGTTTATTTAATTAAGATGTATTTGAATGTGAACTATATTAAATAAATATTTCTATTTATTTAAACAGTAGAGGAAATAGAATAATTAATCAAATAACGTGTATTTAATTAATCGGATGCTCCAGACCAATTTTAGGTGTATACATTTTTCCCCTCTTCGAAGTGATGTGTTTACGCATTGATTCGAAGAATATTTTTGCTGCTATTGTCAGGATCGATGATTTCAAAAAAATAATTCTGTGTGCCCCAGACATGATTTTCAGATGATAATAATTTCGTGTGCCCCAGACATTATTTTCAGATGATAATAATTTTGTGTGCCCCAGACATGATTTTCAGACGATTTGATATAATGATATGCCCCCTCGGGAGATAAATTAATAATCTGATGATTTGTAGAATTTTTCAAAAATTTATGATTTTCTGATGATTTTATGATGTTTCGATGATGAAATAATTTATCTCCCGACAAATGATGAAGAAATAAAGCCCTCAGATGAGTTTTAATTAATTTCATGGATAAAATTAATCAAAATGTTATAAAAATCCTGCAAAAATACCTTTCAAAAATTATAAATAGTGCTAAAAGGTCATTTTCAGTTCATTATTTGCTGTTTGAGTTCAAAATCCTTAGTGATAAAGACATTTCTGCGAGCTGGAGCAAGATGCCTTTTCCTTACCACACTCATTGATTTGAGCTCGTTCGATGCCACAGACAGTCGCCTGCGTATGGACCTCTGGTATGTACCCTTCGACCTCCTTGTAATTTGTGCACTTTTATTTTTTATGCTTTTTAGGTCCTAGGTGTGTCTAGGTGTCTTTTAGCGCTTTGAAGCCGCGTTGTAGTGCTTAAATCCCAATGTAGCACTTCCATTAGGTTGTCTAGCACTTTGAGTTTTAGCGCTTGTGTTTAAAACTCTAGCACTTCTAGTTGGTAAAGTAGCGCTTAGGAGTCAAGAATTAGCGCTATGAACCCGAATTTTAGCACTTTGAGATTTTTAGCACTTTGAGTCGGTGGATTAGCGCTTTTAAGGTCTATTCTAGCGCTTTTGGTAAAGTGGCATTTTGACAACTTGTTGTAGCGCTTGGATTCGAAAGAGTAGCACTTTCGGATCTTTAGTGCTTAGGAAGACTGTTTTAGCGCTTCAGAGTGCTAAAATAGCGCTTTCATGGTTTTAGCGCTTTGAGTCCCTGTTTTAGCGCTTTTAGGTGATAAAGTAGCGCTTTTGGGATTTAGCACTTTTGATGACTGTTTTAGCACTTCCATGGCAGAATTGAAAATTTTGACTTAGTGAACTTTGATTGCGGTAATTCTGATCATGTCCATTCTTCTGATTGGTATGATTGACAATCCACATACTTGATGTTGGATTTGATGATTTAAATAAGACTAACTCTCATGATAGGCAAGAAGAAAACCCCATTTATTGATGATCCTCATGATAAGCGAGGACATGATTCAATATCTGATAAATCTCATGATAGGCGAGATCTAGATAATGGTTTGATGAACCTCATGATAGGTGAGGTTTGATTCAAAATCTGATAAATCTCATGATAGGCGAGATCTAGATAATGATTTGATAAACCTCATGATAGGTGAGGTTGGATGTTCGCCTATGAATTTTGATCAAAAATTCATACCAAAGCTTTTGGAATAGACTGATAGTAGAATGACCTTTGATTCCTTGACATAGTCCTCTGATTGTAGATTTATTTGTTATGATGATAGGAGGATCTGGGTACTCTCCAGATGCAAGAGAGATTTCCGCAGATGATTGATTTGATACCACAATTGACACTAGATGAGCTCCAGGTGATAGGCCAATGTGGCCTCATGAGTTTACTTGACATGCCCTAGATTAGGATTAATTGAGGTTTATTGACCACACTGGCTGACAGGTGGCATAGCGACCACAACACCTTTCACCTACCCACCGGTGAGATGACAATCACACTAGAGGATATGTGGCATATATTGCACATTCCTTTCATGGGGGAGATTGTGACATTTGATTCACATGGGACCAGCAGCAGAGATGCTCTCCACAGAGTATTTCAGGATCAGGACATAGAGGGTCCGAGCATTTGATGGCAGAGGATCGCGGATTCATATGCAACACTACCAATAGTGTTAGCTGGATTTATTGGAGGATTTATTTGCCCTGATCGTAGGTCAAAGGGATTCCTCTTTGGCTGGGGCAGGACACTGGAGAGCATGTTGGTACATGGTACTAGATATGCGTGGGGGATGTGCATGTTAGCACATCTTTACCATGATCTTCATTCCATTGTGTACCTAGGTGCACAGAGTATATCTGTAGGGGTGACATTGCTACAAATATGGGTGTGGGAGCATTTTTCTATTTGTCGGTCGTTTCCCATTGCAGACAGACCAACTAGTAGGCCATATGTTTTTAGATACAGTGGTCAATTTATGCAGGCCCGGATGGGCAAGTTAGAGCACTGGAGGTGAGTTTTTGATGATATGGAGACAGTGATATGGTGCCCCTACCTTGACTGTGAGGAGTGGGAGGAGGATGGTATAGTATTAGGCTTCCTTTGTGACTCTATGTACCTCATTGGCCAGACTCTATTTGTGATTGAGATATTTTTACTACATCGGGTGTACAGACAGTATGGCATTGTTTAGTGCATGCCACAGGGGGTAGCCCACTATGCATGACGACAGATGGATATTCCAGATTGGGGCCCCACATTATCTTATGATGTTGTAGTAGAGGGTTACAGAACGTTATAGCCATCTCCCTGAAATATATGGAGAGATATTGCAGTTGCACCCGTGACAGAGGAGTACGTGGCATTTTTGGCTTTCGTCCCCCCTCCTCGCATCACCATTCCTCATGAGCCCACACCATTACCAATAGAGGAGGATGCGACAGAGGATGTCGCCAGGGTTGAGGGTGATATCCTAGCAGATGAGAGCTCAGAGAGCAGTAGTTCAAATAGTGAGGATAGCAGCATCAGTGGGGACAGTGATGGTGGGAGTGGAGGATACAGAGGGCCAAGTCCAGATATTCACAGTGCACCATCTTCCAGTAGGCCTCGGAAGAGGCAGGAAGTGACAGTGCCAGCAGTAGGTAAGTAGAGATAGATAGCTGGGCTTTAGGCACAAGTCCAGACTTTGTAGGCACAGGTTCAGACACTGCAGGGGTAGTTGGTACAGGCTCGGGGCATGGTTGTGCAGACTCAGACACAGATGCAGGTGCAGGCACGGACTCACACACAGGTCTTGGCATAGACACAAGTTGATACCCTGACAGCCGAGAGAGACAATGCACAACAGATTGTTGAGAGGGCACAGGAGACAACAGATACCCTCCAGAGATTGGTTGATGGCACCTCTATAGGTGATTATATGAGAGAGGTTCTATGGGCTGGTAGAGAGGCTGAGTTCTACAGAGGTCGATACCATGATGTAGTGCCTGCTGAGCGCCGAGTTAGTTATGCCCCATCGAGATCTGGGTGGACTCACACATGGATAGTTAGTGAGGGGGTGACTCAGCCTCCACACAGAGATCCTAGAGATCCGGGTCCTTCAGGGGGTGGTGATGGTAGTGGTACAGGTCCTAGTAGGCCTGCTCACTCTGGTAGCAGCAGGTCGTAGATGCCATTTTGATCCTTACTGATGTATTTTATGTTGTACCTCTCTTGTATGATGATGTATTTTTATGAGTTCATTGTATACTTGACACTTGATGATATATATATGAGATGCATGTGATATGATTATGATGATGGCTTCATGATTTCTATGTGATGGATTTTTTTATATGCTTTAAGTGATGAGTTTATTCTAAATGTGATGATGATAAATGATGATTTACTTTAATGTAATGATGTAATGATGTATGTATGGATGGAATATGATATATAGATAAATTATGTGATTTGATAACATGTATGGATAGTTGGATAAATGCTTTTTAATTATGGGATAATTTTATGATAAATGATCGTTGATGGATGTAATGATGTGATTTTATTATTTTTAAATGTATGGATACATGATATAATAATGATGATGTGATATATGGATTCTAAATGATATGTGGATATATGATGTGATGTATGGATTATAAATGATATGTGGATATATGATGTGATGTATGGTAAGAATGAACCTGATGCACTGATGGTAGAATTTATGATGCATGATGAAATATATGAATGATGAATTGATGACGCAATGATGATGTTATATGTTTTTGATGATTTTATGTCAAGTATACTTAGTCTCTTTTGTAGATTAGATAATCATTGATTGGAATCCTTTATGCAACAAATAATCTACAGATAATGAATGATGATGAATGCAATATAATTTAATCATGCAATGATATGCAAAACATATGTCATTTTACAGTCTTTTTGTGCTTGGTATCATCATAGAGCTTTATTGGATGTTGAAAGTGAATACAAGCGTCAATGGTTGTGTTAATCCAATGACGACTTGAGTATTACTTTCATGATTTTTGATATTGCAATCGAACACAAGCATCAAGGTATAATTGAACTGAGATGACCTGAGCATTCATTGCGTAAAGAAGCAGTGATTAATCATTTGAATGTGTGAATTCTGAATGTCATTGGTGATACATTTGCATAGCACATCCCTTGACAATTCATCCATGTAAATGATTAACGTACAGATAGCAGATAATAAAACATCATTCTTTTTCCTTGTATCTCTAGTTCAACACATCATTGAGTTACTCCAAAGAAATGATAATCAAAATATAATTTATCCATTTTCACTTAGTGTGTTTCAATCATTTTTCAAATTTAAGATCATCCATCCTGACTTTTTGACATGTTTTTTCATTTTCTGAGACTATTGATGAAAAGACCTAACCTACAAACTAATCCTAGGGGTCTCAGGGGCTGATCAAAGACTAGCCTTGCCTACGTTACACACGCAGAGACCACGTAGTTCGATTGACACAAACCTATGTTTTTGAAAGTTTCTTTTTTAGACTTACTTTTTTTACATGTTTTTGGATTTTGATAAGATACGGATGTTTGATGCTCTTCTGATGATGATTGACATTGCACTTTGATCTTTGTTTTGGTTTTCTACCATACTGTCATGTTTCCAAATTGGTGAAATTGATATGTTGTAATTGCCCCTAATGATATCCAGATGTGCCCCCAAGCTATGGAGTGATATGTTGACCATGTGACATGATTTTGATAATGGATGTAATGATGGAAAGATGACTGACATGATATGGAATGGTACTAACTTGCCAAACTAATGATCCTGATATGTTCATAATAGATGGGAAAATTGGTCATAAAATCACATACGACGTCTGTTTCCAGGTTTTCACCATATGCCTTGATTACACCTTTTTTTGTTTTTGTATTTTTCTCATTTTTCTCTTTTTTTCTTTCCTTTTGTATTTTCTATTTTTTTAATTTTTTTTTTGTATTTTTAAGTTTGCCAAGATGCCTGTTTGCCAGGTTTTCACCAAGGAAACAATTTTTAGAATTCTAACCCGTGCACTAGGAGTTTTAAGCATAGAATTTTCTGAGATGAATACTGTTGATAGGTTCATCAAATAAATCCCCTTCTGACGTTGATAGTTGATATGCTCCTGATCCATACACTGATATGACAACAAACGGACCAAGCCAATTAGGCTCAAATTTTCCTTTCTTCTCCCTATCCTGCTGATTTCTAGGGTTTTCCTTTAGTACCAAGTCACCAATTTGAAAGACCCTTGGTTTCACCCTGTGATTGTAACTCCTTGAAATCCTTTGTTGATAAGCTATTAGATGATTTACAGCTTGTTGACGACGCTCGTCTAGCAATTCTAGTTCCTGCAATGTAGATACCCTATAATCTTCATCTGAAATGATACCTCTGAGTGATACACGAAGGGATGGAATTTAAACTTCAATGGGTAATATGGCTTCTGATCCATATACCAAAGCAAATGGTGTAGCTCTCGTTGGTGTTCTGATGCTTGTTCTTTAGGCCCATAGTGCAGGATTGAGTTGAACATGCCAATCACGTCCAACATCGTTAACCGTCTTTTTGAGAATTTCGAGTATGGTTTTGTTTGAGGCCTCTGCTTGGCCGTTCCCTTGAGGATAGTATGGTGTTGAAAAAGGATGTTGGATGTGGAACTTTTCACATAAATCTTGAACATTTTGATTCTTGAAAGGTTGTCCATTGTCTGTGATTATAGATTGAGGGATTCCATATCGACAGATGATGTAGTTCAAGATAAATGAGGAGATCTATTTCCCAGTGATGGTAGTAAGAGGTACTGCCTCTATCCACTTCGTGAAGTATTCTGTAGCCGTGATAATGAACTTATGTCCATTAGATGAAGATGGATGTATTTTGCCTACCAGATCTAGGCCCCATTGACAGAAAGGCCATGTTGACATAAAAGGATGCAGTTCTTGTGCTGGTGCATGAATCAGATTGCTGTGAACCTGACATTTTTGTCATTTCTTAACAAATTGATATGATTCTTTTTCCATGCAAGGCCAATAATAACCCAAATGGAGGAGTTTCTTGGCTAGGGTTATTCCACTCGAGTGAGTACCACAAATACCCTCGTGAACTTCTCGTTAGGCTGTTTCAAATTCATTGTGTTCTAGACATCAGAGTAGTGTACCATCAAGACCTCGATGATAAAGGACATCTGTGATTAAAGTGTGTCGAGCGGATTGATGGATAAAGTTGCATTTTTTATTCCTGGAAAGGTCAGGAGGTAGGATATCATCTTTCAGATAAGCATAGGTTTTTTCATATATGGAGGTTTCAATGGTTTTTAGATGACATATGGTAGCGGATTCTGATTGATAATGGGAAGGACATGATACTTATTCTACCATAAACTCATAACAAACACGCTTCTCAGGCAATTGTAGTAATGAAGTGATCGTAGCCATAGCATCTGCAACTTTGTTCTCCGCCCTTGGAATCTGATCAAACTTGATACTAGTAAAGGATTGTTTTAGATTATCTATTTGCTGCTTGTAAGGCATCAATTTGTCATATTTGGTTTGATATTCATCATTGACTTGATAAATAACCAGTTGAGAGTCCCCATAGACCTGTAAATCTGTGATTTTCCATTGAATTGCAATCTTGACCCCAATAATCAATGCTTCATATTCTGCCACATTAAAACATGAGTCTGTATGATTTTGGAATTGTGTCCTTGGGGAGAGATGAACAAAATCCCTACTCTTAATCCTCGTTGTGCATATGATCCATCAAAATACAGTATCCATTGTTGGGGCATTGCTGTCATGATGTCTAGATCTAGGAATTCCATTGTCATTGGGCGATTATCCGGTAGAGGAGCTTCAACTAGTTGTTCAGCAATTGCTTGTCCCTTGATTGCCTTTCTCTCAACATATTGAATGTCGAATTCACTTAGGAGCATGACCCATTTTGCCAATCTACCTGTTAAGGCAGCTTTACTTAGTAGATACTTCAAAGGATCAATCTTTGCAATTAACCTAATTGTATGAGCCATCATGTAGTGTCTCAACTTTTAAGTAGCAAACACCACTGCTAGGCAAGACTTTTCTATGAATGTGTAGTTCATTTCATACCCATTTAAATTTCTACTGATGTAGTAGATAGCATGCTCTTTTCCTGTATTATCCTCTTGTGCTAAGAGTGCCCCTAATGAGATATCAGTTGTAGCAATATACAATATGAGGGGTCTTCCTTCTATTGGTGGTATGAGAACAGGTGGTGACATTAGATATTGTTTGATCTGATTGAATTTCGCTTCACACTTCTCATCCCACATGAAAACTATGTGTTTATGCAATAGATGATTGAAAGGATGACTTCTATCTGCCAGCTGGGAGATAAATCTCCTGATTGATTGAAGCCATCCTTGTAGTGATCGTAGTTGGATGATGTTTCTAGGAGGTGGCATCTCCATTATAGCTTTGAATTTTTTTGGATCCACTTCAATGCCCTTTGCTGACACAATGTATCCTAGTAGCTTTGCTGATGTAACCCCGAAGACACATTTCTTAGGGTTTAACCTGACATTAAATTTTTCCATCTACATGAAGATTTTATCTAGGATATGCAGATGTCCTTCCCTAGTAGTAGATTTTGCTAAGATGTCATCGACATAATCTTCCATGAAGGTGTGCATCATATCATGGAAGATCGTAGTCATTGCCCTTTGATAAGTTGCTCCTACGTTCTTTAAACCAAATGGCATGACGTTCCAGCAGAAAGTTCCCCATGGACATGTGAAAGCCGTCTTCTCCTGATCTTCTGGAGCTATTCTAATTTGATTGTATCCAGAAAAGCCATCCATGATTGATAACATGGCATCCCCTACCGTCAAGTCCACAATGATGTCTATATTTGGAAGTGGAAAATCATCCTTCAGGCATGCTTTATTGAGATCTTTGAAATCTGTGCAGATTCTGATGCTATTGTCTGGCTTTGAAACAAGTACTATGTTTGATATCCACTCAGCATAATCTATAGACCTTATGAATTTAGCATCCAATAATTTTTTTAATTCTACTTTTACCATTAATGCGATGTGAGGATGCATTTTCCTTAATTTTTGCTTAATAGGCTTGATTCCTGTTGGCAAAGATAAATGATGCATAAGTATATTGGGATCTAAACCTGGCATATCGGAATATGACCAAGCAAAGTTGATGCTTCTTGCTTTGAAGAATTGGATGAATGTCGGTCTTTCTTGATCAGTCATTGCTTCTGCTAGATGTAGAACTTTTGCCTTCTCTTCTGTGCCAATGTCCACTGATTGTGTAGGTTCGACCAGAACTGATGATCGCTCATGATAGTGTTCTGAGAGAGTGTCAAAACTTCCATCCTTTAGTGCCTCAGAAAGGTTTTCACCATTGGATGTGTTCTTTATTTTTACTTTTTCTAGATCTAATGCTGCCATAGAATGGTTTCACCATTGGATCTATTTTGCTTGTTTTCATTTTTGCAACTAGAAGATTTGACACCCTTCTGCTGAGTCGTATTGTTATGAGTATTATGGATAACACTTGTATCAGGTTTGGTATGACAAAGGAAATGCACGATAGCATCATCATTTTCAAATTTTGGTATAGTCAATGGTTCAGTGGGTTCCCAATCAATAAGTTATGGATGGATTAATGGCATGGTATCATCAGATTGATTTAGGTCAATGGAGGTAAGGGTGAGGACAACAATATCATCATAATTATCATTTGGGATATCGAGATCCATGATGGCACCCTCTTCAAAATCATCTAGTTCACTCAAATTCTATTCATCCTCACTAGAGTCATCAATATTTAGTGATCCCTCGACAAATGGTCGAGACCCAGAGCCTTGGCCCTCCTCACGTGTAGGTGCATATTTTTGAATCACATCAACTAGAATATCAATGTCAAGTAGATCACAAGGTAATGCCCACTCATATTCATTTGAGTCTGTTTCAGAACCATCTCTAAAGTGAAGGATATTTTCCATAGCTGTCCTTTTTAGCTCCTTCTCTTCTTCAGAGTATCCTAGTCCTGGTTTTTCTTTTGTATGTAGAGTGAGAGGTGTGATAGGTTCTGAGATTCCCTCCTTTCTTAATCCCAATGGTCCTTGTCCTTCATAACCCATCTTTTCAAGAATAGCCTTTCCTTTTCCATACTTGTCTGTGTTGATGCTAATATTTTTGGTATCGGTCTCTGATGTTGATGTTTCCTCATCCTTGTATAGCCAATCCAGCATTGCTTTGTTGTTTGTTTCTTCTGCTATGGTTCTAGATTTTACAAATGTTTCGTGAAGAACTATGGTAAGTACAGATGTTGGAGGTTTGATTAGTGATGGTTGACCATATTTCCTAGGAGATGGCATTAACTGTGATAAGTTAAGCAATTGCTCCATTGAGTATTGTCCCATTCCTTTATTTCTCAACTGAACTTGCTTTTGAAATTTGTCTGATAGAGAAGTTTGTGTATCCGGATTGTTTGTTTCATTATGACTTGTTTCCTTTTCTTTACCTTTCTTTTGCACCCACTTGGTAGAGATGCTTGGACTTTGTTCGTTCTTGGATGATGATGAACTTGAAGCTTCCCTGTTGTGAGGGACAAAAGTGTCTTGAGATATTCTTAATGTGTCACAATATTGTGGGTGATTATAATCAGCAGCTATAGTCACCTCTTGTCCGTTTACTGGAAACTTCAGGCATTGATGGTATGTAGAAGGTATGGCCTGCATTTCATGAATCCAGGGTTGTCCTAAGAGTATATTGTATGTCAATTCTCTTTCTAATACTTGACATGCTATATGCTTCATCACAGGTCCCACTTGAATGGGTAATACAATCAAACCTTTGGACGATCTTTCATCCTCGTCATAGGCTTTGATGGTCATTTTTCATCGAGCATCAATAGCGTCTTCTGAATATCCTAGTGCATGGACTAATTTGAGGGTGCAAATGTTCAAACCAGCTCCCCCATTTATTAGAACTCTCTTAACACGATGATTATGGATACAGACTTCGATATGCAATGCTGTGTTATGCGGATGGTTTAATGAGACATCATCCTATTGAGAGAATGATAGACAATGAGGGGTATTCAGATGTCCCACCATAGCTTGGAATTGACAAACATCCAAATTATTTGGTACGGTTGTGGCAACTAATGCTTGCTCGAGAACTTCTTTATGTGATGGTGACAACTTAAGGAGTTCCAGTATTGAGATTTTGGCAAGGATGTTTTGTAGTTGATCAACAATATTATAATGAGATTAAGGCGTAACCGCACATTGAGATCCCACCCCTTTTAATACAACCTTGGCTTGCCCCCTAGTCATGACGTTTCCTGATTGACATTCTTGATTCTCTCGAGGGGTGTTTTGCATTTGATTGATAACATCATAATGTGATGGAGGTGGAACTACATGTGTGGATCCCATTCTCCTTAACATTACTTTTGATTGCCCCCGAGTCATGACGTTTGCTGGTTGATGTTCTTGATTATCTCTGATTTTTAAAATATTGATTTGATTATCAGAGTTGTGCACGCTTGGGAATAAATCCAAAGAGGTAACGTTGTTGGTTTCATTTTTATCGATGTTATCACTAGCTATATGATCATTTTTGACTTCAGATAGACACAGGATTGTTGTGTTATAGACTTGATTGGCGTTATTTCCTTTGCTATTTGATGATGATGCACCTTTGTCATAATTTGGCAAAGGATCTTTGAAAGCCGAATGATCGTTGTTATTTTGAGGTCCTTCCACATACACTTTGTTACTGTCCACCAAATCTTGTACTGCATGTTTCAATTCC
The DNA here is from genome assembly GCA_007115665.2 of Sequoiadendron giganteum. NCBI lineage: Eukaryota > Viridiplantae > Streptophyta > Pinopsida > Cupressales > Cupressaceae > Sequoiadendron > Sequoiadendron giganteum. The sequence goes on from CM021110.1 coordinate 327,763,916, forward strand.
ATACAGTCATTTGTTTTATGACCCTTGTTATTATGATAGTTGCAATAATCAGCGTCATTCCACCATGATGGTTTGACTTTTGGATCCCAGAACCTAGCTTCCCGTGTAGTGAGAAGGCCTCTGGTAACTAGTTCCTTCATTGTTGATTCCATTGATTGACCTAAAGGTGTGAACTTTCATCAATTTGATGGTTTTTGATATGCTAGTGTTTTTGCACGTTCGTTGTTCTGCATGGTATTTGACTGGACTTTTTGGTCACTGTTTTGATTGTTTGAAGAAGATGCAGTCAAGTTGAAAATTGGTTTGACATTTTGTGAATCACTTGTTGTTTCATTTGTGTTGCAATTCTTTTGCCAAATTTTTGGTTTATCATTGCTTGAGTGTTGATTGGAGTAGTTATTTGATTTGTCATTGTAATGTTTGATAACTCCCCATTTCACTAATGCTTCTTCAATCTTAAGACCATTTTCTATGAATTTTTCGAAAGTGGGTGCACATTGTAATTCTAGCCTATAGCTCATTTCTTCTGTCAAGTTCTCAATGAATAATTCCATCTTTTCTTCCTCTGGAATAGATCGAGGATACCTAGCGAACAGTCATCGCCATCTTTGGAGAAAAGACAAGAATGTTTCACCTTTGTTTTATTTTAAGTTGTAGAGATCCTTGATAGTAAAATCATTTTGGATGTTGAATGAATATTGAGAGATAAACTTGTTAACAAGTTCCTCAAATGTTTTGATACCAGGTTGCAGTTTTGAGAACCATTCCATACATGCACCTCCCAAACTTCTTGGGAATAACCTCATCAAATAAGTCTCTTCTTGAGCAAATTCAAGACTCGTCGTTTTAAATTCTTGTATATGATCTATAGGATCTGTTAGTCCATTGTACTTATCGTACTTTGGGAATTCGTAGCGTCTTGGAAAAGGTAGCAAACCAACTGTTGCGTCAAAAGGATAAGGACAAATGTCCTGTATCGCATATATTTTGGTTGTCCCTTTCATCATGCCGTGTATCTGTTGCTGTAATAATTGCATTTGTGAAGTTAAAGCAACAATGGATCTATTGTTTGCGTTGGTAACGGTATCTCTGTTTCATTTGTTTCAGTTGCATCTTTCAAATGGTTTATATCAAAATCTTTTGGAAGTTTCACCCCTGATTCGGCCAACATTAAAAGATATTTTTCCATGTCTTGTTCCAAAACTTTTTCCATAAATATGTGAAACTTGGGATCTTGTTGAGCCGCTTGGATATCCTCTTGAGTTATTTCATTTTTGTCATTGCGGTTTAGAGTGTTCCAAGGATTTTCCTCTGCCATATTTTTAGATGATTCAAACTCTTGTTCTAAGAGTCTCTGTTTGTGGGACCTAGTGAAGATTGGCATACAAATTTTTGCCCTTTCTTTTGAAATGTTGATCTTATGTGCGGGATAGTGTCAATTTGTACCTTTTTAAACAAAGTCAAATAAGATGACTGATCTTATTGATTGAGACAATATTTAAAAAGTTAATTACTATACTTTGTTTTGTGATGAAGGATGAAAGTATCCTGATAATGAAACTTCAGTGTAGTAATTGATTGTGTAATTGATTTTGACACTTGTAATTTGCAAGATCTTGTTTCAATTGATAAGTTTGGAAATTTGTATAAACCTTTCTGACTTTGGTCCTTTGACAGTGATTCTGATGAACAAAAACTTTTGTTCTGGTGAAGATTGTGGATAAAAGACAGACAGACTGACTAGTAAGATTTTTGAACTCTCTATTTTAGAAGCGCTAAAATAGAGTACAAAAGCGCTATTTCATAGAAGCGCTAGAACAGAGACCAGAAGCGCTGAAACAGAGACCAGAAATGCTATTTTACCTGAAGCACTAAAACAGTGCATAAAAGCGTTGCTGAAATTGATGGAAGCACTACTTGACAAAAGCGCTAAAACAGTGCATAAAAGCGCTGCAGAATTTGATGGAAGCGCTACTTTACCAAAAGCATTGAAACAAAGACTGTAAGCGCTAAAACAGTGCCTGAAAGCGCTATTTTACCAGAAGCGCTAAAATAGTGACCACAAGCGCTGAAACAGGGTTTCCAGAATGCTTAAACAAAATTTTTAATTTTTCTTATTGTAGAATCTGGTCTGGCCTTGTGGCATACTGTATCAGAGACTGCAGAAGATATGAATGATGAATTCGTTGACTATGGTTGTGAAATTGTGTGAGAGCTCTTCTTTGAAAGAAGGATCGTGAATAGAATGGTTCTACCGCGTAGTCTAAAGAGTGACCCCTAGCAAAATCATGATAATGGTGAATGAATGTTCTATGTTGTAAAAAGAGTTTCCGATTTTGATATAGAAAACATTGTCTTCTCAATTTATTTCTATAACTGAGAGGTTGCTTGGGCTTTGTAACTTTGATTTTCCTTTTAACAAAGGTGGTGGACTTCCACATTCGTAGCATGGATTTTCTGATTTGTTTTGACTTGACGTTTTCAGGATGATCTTTAAATCTAATTTAAATGAATTTGTGAAAACACGACAAGCAATTTTTGAATAAGTGTTTTAAAACTGAAAAGATTGTGTATGTTCAAAAATCATGAATGATCTTTATTGATTTTGACGGGTTGTTTTAACATTTGTACACAAATCAAACAGACTCACACTTAAGGACAAGTAGGTCATCATTATACTCACAGCCCACATCTTGCAATTACGTTGACTCACACAGCCATGTCACCCCCTAGAGGGCGCCCGTGTTTTTGTCCTTGCCAGGTGCGTACTCAAAGTGACGGATGTAGATACCGAATCCCTTGAGCAAACAATCCTTGGTAATTATATGGTGAGTGTCTTGGGGGCAGATTCTTGCCTCCCCTTGCATCTTGAGTATGATAATGTACGGATACTGAATCGGTAGGAAACTACTCTATGGTTCGTGATAGGGTTCTATTCGGTGTGGCAAATAGATAAACTCCCTCAGGAGACCTCCCAATCTTTAGAACAAATATTTTGGGGATGGTTATCTTGCCTACTACTGTCAATTTGGACTTTCATCAACAAATTGCATTTTTATTATAGTGGGTTGGATAACCTGGCTTTGGTTGTTCCCACTTAGGTCGTTCCCATAGGGTGAGTACTTTGTCCCACTATGACAGGCCTGCTAAAGGATTTAATAAAGCGTAAATGACATAAAAGAAAAGTGAATCTGGCACTTTGGTCACCCAGTTAAGGGGAGAGCATAAGCCTAATCACTACAAGCACAACATATAGATTTGTCTTGTTTTAAGCCCAAAAAGAAAGATTTTTAATCTAAGTGAAGGTGTTGCTTCACTGAAATCATGATGTTCTTTTTAACTTCTACTGTAAGAATGTGATGACTATCCTAGGATTGATAGATTTGCTTTAAGAAAAACAAGAAAGTGACTATCCTAGGATTGAACAAATTTTTTTTAAAAAACTTTGAAGTGACTACCCTAGATTGATCAATTTTTAGAAAACTTTGAAGTGACTACCCTAGATTGATCAATTTTATCTCAACTGTGAAAAATAAATACAATCTGGCTGCGGATGCACCGGATCCAGACTATTTTTACAAAAGCGCCAGAATATGGTATCGAAGCGCTAGAACAGTGACCGGAGGCGCTAAAACCCGAAAACGCCGAAACAGTGTACTGAAGCTGCGAAGTTTGTCTTCGAAGCGCTAAATCACTGAAGCGCCGAAACAGTGTACCGAAGCGCCGAAGTTTGTCATAGAAGTGCTAAAACACCTGATGCGCTAGAACAGTAACCGGAAGCGCCGAAACTCTAAAAGCAATGGAACAGGAATTGGAAGCGCCGAAACTTTTAACGAAAGCGCTAAAATAAATCACGTTGTAAACCTGCGTAACACTTTCAAGAAAAATTGTAATTTTGATAAAGATGGGGTTAATGCTCCACAGTGGGCACCAAATTGTAAGTGTGGAATGAGGTAAATAACATAAATACACTTCTTAATATGACATTATATCAATGATTAAACAAATTGAATCAATTCAACAAAGTAATCAATTGAAAGCTTCCTATTGCTCTCTATCTCCAAAGATTTATTAAATCTAAATTGCTCTCAGATTGTGTAAGCATATAAGACTATTAAAATGACTATCTGAAGAATGAGATAATGATAATATAATGCTAAATGATAAATCGATTAAACTAGCATGATATTGATGTGAAACAGATAAATGCAGCTCCAAGAGGCAGCCATTGTTGTGAAGCTTGATTGTTGAATTGCTTGAATGTTGATGCTTGATACTTGATGCCTGTATTCTTGCAGAGTAAGGGTGCAAAAACTTGATTATCTGGATCCTTTTCTTGGTTCAATGAGGCTTGTATTTATAGATTTCCTGGCTATAGAAATGCACAGGGAAAGCTTTGAGAGGCTTGGATTCAATCTGGAGAATTGAATGGTGAGAGATGGAGGAGATTGAGAGAAAGATGGAGATTGTCTCTACCCATGAAAACACTAGGCAAGACAAGAGGAAAGATTGATGGAAGAGGATTGAGAGATCAAATTCCAAATTTGTCTCCAATTTGTCTCCAAAACTTCCCGTGAAGTTTCAAAGCATTAATTGTGACAAATTTAGACATAGATTAGACATAGGAAATCTAATTCATTTTTGAGAAATGTAGATTGGAATATTCCTTTATGCTTAATTCAAATATTTTGATTTATTTAAATTAGGAAAGGGAGATAAATAATTTAATAAAACAAACTATAGGATAGTCGTTTATTAAATTAATCAGAGGAATATGGTAATTAATAAATAAAGTGTTTGATCTTTATTTAATTAATTTTGAGATTGATGTGATAGAATGAAATAGGGATTTGATAATTAAATCGAACAAAGTATTTAATTTTGTTTATTTAATTAAGATGAATTTGAATGTGAACTATATTAAATAAATATTTCTATTTATTTAAATAGTAGAGGAAATAGAATAATTAATCAAATAATGTGTATTTAATTAATCGGATGCTCTTGACCAATTTTAGGTGTATACAGGTGCAATATACAAAATTGTGCAATACAATGAAGAAAAGCATATTAGGAAAAGAATCTATTGTGGGCCACAACGAAGCATTTCATGGATGCCAATGATGCCAATGCTATGAGGCTCAAGCAAAGGGTAAATTAATGTAGAAATTCAATGGATCGATTTGGTACAATTGAAAATAGTATGGTGTTGGGTTTTTGTTGGTGAAGTTGGATGGTTATAAATGATTTTATCAAAGATCAAGTCTAGTTGCGTGCAAGGTTCTAACAACATATATAATGAGGCCAATATTGTATTATGGATTACTTTGGTATAATAGATATCTTTAACCTTTTGGTTCTCAATGGAAGAGGTTTCTTCGCATAAGACTTGAACTCTCATATCAAATAGAAAAAATAATTCTATGAATTTGATATAAAACCTTCCAATATAACATAATTCATATAGTTAGTCAAATATACAAATTTTCGAATAAAAGTAGGATAATCATTTACCATATTTTGATGGGAACTTTGTTGATATGAAACACAACAAAGAACTCCCCAACTTATTCTTCATCAAACTTGTCAAAAGTATATGAGATGCTCCTTTAAATCATGATGCATATTTTCCCAAATAGTACAAGTATTTTAATTATAGAGTAGAATTTCTCACATTTCATGTTTGATATGAAATTGCTACAATTATTTTTAAATATTATTTAATTCAATGATTAAATGTAAATTTTGATCAGTAAAAATATAATTATTTGCCACCTTCTTAATAAAGATAAAGTGTAAAATTACTATTAAGGATTGCAAAGTTTAATGTTTAAGATTGGATTAAAAAATTAATATAGTGACACATTTAGTTCTAAAATAAGCTTTTTAAATTGTGACATGAAGAATGCTAGTGTCGCATCATGGCTATGCATGGATATAACATAGGCAACGTAAGTTCGAATATAACACTACAAATAAGTGCATCATGAAAATCCTAAAGATTGCAATGTACATTTGAATGAACATGGAGCCAAGTGAGGAGATATTGAAATGTATGTTGTGGATCATATCTTGAGCTTGGCATTCCAATGAAGGATGGTGCAAAATGAAAGAGGCTAAAGTTAGATGTCAAATGCTATTCTAAAAGATAGATGGTGTGGTATATATAGGGCATCAGTGTGGAGGTTTGGCATGAGATGATATGGCTTTCCTAATTTCATTTATAGTTAGTATGAATAAGGTATATGGTAAAGTTTTGGAATCTTGAAATTCTGATGGTGAAGTTGAAAGATTCTAAATAAGTTCATCAAGGATCAATTCTAGTTCAGTGTAAAACTCAAACGATTTTTATAAAATGAATATCAAACTTTCAAATTGAATAATTAAACAATTCTATAAGTTTGATATAAAGCATTCCAAAAAACAAATTGAAAATAAAAATATTGATGAAGCAAATGCATTATGGTCGTTGAATCATAAAATTCAATAGCTCCTAAGATTTTTAGATGCACTATATTGAATATAAGGAATGAAGTCATGCCATTGGCCAAGGGAGAGGTGAGTTGGCAATGATGCCCACCTAACTTTTTTGTAGACCTTTTCATGCTTGTGCCTTTGAACACTATTGTCTATCTGACCCTTTTCATGCTCATGTCTTTGAATACTATTGTCTATCTAGCCCCTAGAAAGCACATTTGACCTATTTATTAATTAATTTAAAATTAAAATACAATAGATTTTATATTTTCAATTAATTAATAACGTGGTCAAATGTGCATTTTAAGGGCTACATGGACTTTTCCCCTTTGAATGATGATATGTAAGGGTTTTATTTCATAAAGTAGTTTGCTCCATTCATTTTATATAATCCAAGAGTTGTTGGAAATTTGGAAGGAGAAATAAAAAAGTCCCATAGTTGACAAGTGAAGAAGTTGACACCTATGTATTCCAATTTTAGTGATTAAAACAATAGAAATATCTTAAATATATTTATTTAAGAGAATTAAGATATTTTTTTTACTTTAAAATAAGTATAAATATTTTAAATATATTAGTTTATAAAATATTAATAAATATTAATTTTAAATTATTTTATATATTTACAAAATTATATATTTAAATTTTATTTTATATCATTTATTTTATTTAAATAATTAATTACGTCGATTACATTCATATAGGAGATGGAAGAGTTTGTGTAAAGAAAGTCTCCTCAAGTAAAAATTGACGTTAGTTTTTTATCACAATAAGAAAGTAAGTTAAAAAAAGATTGACGTCAGTTTTTTTATCAGAATAAAAAAGTAAGTAAAAAAGAAATAATCTAAATTTACTATTTCATATAAAAGTAAGTTTTTAAAAAATATGTAAAAATTACCACTCATAAAAAAGTTTCTAAAATTTAGAATTTAGAAAATTAACTATGAAAGAACTTTCCTAAATTTATTATTGAATACAAAAAATAAGTTACTAAATTAATATAATTAAAATTACAAATATTGAAAAAAATTAAAAAACAAAAATTTTCTTTGATATTGTAAAACTTTTTTTAATAATAGAAATATCCTAAAATTATTATTACACATAAATAATATTCAAAATAGACATCTCAAAAAATATCTCTGGTTTATTTTATATATATTACTAAAATAATATATATATGCTAATTTTATTTATTTAAAAATTATTTAAACGGCCGAGTGCAGTGCTTTTGCCAGATCATCACCACCCGTAATCCACTCGGCTTTATTAACCGTACCCTCGCGTTAAATGTTCCAGGGTTTTGTAGGGTTAGAACAGAGCCTCTCAAGCAATGCGAAGGTGAAAAAAATATTATTTTTCTTAAATGAAACCCTTACCGTGTTATTGAATGACAGATAAGCAAAGATGTTTAAATATGGAGTTCTTAAATATCTCAGATAAATGAACAGGAAAAATAAGGCGTAGCTCAGTCTGGAGAGGTCGGAGAGTAGAGCGTAGATTCGTTGTTGAAAGCTTGGAGTGCATTCCCGAGAGCTTGGAGTGTATGTACTCTGCCGGTACAAAAATTAGTGTAAATTTATATTAGAATTGCTTAAACCAGAGCAAATTTTCAGTCAAATATATTGTACGGCACGGTGTACATGCACTCCAAGTTCTATGGAATAGACTCCAAGCTTTCTGTTATGAATCTGCACCTTTTGCGTTTGGAAATTTGCTCTACTTTAATGAGCGTCGAAAAGTCCATATACTTTGTTGTGTTTGTGTTTGTGTTTGTTTTGTTTTTGGCAAAACTATTCTGTAAGTTACTATTATTTAATTTGTGTTCTTGTTTTTAACTTTAACAGCAAATGCGGGCGTTCTGTTCTTGCCTACTCCTGGTGCGTATCATTCGTACAACCCTTCAAATCTTTCTTTTCACGCAGTTGACAGAGGGAAAAAAGTAGTGAATAATTTTATATATTTTTGAGAATTACAGAGGCAAGCCCTGCGCCGTCTCTAGGGGGCTTTCTGGAAACTTCTCCGCCGGAATATTTTCCTGCTCCGGAATATTCTTCCTCTGCAGCTTACTGCCGCGCAGAAATCCCGTCCGACGCTATTTCTCCTACCAGTCATCCTCTCACTCCATGGAAAGAAGCCAGCGGAAGTTACTTCGCCAGAACAGATTTTTTCCTGTCAGTAGTCGGAATTTTAGCAGGACTGATTTCTGCCAGCGTTCTGAGCTAAAAGTTGCACGAAAGTCCGATACCGAAGGAATTACCATTTTTCGCATTATTTCAGTGATGTAACGGGCGAAAATTTAGCGGATTCAATGACTACCTTTGTTTTTTCAAAAACAGCATCTCATTCTGCGCGAATGTTTTGCTGTTACTTAATGCCTCTTATTTTTCTGTATATGCTGCATGCTATGTTAATTCTTGCCGTTTTATTATGAACACAGTTCTGGACCGATCTAGAGCCTTTTACAGAGATTCTACTTAATAAATTAATGAATGCTTTTATGAACATAGTTCTGGACCGATCTAGTGTCCTTTACAGAGATTCTATTTAATACATTAATGAATTTACTCATTAAATTTGTCGACTTGCAGAACTCTATCTAACAATTCATTGGATAGAAATTTATATATATGATGTAGATATTAAATTAACTTATAACCTTTCTCTGTACCAACTTTGGCCACCTAAATTTGCAGAGGATGAAGACGTGTTCGGCAAGAATCGGTTTACTAACCAACCTATTCGATTTATGAAGCTTCTTTCAGTATCGTGTTAAATTTTATTTTCCTGGATTTACAAGATATTCCTTCTACTACACTCGTTCCAATGTATTTGTTAATAGTTTACAGTTTTTACAATTATAAAAGCATACGATTACCATTATAAACAACTCGTTGAGAGAGATTTGAAATAAAAGAGAGAAAAAAAGTAGGAAGCTCTAAAATAAATTCCCATTGAAACTCAACGTTTATAAATTTAATTTTCGAAGCTGAAAATAGAAGGTGAAATTATATTAATAATTAATGTCATCTCTGCGCACTGAACTTGTTTTAGATCGTTGAAGAGGTTATATGCTCGGAAGGGAATCATATTTCTATACTTTTGTTAATATAATTATTACGCCCGTGTTTTATTTCATTCTCAAAAATTATGAAGTTTCAATTTTAAAAGCGAGTTTATATCTTTTCTTTTCCCATACTCCAAACTTGTGTTGTTATGGTTAACCATCAAGAAACTGTCTCGTTTGAACTTTACGTCCAAGTATGTAAAGGTAAGACTTTTCAGTTATCATTTAGAGAGACTAATTTTTTGTTTACTTAAACGGTGATGTTTTTAAAATTTCACTATCCTCCCCAACTTGCAAGTAAAATATGTAAAGTGTATTATTTAATTATATAGGAATGTAATGTTTTCTTTATTTTAAATTTTATAAGATTATATATAATTTAAATTTAATTTAGATTAAAAAAATTATAATTATATAAACTTAGAATTGAATAGTATGTAAAAACAAATGTTATAAGATGTATTTATTTTAAGATTTAATAATGAATAATGTAGTGTATTTATTTTTAATATATGATGTTAGTGAGAAAATTGTATCTCATTTAAGTTTTTTTTGTTATTCTTGTTGTAAGTGACATTGAAGTGTGTGATTTGATGTCAAGTTTCTTGAAAGGGGATAGATTTATTAAAATTTGAAGTTCTTAGGGTAGGTGCATGATGTGGGCTTGCCCGAGTGATTATTATTATGCTTTGGTTCATGAATATATGCATTAATATAGATATTCTAATTAAATGATGTCATGAAATTTATCATTTAAATTCCATGAAATGATGGATAGGATGTTGTACACCATGGAGTATTTATGTTATGCTTCGGCTATTTATATGTATGGATTGAATGGTTATAGGTACTAGGTGTTTCTCCACCCAGCTTTGAGTATACCCCAACAACATACTCGATCCAAGTGTTAGACCCATTAGTAGGAGGATTTTGGATATCCTAACCCTTATATTTGGATGTCACTTGAATTTGTGGTTGATATTTTGTTAAAATTCTCATTTTCACAATTTAATTCAATTAAATGCTTAAATAGATTTAATAGTGAAAATATATATTGAATGGTATTAAAAAAGAAAATTTAATTGATTTTCAAGATTTGGAAGTTATTTGTGGGAGTTTCAATCCAAGAAATAGAAAATATAGTTTATATTAATTTTAATTTGGTTTAAATTTTAATTTCTAGAAATAATGTGAAAAAATTGCTTGTATAGACTTAAACCATAAATTAAGTGTGAAATAACAAATTGGGTTGTATTTACATGTGTTAATTGGGCTTGGATGAAATTAGGGATTTAATTAAATTATATAGAAAATAAAATATGTTCTTATTATTTTATTTTGAGAAGGGAAAAGGGTTTTCTTTTGTGGATATTTTTTTTTTGAAAAAAATTGTGAAGGTAAAAAACCTTTCCCATTTTCAAACTTCTTTTTTTTTTAAATTGAAAATTTTTGAGGCAAATTGAGTGAGGTTTGAGGCAATGGATTAGAAATGGGTATGTTCTTGTGCATGGGAATGGATTCACTCATGTGGATTTTCTTGCATTTTAAATTTTTTTAAATTATGAGTTAAGTTTTTCATTATTTTAAATTTTGTTAAATTTTTAGGTTAGTTCTTCATTTCTCCTCCATTTCATTTGGAAATTATTTTTGGATGGTTTTTATGTGATTAATGAAATATGATATGTATTTTTATTGGTTTAAAATAATAAATTAATTGGTAGATTAATTGTATTTGAAGGAATACCAACTTGAACAAGTAACATGTGATTCCAATAACTAAATATTCAAAGCTTGACATTTAGTATTCACATTCAATCTAATATGTGAAATCAGATAGGGCCCACAAAAGCTTTGACAACATGAGCATAGAGTCTACAATCATTCTACGGTTTATGTGTTCAAAACACTTATTTATAGATTACAAATCTCTAATATTCATTTTTTTTTTATGAGACATATTGAGAAGCATGTGGTTTGTCTAGAAGTGACTTGTGGTCATTCTAGTTAGTGGAGAGTTTTTATGTCCTAGTTTGACATTCTTTGGTGAATGTTTTTTCCTTATTTTGATTGGCTAAGTTAGTTTAGATGTGGATTTGAGAATGATGATTCCCTCATCCTATTCTAGAATTGTGTTGGGAGAGAACATGATCATGGATTGTAATCAACTATCATGTTGGAAATGTTCCTTCTCTCTCTTGCTCTTCATTGTGGATTTATCCCATTAGTTTTTAGTCTTCTCTTGT